>CM057152.1:41547005-41636643 GCA_029962745.1 Echinometra lucunter
CTAGTCCAAATTCAAGAGATTAAAAGTCAGACCTTGCAAGCAATTAGAAGTCATTTGGTTGGACCCTCAATGAAAGTAATTGGATTATAGGTCAAGTTACCTATGATAATCAACTTACCTGCATGTACTACCAACCTCTCACTATTATCCTTCTCTCTCCTCACTCTGTCTCTACACCATCATGTATATCTTTTTTTTTTTGCCCTCCTTCATATTTTTTCTTGCTGTGAAAATCTATCTGGTTTCACTTGCAAACTCCCTCCCCCCCACTCTCTCTCTCTCTCTCTCTCTCCTCTCTTTTTCTCTCTCCATAATGTTTGCTTCCATTCACAAGCACCCTTTCTCTCTTCATTTCTCTTATTGTCTCTCCATTGACACCCGCAAGTAAGGAGTTGATTATTATGGCACTATGGATGTACCAAGTAGACCAAACTTTTCGTGGCAACAGAAACACAATATTCCTCCTTTTTTTTCTGAGGACAAAGATGCTTGATAATATTCACTTCCTCTCTCTCATTCACTCTCTAAAACTTTAACATTCCCTTATGCCCCTTCCTCTCTCTCTCTCCCAAATCCCCCTACAGTCTGACATCAAGGAATCCCAAGCCAAGCTGGTCAAGCAATTGACCGCCCAGATATCCCAATCTCCTGGTCCTCCGACCCGCAAGCTCCTGGGGAAATGCATCGCTACCGTCTTTCAAGTCGGTGACACCTTGGCTCTCTACCAGACCATGAACTTCTGCAATGACATCATTAAGAGCAAGGATGACTCTCCTAGCTATCTGCCAACTCGATTGTGAGTATCAAGGAAAGCATATTAAAGGTGTTCTTTAATGACTTGCTCTTAGCTCAGACTTCCAAAATGAGAGAAACAGATCAGTGAAAGTTTGAGTGAATTTTGTTATAGGATGAAAAAAACTATTAAGTTGGATTGATAATAATGATAATAATACAATTTTTTATAGCGTCTATTACAATGTTTCTAAGCGCTTGCTTGCTTCTGTATGAAAAGAAATTATTAATGTCTGTTTTCTGTGAAAAAAAAGGTTTTGATTGTACCTGTCCTCCAAATATGTTATAGCACACAATTGTTTCGCCTACTCAATCTGTTGAATACATTATTCCTTTAATATTTAGAAACCAAGAAAATGGGTAATTATTTTCTAGTACAAAACAAATGGGGGGGGGGGGGGGAGCTCTCAACTCAAGGCTACAGGTTACAGCAGGCTACATTTTACACATTGATGATTTTAAATTCTTAACCAGATTTTTCTCAGACTTTCAATTATTAGTTTTCTTGCATTTCTGCTCTTATGAAAGCCAACTTTTATCAGTATGGCCTTTCCCTTTTGCTGGAATTCACAAAAGAAGTTTAAACCATGGAGTGGTTTTAAAAAACCCCCTCCTGGCTTTTTAAGTATACATGCACTGACAGTCTGATCTACATGTAATTATCTATTTTATTTTAAGTGCGCGCATGGGCAGTATACACCTATTTATGCTTATTTTAGTATGTATTAAAGGAAATTTAAAGACATTCAGTCGTGGGCTTTCATGGGGAGTGAATCATAATTTGCTGACACCAGACTTTGAGAAAAGCACTGGAAATACCTGTAATAGAGCTACATTTCTGGAGCACAGCAAAACAAGCTGTCCCACCATAAACATTCTTTGGCCTGCTTCGGGCATTCTCGGGCCAGGGAAAGTGAGATAATGACTTTGCCATATGGGGAAAAGGGTGGAATATACAGAGCATTACATAAGGTCTGTTGGTCATAAAACTCATAGTAATGGACAACACCTGTTACTGGGTAAGCACCCATGGTGTCAAATCCCCCATGAAAGCCCACCACTGAGCATCTTTAAACCTACCCATAGTTTAAACCTCCTTGTGAAGTTAGGCCTTTAAGATGGAACTGTAATATAGCCGTTGGGCGAAGAATGTGATTGGTTTGCCATCTTGAGTTCTCAAGATCATGTTTTATATATTAACATGTCTGGCAGTTGTACGCTGGTATGATGAATTAAAAATGTGATGGGGATGATAGCAGCCCAAGACTGATTACATAGCGGAGGCATCCAAATTTACTGCAAGTTCAGAAATGGCAGTCAATGTTAAACAGAGTAACTGTGTTGGAATATACTGATTTACAGGGGTTGTGATAGGTCTGACTCATTGGGTATTTTCATAATTTTTTTGTTTGATTTTGTTTTTTTTCTCTTGTTTAGTACATTTTTGTGATCACTAGTTACTACAAAAATGATTTGTCAGTTGAAATGAATTGAAGTCTTTCATTCAAAATATAACAGCAATTCATTTATGATAGATATAGAAAATTAATGATACATTTCATAACAAAAATGTGAATGGAAGAAGCATCTACGCTGAATAGCATTTGTCAGAGATTGTTAACAACCCAATATAGAATTACATGTATGATAACTATTTTAGTTACTTGAATGAATTTGTAATTTTTTTGATTTTGGAATCCATATAGGACATTATCATAACCAAATTATGGCATGAGTGACAAGTTGGCTTTTTGCCATGTGGGATATGAAACAACATTTAAATGGATTCTATTTATTTGGGAAGGGGATTAAATTAATTTAATTTGCCTTGTTTAGTTGTGTTATTACCTGATTAATGCCATATTATTACCACCAGTGCCAGGTGAACGATGTCAATTTACTTTTTTTTTTTTAAAAACAATATTCCTGCCCAGGGAAATGCAAAATTTTTGATGACTTCATTCTGGTAGGAGGGGGGGGGGGGGGGAACATTATGTGCACTAGACGTGTTTGAATGCTTTTATTTCCCTTCATATGCTAAAATTGCAATTTTCTACATACAAGCTAGAAAACAGAATTTCTTACATCTGTGAACTGAGAAGTATGATTGATGATTGCTAGTGGTTTCAGTATCTGTTCTCTTTATAGATTATGAATATGAATATGATTTTCTAAATCTGAAGCACTTGCATGTACTTATGAATATCTAAAGTGGTTATTTTTTTCCACATTGTTTCCTGGCTAAAATTCATAGGTTTTAGATCATTCATATAACAGGAATTACATTGCTCTTTACTACATGTATCAGGGATTTGGACTCATAAAAGTCTGAAACTTAATCCTGGGACCCGTAACACAAACAGGGTTCATACGGGTCAGGGAATTTTTGGAAAGTCAGGGAATGGGAAATTCTTTTTTTCAGAAGCAAAAAGTCAGGGAAAGTCAGGGAATTTGTCAATTTCTTCTGGAAAGTTTTCAAGCGAACTAGCGAACTAGTTTTAAGCCCAGTGAGATACCCCCTTAAGGTCCTGTAATGACAGAGCTGTCACATTTATAAGTATTGCATATAAATTCTTTCATAGTGAGATGAAAGCTGACTACTTGCCTTTAAAAAAAAAGAAAAAAGAAAAGAACTTCCCTGTGGAATTTGTTTGATCAGAACATTAGACATTTTCAGGTTCATGTTGGTAAATCGTAATAAACACAGCTGCTTTCCAGATGTTTTGCTAGACAGTCTCAGAAAACACTGCTTATGATAAGTGCTTGCTCTGCAAATTGTATTTGGGTCTGTTTAACTGTTTTATACATCAAGATGTTTACATGGTACATGTATATGTATTTACTTCAGTACATACATACAATGGAAAGAATACCATTGATGGATGTCCAAATTAATTCTTTGTGGCTTGTGGCTTTAGACAAATTTTCTACTGAAATATGCTAAATACATATAGATAACCACAGGAAGTATCTCTGAACTTAAAACGTATGCCACACAAATGCAGTATGTTGATTTGCAAGTACACGTGCCTCGTGCATTGAATGTAGCATTTTTGTAATTCAGGCCCCTTCTACATATTGTACATGAGGGTTATGATTGATCTACATGGATTGCAATTTATCCTATTTTATCTTGCATTGACTTGCGTATGATTTAGGACTTAAGTTTGATTTTGAAATATTACAACACTCTTAGATGGGGCCTGATAAATTGGTATTCACTGATGAAAGCAATTTTGCATTTTCATTGAAATTGCTTTTTATGATGAAATATAACTTTGTTTTCAAGGCAGAATAGGAAAGAAGAATATAGTATGGTGATCCTGATGATGATTGATGAAAATAATGAGCTTTAAAATAAAAACAGGAGAGCCCTGGGAAGAAGTAATCATGATTGATAAAGGTAGAAGAGGTTACTCTTCTTGAGTTTAAAGGGGGTACCCAAAGCTGAAACAATGTTCCTTCATTTAAAAGAGCATGATTTTATTAGCAGAAAATCATCTGCCTAAATTTAAAAAAAATTTATTTTGCTAAGAAAAACCCGAAATATGGTAAGATTTTAGCCTATTTTTGGCCCCTCAGCTGTGTCCCAGTTTCAATTGGGTACCCACAATGACGTCATTGTGGTTACCTTGTCGTGCAATTCTAGCAAAATGCGCGCAAGGTATAATACATATTGTACAGTCTAGCGCGTGCCACAACTGCAATGCACGAAGCTGGGTAGCCACATCTACGTCATACTTCATACTCAAATTTTTAGGTCAATCCTTGACTAATCACAAATAATTTGCCAAAATGCATTGATTTCGATTGAAAATCATCAAATTTTTAATGTTATTGTTCTGAGAATTCTCTTCTCGATCATATATATAAAAAAAATTTAACCATTGTGTAATCACTTTAACCACTATGCATTCTTGTGATTCATTGCATTATTTTCTAGGGCTGCTGTGGCTGTTTTGGGTAAAATGTATCAGATGTTGGGACGTCTTACAGGGAACTCCTACGTAGAGACCATCCAAAGTCTTATCAAGGCTCTCAAAAATGCAGAAGTAAGATTCTTCATGTCTTCACCTACATTACCCACATGTACATTTGTTACATAAATTTGATTCATTTTCTTCTATCATTATGTTCCTTTTTCATGTTAAGGTGTGCCTATATACAATTCTCAGCTCAAATTAGTATAGACCATTTGCTTTCTACAAGCACTGTACATTTTAGGAAAATGTGTTGGTTTACACAGAGCAATATCTCTTCCTTTGGGATTTATGTACATGTAGAAGTACAAGTACAGTCAGGAAAATTTCTTAGAAGGCATACATGTAGACAAAAGTAGAGTTGAATTATAGGTACACCATTGAACTTTCAATTCTATTGAGGCTTAGTAAGACTTTAGTCTAGACAGGAAGGAGTGTTTTTCATTCTTTTTCTTCTCTGCATTTTTTTTGCTTCTTTTTTTTTTCAGTACATTCATGTTAATATACCCCTAGAGCCATGCCGGCAAGAGAACATGAATTCTGTTGTTTGGATAAAAAATAGAAAATACCCATTTATTATTTGTTTTGAATTGTTATAACAAGTGGTATAGTGTAGAAATGGTAGTTATGAAGTCTTTGTGTTGTATTTTTGATGTAGAATGTATGTTATAAATGTCACAGCTACTTGTGAATGCATGTTTTATTCTCTCTCAATTCTCTTTGTTTTGCCTACAGTCCACAGGGCGCTGTGAGATCATGCTATGTCTGCAGAAAATTCTCTTGGGTCTAGGCAGTGTAACACAGCCCCAGCACAGGGACATCTACAAAGCTGCACGTAATGCCCTACAAGATAGAACCATGGCTGTTAGGGTAGCTGCTGCAAAGGTAAGTAGCTAGATAGTTGGAAATATGGAAGGAGGGAAGAGAGAGAGTTTGTGGAGAAAATGTGAATAAACATAGAAGAATTGAAGAGTTTGCTTACAAAAAAAAACAAACTACATTGATATGTCCCTTCTTTGAAATTGAGACATTTGCAGTTGAAGTTCCTAAAATATAAAGAGAATACTAAGAGAATGTATAATGATTTAGATCTCAATTCTAATTTTTTTCCTTGATATGTAATGAGTGAGATATCAAATGGAAGCCATGTTTGTTTTATACAAAGGTGGTAATACTTTAAAAATTTACAAAAAAAAGAGCCTTTTTATCAGTTTTTTGCAATCGTACTCTTCATTTAATGGATGAATAACTAGATGGTTGGATAAGGAAACTAAAGATTTATACAAGCAACATGTAATTCCCTGCATGATAGAACTATGGCTGTCAGAGTAGCTGCAGTAAAGGTACAGTGAGATGGCTGGATGGATGGAGGGAAGGATGGAGGGAAGAAAGAAAGGATGTAAAATGGAGATAAATTGATGTAGATTATAAGAGAGTTAGGTGGATAGATAAAGGAAAGAAAAAGCCATTGCATTGTGCATTATAGGATAGGCCCATCTGCCCTACTTTGGCAAAAGGAAGCAAGTGCAAAAGTGATATTTTCTGTAAAAGAGCAAAACATGTCTGTCATCTGTACTGATGTCATCTGGGCCTGGAAGAAGAGCACATTATAGAAACTAAAACATGAATAACTCAGATTTGGTTGGTATGTCACTTGCTTTCTTTTGCCAAAGTAGGGCAGCCATGGCCATTACAGTAAATGTACAGACCTAGGTAACTAGACAGAAGGATGGCTAGGAAGTTGGATGGAAGGTACTAATTGATCAGACTTTGAAGGATTCATATTTTGTGGCCTTTTTTCAGATTGCTTGTATTATTTCAAATCTGCAGATTTTTTTTTCTTACAAAACAGAACAACAACAAACAATATTTTGAAAATATCTTTAAAAATCATAGTACACAGTCTCTTTAAAGGGAAAGTCCACCCTAGAAGTTTCACTGTTTCAACAAAAGGAGATAAATTTGAACAGCATTTTAAAAAAGAAATGAGCAAAATCGGCCAAAGAATAAGAAAATTACACTCATTTACATTTTCTAGTAAATTACTCTCGGCTCTGCAAATTGGCAGCACTGATGACAGGTCTCCATTCACTATGTACATGAAATTTCACATTTTCTCAATTTTCTTGGAAGTTACAGATTTTCTTACCCCATAGTCAAAGTATGTTATGTAAAAAGCAATTCTTTTAAACATACAGTGACTATGGGGTAAGAAAAGGTGTAACTTACAAGAAAATTGAGAAAATGTGAAATTTCATGTACATAGTGAATGGAGACCTGTCATCAGTGCTGCCAATTTGCAGAGCCGAGAGTAATTTACTAGAAAATGTAAATGAGTGTAATTTTCTTATTCTTTGACCGATTTTGCTAATTTCTTTTTTAAAATGCTGTTGAAATTTAACTCCTTTTATTTAAACAGTGAAACTTCTAGGGTGGACTTTCCCTTTAAGCAAAGTGCAAGTAAGAGGGCTTGGAGGCAATATTGATTGATGTCAAATGAATGTGGATGTAAGGGAGAGTAGGGAATTACAGCAATCAAAGCATGATTTATATGAGGCTTTCATAGGAATCAGAGGGACCTTCTTTACAACTCTTTGCTTGAGGGGATTTAATCAAGGGTCTTAAAAATAAAGCTGAGTAAGGATTATATGATCGTAACCCCCTACCCCCCACCCCCCACCCCCCCCCCCAAAAAAAAAAGGGGGGGGGGGAGAAAAAGGGAGAGAGAGAAAAAAAAACTGCCTGGTGCATTGACAACAAACACATGCACATATGTGGCATCAGAATTTTCCCATAAGTTTCAAACTATTTTTAGTCATATTTGGCATAAGAGGGCATTTCAAAACCAAACCTTTTCACGTGACAATGTTTATGGGGGTATTCTGCATCATAAACAGAATTAGCTCACAAATCATTTGCCGCCTTTTCCGGAACTCGGCCTCTTTTGAAAGGTTAAAACCGTTATTTGTAGTTTTGGTAGGCACTTAAAAACTGTTCATAGGATTTCTTTTCTTTTAGCTAGTCAGTAGCTAGACAGGAGCAAAACTAAGATGCTGTGAAGTTTTTTCTTCACAAGTTCAGTGTTATACGACTGAAAGGGGAAAAATATTTTTGATCTCTGGTTAGTGACGTAAAGTCACACAGGCCTGCACATGTATAAAACCAATGAGAGTGTATGAAGCGCTGCAATGGACCTTGTGGAAGATTAGCCCTGTGCTAAACAAGTTATCCAATAAAGTCTACTACTACTACTACGGTATTACTACTACTACTACTACTACATTGTTCAGGGTGCAGTTAGGGTAGAGGGGTTCTAGCTTAGGGAAGAATATAACCGTTAACATTGATTTAATTTCAGGTACGCTGAAATTCACCGGAAATGAATGGAATATCGCTTGATTTCACACATGTATCTTTTTATGCAAGGTGGACATTGTGGCCAGAATTCACAAAGGTGGTTTAGAAATAGACATGGTTTATGCCAGTGCTTCTCAACCTTTTTTGCCTCAAGGCCCACTTTGGCTATTAAATTTTTTTCGAGGCCCACCTTCATTCTTAAAAATATTTTGGGGTCCACCTCACAGAATCTCAATGAGAAAAAAATCGATAAAACATGACAAAAGAAAATAGAGAATGAATTTTGTGGTAATTATCTGGACCACTACATTACCTACATTACATTACAAAACCAACCTACATGTATGGTTACAATAAATGGAAGGTTAATGTAATAGCCCCACCCCAAATGAACAGAAATCTTCCCCCCAAAATTGAGCACACTGCATTGACGATAATCAACAACTATTGTTGTTATTTTAATATGTTTAATAAATTCAATTTCAGCATTTTTTTTTTGGACTGACCTCGCAGCCCACCGGTTGAGAAGTGCTGGTTTTGCAACACATTAAATCAAGCGCACTTATACCACAAAATTTGCATGTGAGTCTATATTTAATCAGTTTCATGCCAATTTTCTTTTTGCTGCCAAAACTGTGTATGAGCTTTAAACCTGATTCTGAAATCCCTACCTTCACAGTGCCTGGAGCAGCTTGCAGGGGAAGCATCATTCATGATGACATCCGAGTTAGAGAATGTGGTATCATCAAGCTTCAGGGCTCTGGATGGGTCTAACTATGATGTACGCAGTGCTGTAGCTCAGCTGCTTGGTGTGCTCTTAGCCAGGGCACTCACCCAACCACCTCCAAAAGGTAAGGAGTAAAAGCAGCAGTCTTCCTTTGTGAAGATCCCCCAGTTTGTCTAAAGAGAATGGAAGACTAAAAGAGATCCCTATGAATTGTGCATATGGTTAAATGCTTCATCAGGTTCATTTTAAGAGTTTGAATGCAAAAACCGATATATCCATTTTTGTCAAATTGAGATATTTGCAATTAAAGATCAAGAAAAATAAAGAAAATAATAAGGAAATTTATGCTTCTTTTAGCCATAACGTCAACAATATACCTTTATATGTAATGAGCAATGTATCATTTGAAAAGTATTATTTTGTACTATGTGACAGTGAACTTACTTTAAAATTTTCAAAAATGACATTTATCAGTTTTTGCATATAAACGCTTCATGCACAGAAATTTCACAAACAATACAGAGGCTATCAAAATTCTGTAGCATTGACAAATCACGCATTTGTATACATTTATTTCTGATCTGATGAAGTGAATATCACAGTAAACAAGGTACAATAAGACGAACACAGTGATGATTTTTGCTATTATGACACTGGGTGCTTACATAATATGGAATGTTGTAAAATTGGTAAAGTCTGATGCCTTACTTTAATTAAGCATTGTCAAACAAGACTTAATGATACATTTGACTGTCACACAAGGGAACACCCGCTGAAAGTTTTCTTGTGGAAACTCTCTAATTAAAGGTATTGGCTAACATTGTTATGATTTAAAAAAAATCTTGTTTTGTTACTTGAAAATGGGATAAACATAAGGGTTATAGTGTAAAAATACCAGTCTGAAAGTTTCAGAGTATAATATCCACAGGAAGTATTTTTAAATATAAAAAATGTGAACCAATGTTTGAAAAATATACGAGGGTCGGTTGCACAGAATAGACATAAGGAGTGCGCATGCCCGTATGACTCACCTTACTGTACTGTGTGTATTGGCATATCACGCGGCGGGAGGCACATAACGGCATTTTCAAATTCAAGCAAAGTGGTCCTCTTAGTGATTGTCTCGTGAGACGAAGGATAATAAAATCGCTGTTTGCGTCTAACTTACACTTTTTCATTCCAAATTATGGTTCGTTTCAGGGTTTTTGAGTACAAATACAAATACTCATACACATGTTTCATCTTAGTTTGAGAATTTTTAAAATCAGCTACTCACAAAGTTGGCCAATGCCTTTAACTTGAGCAAGCAGCTCAAGCTGATTAATTTGATAATTCTGATAAGTGTATCAATATGCATGATAGTATCCTTCAATCCATATCTCTGTTCAGACTCCAAGTCCAAGCGGTTATCCAATGAAGATATCCTCAATCTCCTGGCATCTGGGTTCGTGAAGGGTACTTCTGGTTTCCTCAAAGGAGGGTCTGGAGAACTTCTCAAAGGAGGTGGAGGGATGGTCAACAGAGAGATCAGAGTTGGAGTTACACACGTAAGTTCTCTCTTTATCCAATACTGGATGAAGTTGGATCTTAAAGAATAACATAATTCTGTGTTTCTATTACAGACCTTTGTTTTGTATGGAAAATAACCCTCTTGAAATCTTAGATCACTTCTCATTGATGAAGCTGCCTTTGCCTTGGTTAGCACTGATTAAATCTTTGTTTCTTTTGACAGGCCTATGTTGTGTTAGTGAAGACCCTTGGTGGTCTTTGGCTAGAGCGTAACCTATCCCTCTTCATGGAGCATGTCCTAGGCTTGGTAGCAAGCCCCAAAGCCACCCAAACTCACGTGGATGCTGTCTACTCCCGTCGCTGTGTCACCTTCATCCTGCAGTCCACCTTAGGTCAGATGCTGGGGGAGAAGGCTCAGGTGTCTGCTTGTAAGGAACTATGCAGGATCATTGCCAAGCAGATGAATGCTGTGGGTGAGTTACACATCCACCCCTTTAACACCACCAAGGACAATTTTTCATAGTTTGTGGTTTGGTTCATCCACTTATGATTCATGATCCTAAAGTCTTGTACAACTGGTACGTGCATGAGCAAAATAACGATTATTGGAGCAGTTGTGTATGTGGCATTAATTGTGATATATTTTAAGAGTTTTTCTTTTTGTGAATTTGTACCTAATATTGTTTGATTCCTAGAGTTGTAAGGGAAAATATACATTACAAGCTTCAAATTAGCATGACATTTACAAATTCAAATCATAGTTTCTATAGAACTTTTGACTTATAACCTACTGATGTAATTTCATGTTTTTTTTTTGTTTTTTTTTTTGGGGGGGGTTATGCCTCCGCCCACCGTAAGTGGTTGCCGGAGGCATTATGTTTTGGGGTCGTCTGTCAGTCCGTCCGTCCCGTTTTCGTTCTCGCGATAACTTAAGAACTGTTTGACGGATCAACTTCAAACTTGGCTCGTGTATGCATATGGGAGGGTCAATGACCTGATTAGATTTTGGGGTCTCAAGGTCAAAGGTCAAAGGTCATAGAGGTCATTATGTACTTAGAAATAGTTCGTTCTCGCGATAACTCAAAAACAATTTGACGGATCAACTTCAAACTTGGTTCATGTATGCATATGGGAGGGGCAATGATCTGATTAGATTTTTGGGTCTCGAGGTCAAAGGTCAAAGGTCATAGAGGTTATTATATACATGAAAATCGCTTGTTCTTGCGATAACTTAACAATTCTGTGACGGTTCAACTTCAAACTTGGCTCATGTATGCATATGGAAGGTCTCATGATGGTGTCATTAGATTTGGGGGTCACAAGGTCAAAGGTCAAGGTCAAAAATGTCATTGTATACATGAAAATTAAAAAAAAAATCACCATGAATGTGCCATATATTTCTGACCTGGCAATGGCGGAGTCATAAATTTTGACCGCGCGCGGTCGAGGATTCATCTAGTTTGTATTGAATACTGGACTCTCTTTTGTAATGGTTTGGCTGTGAAATTAAATAATACAGGTATAAGTTTAAAGAAGAAAGATAATGATAAACTTACCCTAAAAAGGGTTCGTACTGCACGAGAGCTTGTCCACTATTTTTAGATGACTTATTTGTATAGCTGTTTCACACATAGCATGAAAATATGAGTAGCTGCATCAAGCATGCAAACAACTGAAAACAAAAGGGAACAAAGAGAAGAATATCAAGACCATGTTTTTATCAGAAATGTATTTTTTTCTCTCTTTTTTATTTATGTTTTAGATCCTACTGAGAGTGGGAATGACAGTAAAGGATCCGATGCATTTGTGAGTCAACATGTACTCATATGTGCCCTTCAGGAGTTAGGAAGTCTTGTAAGGAGTCTAAGCACATGTTCAGCCCCACTCCTAGGAGAATCATCAGCCAGTAAGTGAAGTCCAAAAGTGTTCTACATCAATGTACTGGCATGTTGAGTATAGTAGTCTCTTTATCTATTAATCTAGATTAGGAGCATGTGTATGATAATGCTGTCATGGTTGGCAGTTAAATGAATTGGACTTAGTTGAGATGAAAAAAGCTAAAAACCCAGCCATTAATTGATAAAGTGGAATAGCATATGGGTAATTCACATCCATTTACTGAACACTTATTTTGCATTTTTCACATCATCCCGTTACACATATATATCTACAATGACTCTATTTGCAGATATGTGTTACACAGTCCTGTCAGTGCTCCTGCACCCTAGCCCAGCGGCCCGGTTGGCTGGTTCATGGTGTGTACGCTGTATCTCTGTAGCACTACCCTCTCAGCTGACCAGGATGTTGGATGGTTGTATGGAGAGGATGGATAAGTTTAAGAGCTCACCTGAGGCAGTGTCGGGCTACAGCTTTGCTATTGCTGCCCTACTAGGGGCTGTTAGAAGCTGCCCTCTAGGAATACCTCATGCAAAGGGAAAGGTAAGCATGGTCCGTCTCTGTAAGCATTGTCTGGCTATAGCTTTTACATGGCTACCGGTACTTGTCAGGGGTTGTGAGGAGCTGTTCTCTAGGAATACATATACATAGGAATACATATACCTTCTTAAATCTTAAAATCATTTATAACTTTAAAAAAGGTGTTACTGATTGCCCTTAAAGAGTAAAGGTGTAAAAAAACTTCTTATTACAGAGTTCTTGTTATACAATATGTACCTTGCTACTGTTGCTTCTTAACATTTCAAATCCTATCAGTCATTCAGGATGCATATTTGAAACTTTTCATTTTCAGTGTTCATTACTCAGTCAGCAGTGGCATTATTTTTACTGTTTAGTGAAAAGTAGCCTTTTTGTTTCCATCTATCTCCTCAAGCAGAAAATTAAATGATTCTTGCCTCCAACCCCCTTCATATGACCTTACAGCAAGTTTTCAGCATGGCTGAGGATCTCTTGAGGACTGCTTCACAGAATAGTCGCATGTCATTGCATCGTACACAGGCTAGCTGGCTGATTCTTGGAGCTATCATGACATTAGGTAGGTAATCCACACCAACGGCTTGACTGCTTGGTACTCCTTTTCAAGTCAATTTTGTACGGATAAAATGAATATCTGAAAGGAACATCTATAGGCAGTGTATATTAAATTTCTAGATTTTATCATGTGGCATGTTTTTGAGTATATGTATTAGTTGGTATAGGGCTTCACCAAGATTTACAGAGATATGTTTGAATTATTCCAATAATAGAGTTACATCTTGTTCTCATCTAAAGGGTTATGTAATGTATAAAAGTTGTGTTTCAATTTGAACATGTAATTTCATCAAGGTATGAATTAGAGAAGGTGGTGACGTAAAGACAATATTGACATTTCATCATTCATCATCTTTTATTACAGTCGGCATTTTCCCTCTTATGAGGGGTCACTGACTTCTGTACCCTGATGATACGCCCTCCCTCTACTTGCTCTTATCTTGAGCATCGTCCTCTTAGACCAACCCTCCCACTCTCTCTCTCCTCATCATCTCTTTCCACTTAGTCCTTGGTCTTGCCCTTCCCCTCATATCATCCATTTTCATATTATGGCTCTTCCAGTTTTTTTCAAGATCCTCCTCATGCTGTCTTTTTATTCTCTTTAAAGTTTGCTATTATTTTGCAAAAATAAATAATGGACTTCAATTGCTTATCATCATTCAGTGAAGCCCTCGATGCTGTCTATAGTGTGATGTTATGGGCTGATCACTCATGTTCATAAATCAAGTTCCCATCCTTTGATCTTTAGGCACCCCAGTAGTACGGAATCATTTACCCCGCCTCTTACTGCTCTGGCGTAATGCCTTCCCAAGATCTTCTCGTGAGATGGAGTCTGAGAAAGCACGGGGTGATGCTTTCACTTGGCAGGTCATGCTAGAAGGACGAGCTGGAGCACTCTGTGGTAAGGCTTTATTTTGTATTAGGGCTGTTACCGAACCGCCGAACCGAACGGAAATTCGCTGAACATGGCACTTCCGAACAGGACCGAACCGAACCGAACTCAAAGGGCAAGTTCGGAAGTTTGGCATTTTACAATACATGATCATTAATTCAGCCCTCGGTGAAGACCTTGTCCTAAATTAATTATGCTTAATGGGAGATACACCTTTGATTTATTGAAAAATTAATACATACATTTATTGGTGAGATTTCTTTTAATTCATCTTCTAAAAGTTTTTCTTAAATAAAAGATAGAAAAACACTTAATACAGCTTGTGTCTCATTTTTTCTTTGATTCTGATAAATTTCATAATATTTGGCACCATGAATTCTAGTTGTTTTCCCCCCCAAATCATGTTAAAAGCTTCAAAATATGCCCACAGATACTCACGATTGTAATCGATCGTAAAAGGTTGTAATCGATCAACAATCATGATTGATCATAATACTAAATAAATATTTCTAAAAAATAAAAATAGAAAAACACTGCTTTATTGATAATTCCTTTTAGTATTTTTGTTCCTTTCCTTTATTTCGATTTTTAAAAAAAAATTCTCGTTTTCTATTAATCAGTATATGAAAATTATCTTTCCTTTTCATTCAGAAAATAAAATAAATAACCAAGAATCATGCAATAAATGCAGTAACTATTTTTTGTCATACAAAATATATTTATAAGAAAAAGTGACTTCCAAATGCAGTATAGACAGAGAGGGTTCCGGTGGTCATTTGTTATCGATGCTCACCCTTTTTTTTTTTTTAAAACTGAATTGCTGAACCCCGAACCGAACCAAAATTCGGAAATAAAAGTGCCGAACTCTACCGAACCGAACCGAACCCGAACATGGTGCTAAATTTACAGCCCTATTTTGTATGTACCTTACAAGAACTGAAAGGGATTGTGTTGGAAAGTACACTGTGATTTTGTTATTGTTGATGTTGACGGTTTAGTACTTACAAAATCTTCTTTAAGAGAAAATATGCCAGTTATTCTAGATTGCTTATCTTGTAAGAAATTGGAATTCTTGTGTACTACTAGTGTGATTGAGACAAGCAAATTGAAAAGGTTTTCATATGAATCTTCTCCAAAGCACAAATAAAAATGAGACTCTAAAGTCATTTACTGTTACATGTAGGTTCACACTTGTTATGTGAAAGTTTAAACAGAATATTTCCATTAATAAGCATTCCTTATTGTCCCTTTCACTCTCTCTCTCTCTCTCTCGATTCTTTTCCCTCTCCAGCCATGCAGAGTTTTATACGTCATTGTCCAGAGCTGATCAGTGATGATGTCGTTCGGCGGTTGATGACTCCTCTAGAATGTGCCATGTCAATGCTCTCAGAGTAAATGGACCTCGTTTTAATCCTTTGACTACACATAAGGAGTATCTTTGCCAATGAAAATAACTTTTACGTGCATGGATGGCAAATTAGCCCAGGGATTTGAGTGGTGAACATATTGTGTTTAATAAGAGTAGCTACATTATTCATCCTGAAAAAGAGATAAGATCTTTCATTGCAAAGTGTATTCCTGTTAGAGCTATTTTGTATGATATAACAATGAAACAAAGCAGTTAAAGTTTAACTTTAACCCTAAAAAGTATATTTAAGCTCAAAAGAGGTTAAGCTTATCTGAATCATTGTCTAACCTGAGTTGTCTTGTGTTGTTCTGTCTATTTTGTATAGAATCCATGAAGTCATCAAGTCGTATGGAGCTCACCTTAAGGCATGCGCTGCCATGGTTAGACTCAGACTATATGAAGTACTTAGACAGCTGCCACCTAAATCATATGAAGGTAATCACTATTCACTTGTCCTTATACTCATATGTTTCTGGAGCCTCTTCTTGTTCTATTTATTTTCAGGTAAAATTCCGCTTTGACTGAGGATGAAGTAAAATTCTAATTGTTATTTTATGTCTTGTATAACTTGCTTATTGGTTTTCCTGATATCACGAGTTAGTGTAGTTTTGCATTATTCAGCGAGGCCTGAGGAAGAAAAAAACCCTCAAGTCTAATCTGCGATTCATAATGGTGTTAAAGTGTGATATGTGATCAATCATGATATTTTTAGGTGATGAAATAATCTATTTACCGGTAATTGTTTTGGGAAGATTTTTCCATTCTAACCGCCTTCTTTGTTTTATACATGTAGATGCAGACATTTCATGCTGTGACATTTACAGTTATGCTATGATTTATGTATTTTGTTGTAAACGGGTGTTGTGATTCATATATCATATACCTCTGTATCTTTAGGGAGCTTCATTCCTCTCTTAAGAGAGCTAGTTGCTGAGTTCACCCTGACAGACAACCCAGCAAATACAACCACATCTCTCCTGCGCTCCCTCTGCCATGAGAATGACTCCATCATCCTCGGCTCCTGGATCCAGGATACAGATCACAAGTCAGTAGAACTTCAGCTCCAGCCAAACAGTGCATCAGGATCAGGAGCCCTGGAGCATGATCCATCATCTCTCTACTGGGAAATCAGTGATGTGAGTCTACTCTATTAGCTGCAATTTTTTTTGCGGTGGTTGAATATATTCCCTAATTTCACGATTATGTCCTCGCTAAAATTTCAACTCAATAAATGCCTGTATTTCAGTATTGGAACATCATTCATATTGTAAAAATAATAACTTGCTAATATGTCAAAATTACTAATCCCCTAATCACTGTCCCTAATCACTACCATATTTGTACACTAAAATAATAGCTTATACATTATTTTCCCCTCTCCCATGTCCTCTTTTATTTTCTCTCACTCCCCTCCCTCCCTCTCTCTTTGTCTCAGTGTCTGTGTCTGTCTGTCTGTCTCTGTTTCATTCTATCTGTCTTTGTTTATGTCTGTCTGTCTGTTTTCCTCAGAGTTCCCCCCCCCCTCCACTCTCTCTCTGTCCCTGTTTCTTTTTTTTTTTTTCTTTTCTTTTTTTTTTACTGCATTTGACTGGCGTACTGTAGTAAATCAGTGCATGACTGGTCAGTCTTCCTTCACATTATCAATTTTTTTTGCTGTGCAGGAGATCTAGAACAATGTAGGGGCATTTGTGATAAAACCTCAGATTATACTCTACTACATGTACTGTATAGTTTGTACTCTACACTGATGCCTGTGAGAGCTTACACAGAGTGACAAAGATCAGGGGAACCCTTCCTTATCAGTATCGGCCAATATTTCTATCATCTTTCTCCCATTGTTGTACTGCCATTGGTAAATCATTTTCATTTCCTTGCTTGAAATATTAAGTTTTACATTTATCTGTGTAATTGTCATTCTACCACTTCGTATCCTTACGAACCATTTTTTTTACTGGCATTGTTTAAAATGTTTAAATTTAAAACATCCCATGTGTGATTTGATTACAGGAGGATGAGGTGCCAGGTCCCTTGCCTCTTGGAGTAGCAGTCATTGATGCTTCAGTGACTCTGTTTGGAGTGGTGTTCCCTCATGTAGCAGACAAACATAGGAATAAAATCCTGGAACACTTCCAGGATTGTATTCAGCAAGCAAAGTCAGCCAGACAACAAGCAGTACAGATTAATATCTTCACTGCTGTTCTCAGTGCCCTCAAGGTAAGACGGACGACTTAGTATGATAGGCCAATTATTTGCATGGGATGAAGTCCATTAATATGAATATTGGAAGTGGAAAATGTTCTCTTCAAAATTTGTCTTTTAATGGCAGCTTTAGCAAATTTAGTACATTTATGGTTACCTATCATACCTCAAAAGTAAAGAAAGTCACTCTGGTGTGTCTTATTCTTCTGAAGGTATGTTTGTCTATGAAAGTTGAAAACTAAAAGAAATGTATCGTTAGTCTTTAGTATTTTGCTTTATTCTTGGTCTAACACTTAGAAGTTGTCATCATGAAGAGGATCTTTTTGCTGTTGTTTGAAAAGGATTTGATCGTCTCACTGAGTGTGCTACATCTTTACATTATATATTTATTTGTTTACTTTATTTGTTTTTTTCTAATTACAGGGTTTAGCTGATGCAAAACAAAGACTTGTAAACACCAAGGTTAGGAATGCTGCTTATGCTTTGATCATGGTAAGTATAAGTCTTGATTGATAACCATGTTATGTACCAATCTGTTTCTGATCAATTCCCTGTGCTAGATGAGGACATGAATTGCAATATTCATCATTTCCATAGTGAGTCGTAATATATCATTTTAATATTTTGAGTCATTTATCGTGTGTCTGCTATGATTGACTGCTTCAAGCAGTTCAAAGAGATACTTCATTTTGATTTGTATTCACAATTTTTTTTTTCTCCATATTTTATGGGTGTATAATTACACTGTAAGTTCAAAGTTAAGAAGATCTGTAGGTGAAATGCCTTTTTGAGAAGGATAAGTGATTTAATTCTTGAATTTAACCCTTATTATGCCAACCACATATCCCCTCTGTGCCGCTGTGCCACAGGCGTAGTGAAGTATGCATGAGTAAGCATGCGGTTATACATGTATTTGGCAACTCTATGCAGATCACTGTGCAGGCTCTTGGCAGCTTAAGAATTAATGATTGAAGCCAATTTGATTGTATTTTTTTGTTATTTTTTACAGGGTGCTCTAAACAATGGGAACCCCATCTTGAGGTGCTCAGCAGGTGAAGCCCTGGGGAGAATGGCACAGGTTGGAGGAGATAATACCTTCATTGCACAGACAGCTCAGATGTGCTTTGATAGGTAAGATGAATTCAATTTGAGAAAGGGGAAAGGGGAAAGGGGGTGAGGGTGGGGAGATGGAACCCCATCCTATGGTATTCAGCAGGGGAAAGGCTTGGATAGAATGGCTTGGGTTGGAGGGGAGAATACCTTCGTTTGCACAGACACTGCTTTGGGGAGTGTTTCGTGAAGTGTCTGGTCAGTGATTTTACCGACAAATTTGCTCTCAGCCAATCAGATGCAAGGATTTCAGTAGCTTATAACAGTTGTCAGTAAAAAATCACTGACAAAATGCTTCATGAAACGCTCCCCAGATGTGCTTTGATAAGTAAGATGGAGAATGAGAAAGGAAAGGAGGAAAGGAGGAAAAGGGAGAGAGAGAGAAAGAGAGAAGAGAAGGATGTAGAGAGTGTTGAGAGGAGAAATTGAATAATACAAGAGAGAAGACTGCTTCATTTATATGTCATAGCTTTCTCTTTAGGCTCCTTCATATTTCACTCTTGATTAATACTGCATGTACTTGCATTTATATGGGGTACTTACCTTCCTTTATTTATTTTTTTCTGAATTTACTATTTCCTTTGTACCTCTTATATTGTTTGTTTGTATACTTTTTATAAGCTGTCAGCTGTGAAATATGAAACAATAAACTGAAACTGAAACTGAAACTGAATATGAACGATATACGGATAGATGCATATTGACAGGAAGACAGAGAAAATTTATGCACTAAAAGATAGATAGGCACAGATTTGTACCTTGGCAAGTAGTGATAGAGAAAAAGAAAGATTTATTTAATGCCCGGCACACACTGCATGATCCGACAGCGATCCGATTTTGGAAAAATTTGTTATAGCATTTGACATGAACATTCAAACATGTAAAATCTTAATGATCAAAGTTCCGAATAGTCGTTTGAATACTAATATCCATATTCCGGGCTATTGCGAGCTTCCCTGTAGGAATAAAAGTAAACTCTGTTCACAATCGTAGTGACATGACATCATAGCAATCTTGCCATCGGCTACGATTTGAAGCCGATTTGGCCTTTACTCCAACCGAAAGGCTTGCAGCTAACCAAAATGTCGATTTTAGTATTCCTATCATTATTCCGAACTTATAAGATAATTTTAATTGTTTAAACTTTCATATTTAATACAAGATGCCATTTGTTTGTAAATTGGGTCACAACTGGATCGTATAGTGTGCGGTGGGCTTAAATCCTTCACCATGATGTAAAGATTGATTCCTGCTTACATTTGCATGTAGGTGGATGGATAGAGATGAAGAGATGAAAATAGTAGAATTTAAAGAAGATAAAGGTAAAAGAAAGACAGCAGTGAAAGAATCGAAAGTTAAAACTCTTTTACTTTTTTAAGAATCGAAAGTTAAAACTCTTGTACTTTTTTCATCATTTTCATTTTGTATGTTAATTCCAGATTAAAGACAGCCCGTGATGTGGTATCAAGAACAGGTAACTCCTTAGCCTTGGGTTGTCTTCACCGGTATGTAGGTGGTATGGGTGCAGGTCAGCATCTTAATACTAGCGTCAGTATCCTCCTTGCTCTAGCACAAGATACTACATCTCCTGAAGTTCAGGTTAGTGTCATATCCATCATTTTCATCACTTAAATAAGCATTATTAAGTATTTGTTATATTGCAGTTGGTCAGTACTTGTCAAATTATCACATGTTTATCATGAATTCAAATTCAAGAGTGCATAGTGATGAGGCCTTACATTTTTAAATAGTTTCTCTTTATCTGTCCCCATTTCTGATGCATTAGTTTTCACTAGACTGGTAAAACCTCTAAAACTCTTTTTAATGTGTTAATACCTAGAGAGGTAGGAAAAGCTTGTGCTAGGCTTCATGGAAAATTTTATTATACTCAAAACTCATACTCTTCAACATGTTAAGGACATCAATAAATTTTTGCAGCATTCACAAAATAAAATAGAACATTAAAATGGACTGTATGCATTACATCTATGTTATTGTCTTTTGTTCTCCATGAATTCTTAGATGTGGGCATTGCATGCGCTAGCCCTGATAGCAGACACTGGAGGACCTATGTTCAGATCCTATGTCGAGCCAACCCTCTCCCTTGTCTTGACACTCCTACTAAGTGTACCACCCTCTACTGTTGAGGTTCACCAGTGCTTGGGTCGATGTTTGGCAGCTCTCATCACAACCCTGGGGCCTGAATTGCAGGGTATGTAGTCAATGTCCAGTCCTCCATGATTCCACATCAGTTCATATATGATATATGGATCTATTTCAGACTTTAAAAAAAAAACAGTCTGTGATTTCATATGGATATCTTTTTTGTGCTAGCCTTTTCCTAAACGCACATGTGTGAATGAGATCTTGCTGATTGTGACACTAGTAATTTCCTGCTATAATAGGTCAATACTCTAATGAAAATTAAACAGTTATACACGATACAACCAGATGAGAATACTTAACGAAAAGTGGTGCAATAACTGTCTTGTCGGCAGATATCAATCTGCATCTGCCACTCTCCACCCACATGTAAACGGGTACCTGGTAGAATTCCATCAATCTTGTGAGCATTGATGATGGTAGCCTTTCTGGAGTTGGGATAATAATGGAGCATCTTGAGTACTATTACCTTGTGTGGTGGATAATAGTGGCATAAAAGTATCAAGTTTTATTGTTATTACAAATCCGTGCACACGTATGTTTGACTTTTTATTTCCATTTTCTTTCTCCTTCATCACCAGGTAATAGAGGTAACACAGCCACAGCAAGGACATCCTGTCTGGTGGCATGTGCTATCATGCAAGATCATCCCGACTCAGTGGTTGGAGCTGAAGCTATAGCTTGTCTTCAACAGCTTCATATGTTTGCACCACGTCATGTCAATCTTTCCACTCTTGTTCCTGATCTGTGTGTAAGTGTACTTGTTCCCACCAAACATGCAAAATTGTCGAGAAGATGAAGAATATGTATAAGTACTGTTTCTGTGAAGTTATGTGCCCGGTTTATCATATTTAGGCACAAATATTCTTGCTATGCTATGCTATGCTATGCTATGCATACAGTAGGTCTGATCACTATTCAGCATTGACTGATTTTTTAAAAACATTGTGTTGTCCTCCAGACTGCCCTAGGAAGTGTTCATCTTTTGTTGAGGCGTGCAGCAGTGTCTTGTTTACGACAGCTCTCCCAACGTGAAGCTAGAGAGGTGTGTGAGTATGCTCTGCAGCTAGCTAAGACTGACAAACCCAATGCTACTGTGCAAGGTGCCAAGTCAGATGCAATAATTACTGGTAAGCATACCATCTGTCATCCAGCTTAGATATGTTGCTATGTCCATATGGATGAATTGCTCTGGGGAGGTTGTCTTGGTGACAGTGTCGCCAGTGCTAATAGGAAGCTTTTGCAATCACGATGCGACCACTAGTTAAGCGTCTCATTTGCAAAATTGGGTACTCCGCATGCTCAAATCCAAATAACTCCCCGTCCTGTTGAAAAAGAGAACAGTTCCCAGCCAAAATATTGTTTGTTCTTGATCTAGGACACAGCTCTATATAGCCAGCCAATCAGTGATCAGCAACCTTGCCTGAGAAGAAAATGAGAGCTGATATCACACATGCTCTGCAAAGGCTCCGTCCGCGAAAAAAAGAGAAAATGCTTAGAAATTAGGACGGCTGTCTGAGTGCGGGTGCTGTCACAGCTGATTGCTTCCCCATATTCGCTGTCATCCTATCATGAAACAAAAGCTCAATAATGTCACCGGACAGTTGTTCTAATAATGAAATATATCCTGTGAACATTTGTTTGTTTACTGGTAGACTGTATAAGTCCCATGTTAGTCACTCTTTTTTTGTTTTATCTCTCAGAAACGGGTTTGGAAGGTCTTCTCTTCACCATGCTGAACAATGAGACTGATAGGAAGATGTTATCTAATATTCATGATACATTGATCAGTATGTTACATGAACTGGTTATGGAGAACTTAGCTGGATGGCTTTCTCTCTGCAAGGCTGTCCTCTCAGCATCAACAGGTCAGTCATACTTCCTTGCCTTGCCACGGAACAATAAAATTAAAAAAAAAAACTGGAAAAAAATTATATCATTATTATTATTATTTGTTAGGTGTCACTTTGTGCCTGGGAGGCACGAAGCGAACTTTTTGAAGCAGACTTTAAAACTCATTCTCTACAGTGACCTCAATCTTTTTCTTAATCAAAATGTCATAGCTATATCTAACTCTTTTACTTTTTAATTGACACTCATCCAACAGGTAAAATCCATAGTCCCATTAACTTCTTTTTTTGTTTAGAAATATTTTTGAATGCAATTCATCAATCACTAAGATTCATATATGGATCTCATGATTATGGGAAATGCATAGTTTACTATGCCAGTGATGTTGCATACATTGGTGTCTAGGTTTGCCAATTTGAGAATTCATCATGAGTAGTTATCTTTCATTTTTATGACAGGTTGAGTGACCCATTTATGATATACCATTAGTTCTTGCAAGCATTCTCAAAGATTATCAGAATGGTATAAACAACTGTAAGCTTAGATGCCACTTGATTACTCTTTGCTGGAAATAAGGAGTTGATCCTCTTGTAGCTAAAGGCAATATCTGATCATACCTCTAATGCATGATTTGTTAAATTGTTAAGTCCATCTCCATTTGATTGCTAGATTCTGATTCCTTACCAACACCTAACAAGTCGAGGGAGCAAATTGAAGTAGATGATGAGAAGACGATAGATGATGATGATGATGCCAAGTTCAAGGATCCAGAGAAGATTGACACTCATCCAACAGGTAAAACCCATAGTCCCATTAACTTCAGAATCTATTTTTGTTAAGAAATATTTTTAAATGCAGTTAATCAATCACTAAGATTCATATATGGATCTCCTGATTATGGGAAATGCATGGTTTACTATGCCAGTGATGTTGCATACACTGGTGTCTAGGTTTGCCACTTTGAGAATTCATCATCAGTAGTTAGCTGTCATTTTTATGACAGGTTGAGTGACCCATTCAGTTTCTACAACAAATGTCTCTCCAAGTACTATGATCTTGGGCCATCCATTCCGTCATATCTTGGTGCTCCAGAATAATTCTTATTTTCTGCAAACCATGTCATGAACTACATGATTATATGATTTTCGTTTTTATTTTGCCCTTGGGTTTTTAGCAGTCTGAATATTTGTTAACCCAAAGTTTTGTACCAAGCCTATTTCATTAATAGACCTGTTTACTAATTTTATGCATACTTGTTGAACAAAAGTTTCCCTTGACAACTACAGAGCTTGCCAGAGGCTTGCCTGACATGGCATTAATCAGTGTATGCTAACTAGATCATTATGCATATCAGGTGAACTAAATAATTGGTAACCAAGGGTTCTGGAGAGAAACATGCATAAATGTGAATACATTAGGAAATGGGTCTATTGATGGATTACTTGAGGCCATGATCTCTTGAATGCCTGTTTGTATAGAAAGGTGTAATTGTTTTTGTATATGATAACTCTCAGTCTCACCTAGATGGCCAATGAGAGTGTTTGCAGCATTGCATGTTTCTGTGTAGAGGTTTAATTGTTGTATATTTGATACTCTCAGTCCCACCTAGATGGCCAACGAGAGTGTTTGCAGCAGAGAGTGTCCGTCGTGTTATTCAGATCTGTGATGGTAACACGGTACACTTTGATCTTGCTCTAGCAAGGGAGATGAGGGTCAAGACAACTACAAGTGAGTTCAGTTTGGTCTTGGCATTGTTGCAATTGAAGCGCACCTGTCACCAGAATAGTAGTATGTGTAGAATATGTGAAATCAACCTCCAAGAACTGCTTAGACACTATTCTATATTGTGAACCAGGTGCTTTGACCAGTCTATTTTAGCATTCACAGAGAGTGTATTAAAACATCTCTCTATAGGAAGTATTCATTGAAGCCCATATTTTGAATATAGTATACTGACATGGAAAATTTAACATACAGAGCAACAAAACTTTGTTGTTGTTGTTGTTGGTACTCAAGTGATTGCCCTTGAATGTGTCATTACAAAATAAACATATTCTTAATTCATCATTTTATCACGAGATATTAGAGGGTGGCTTATTTTACATGTCTTATTTTCGAATTCCAAAATGACATGCAACCATACTCTGTATAAAATGACTGTTTATATATATATTTTTGAAAATAGCTGATTTTTGCATTTTTTGAGAGATAAGCCTACCTTACAAAATATGAATTACATTGAAAACATGGGACCATAATGAGCCTGTATGAAAACTTTTTTGCAGACAACTACCTAGTATTACATCTGTCAGACTTGGTACGTACAGCATTCATTGCTGCTACTTCTGAGAGCAATCAGCTACGGAAGGCAGGTTTGTTGCTTCTACAGGATGTCATCAAGCAGTTTGCTAGGGTTCCTGAGCCTGAGTTTCCTGGTCATTACATTATGGAGCAATACCAGGCACAGGTAGGTCTTCTCTTTGCAATTATTTAGGCTTGTTTAGATATGAGGAGACAAATCCACACAACATTTTTAGTGTACAAGTCAATGGGATATGAGGCGACCAAAAAAATGTTGCCGAGGCAGAAGATATTTTTTTTGTCGCCTGGCTGCAAAAAGCTGTGGACCAATCAAATTCTTTAAAAATTAGCAAAAAATATGAATTTGTCTGCGCAACTTTTGACAAAACTCTGTTTTATTTGTGAGTTGATGCATTGATGCGAGTTTATTAACAAGGTGGGGTGGTTTTTGCGCCATATCTGACATCTAAAAATGTTGCGGGGATTTGTACAGGAATTTGTGCATGTAGGCAGGCACACATTTCTTGAGTAGCACCACAACTTTTTTTTTTTTTTTACTTAGGATCTCTTGTATGAAAATAACAATTATGATAGTGAGAAATCTTTGTATGAAGGATTTCTAAAGCGTATTCCTTTCCTCTTCTACTGAATGATTTTGTTTTTGATTTCTAATATTTTTGTACTTGGTAGTGGTCCTCCAAATAATTCCTCAGGGAATTTAACTGGAGGTTGTGGTGGTGGTGGTAGAGAAACATAAATTGAGAATGTGAAGATTTCTTTATTTAGAACCACACAAAAAAACCCCACCATAATATTTAATCAATGACTCCATGATATCATGGAATGGTAAAGGTTTGCAAGGGTGTTGATTATAATTTGTTCTTTGTTTTTCTTGATTAGGTTGGTGCAGCCTTAAGACCTGCTTTTTCTTCAGAAACTCCATCTGATGTCACTGCTATGGCCTGTCAGGTATGTAACTAGGCACATTTTGCCTCTTTTTCATGTGATGTGAACTGCCTCAAAAAAGCTGTTGTACCTCAAAATAAAGTGACTTCAGTGTAGTGCACTCCATATTTCTGCAGTTTTTAACTTGCAGACTGGTGTGTAAGCTTAGATGTCTTTTTTAAAAACAGTTGCTGCACTTGGATGTTTTTATTTTGTATTAGCTGTATAATTTAGTAGTACTTTGGAGGTGACTTGAGTATCCCTTTGGATTGATATGTTTGCAATATTCATGTATCTATGTGTATAAAGGCCTCCGCACACTACACGACCTGAGGTCATGAGACCTAGAGGTCTTACAACCAGGTCGTACGACCTGACACCGCACGCTATGTGACCTGACCTTCGGGACTTGCAACCTGCGCTCTTTACTTGTGCCATAGCAACCACAAAAATGGCAGCACAAACTATTTTGTTGCTTTTGCTGCAGTTAGTTTTGCTCTGAAGGCAACGCCAACGTACAAATACTTCATTGTGATTACTTAAAATTGTGATTGGGGCCCATGGCAGCCCACGACCAGTTGCAAAAATTCAACATGCCAAAACCTCCCGACCTAGTCCTACGACCTGAAACTTGCATGTGTGGTGATGTCGTACCGCAGGTTGGGAGGTCGTGTAGTGTGCGGTGGCCTTTACTGTTCTTGTATCATTCACTCTCCAGGTTGCTAGTGCATGGATTGGCAGTGGGGTAGCACATGATCTCAATGACCTCCGAATACTTCATCGTGATTACTTAAAATTGTGATTGGGGCCCATGGCAGTCCACGACCAGTTGCAAAAATTCAACATGCCAAAACCTCCCGACCTAGTCCTACGACCTGAAACTTGCATGTGTGGTGATGTCGTACCGCAGGTTGGGAGGTCGTGTAGTGTGCGGTGGCCTTTACTGTTCTTTACTGTTCTTGTATCATTCACTCTCCAGGTTGCTAGTGCATGGATTGGCAGTGGGGTAGCACATGATCTCAATGACCTCCGAAGAGTTCATCAGCTTCTTGTATCATCCCTGGACAAGTTGAAAGTTGGGAAGGGTGCCCCCTTGCAACTGTACAGTGAGAGTGCATTCACCATGGAGAAACTGGCCGTTATCAAAGCATGGGCTGAGGTATGATTCGTCAGGGAGTTTTAAAGACTTTGGACTTTATTGGGCATGCCACCAATATTGCATGTTTTGCAGGTGGAAGTGGCTCTTTAAAACAAATAATTTTCTTTAAAACATGTCCGTTTTTAAGTTAATATTTTGTTGTTCCTTTAGAAGTAGGACTTGATCAGTAATTGTTATACATGTATAGTGTAATTACTAGTAATCACAAAAGATGCTCCAGACTTGAGCTTCAGTTTGTTCACCATGAGTGTAAACACTCTTGATTTTCTTCCACTACATTATGCGTGTAATGATTGAATTATTTTTTTTTTCAGGTATACATAGTAGCAATGAAGCAGAACGTGGCACCCTCCAGTAACATAAACGGAGATGATTACTCCACAGAGAAGCCCTCCTCAGACAGTCTCCTGACACTAGTCCAGCCTGAGCTCAAATCCCTCAACAAGTACTGGCTAGCTGCGCTCCGTGACCATGCCCTACTGGCCTTACCAGAGGACTTCACCAGCCAGCTGCCTCCTGAGGGTGGTGCCTTCTATAACCCTGATGCCACCTCCACTACCCGACCTCACTACCTCAAAGCCTGGGCACCCATTGTGTATGCCGCATCACTATGGCTGAATGCAGGAGGGTTCCAAGTGATAGAGGAAAACGCTGATGGGAGTTACAGCAGTCCAGCTAATAGTGGACCTATGCTTCCTGGTATGGCTGTTATTCCTACGGGTAGTAGTGCTTCTACAAAGAAACCTGAAGAAATCAAGGCAGATTACTTCCACCTTATTATCGGTAAGCTGGAGCTTGGCTGGAGCTTGGCTTGACCTTGGCTTGACATTGGCCTGACCTTGGCCTGACCTTGGCCTGAACTTCAATGAGAACCTATCATCACTGAGAACAGGAAGCCTGTAAACTCAATGATGAGAGATATGAATAAACCCCTTGTCTGATTCTCAGAAGATGATGCATAGTTGGTCAAGTGACCGTTTATTGAAAGCCTCTCATTCTGAATGTAATGATAGATAACAGGGATATAAACATCTCTTTTGTTGGCATCACATGTGAAATGATGATTACTTAGACCATGAATGATTTAAGAAATGGGCAACTGCATATTTGCAGTATATAAGAAGAGTTGCTATCAATGTAGATTAATATAGGACAGGGCCTTGAAGCATTTATCATAATGAAAGGTTGAATATGTTTACATTGAGGAAAGTACCATCACTTTATCTCTCTTTTCTTGTAATAAGGTGTTTGTGTCGAGAGCCTGTCCAACCAACGAGCCACAGAGCCTCTTCAGAACATCTCATCCTGTCTCCAAGCCATCCACACCCTTCTAGATGACCTTTGGCCTAGACGACAGCTTGTTTCTGACCCATCACTAGCCATTGAGCTTCTCAATGTCCTGCATCGTCTGTTACTGACCAGGGAGAATCTATCCACTCATCTTCAGGTTATCAGTGTGGTCAAACAGATTGTCAAAGCCATGCAGGAGAAGATTGAAGGACAACGCAAGGTCAAAGGTAAGAATGAGTTCATATGGCTATATTGTTGTTAATCTAATGTTCATGGTCCTGAAGGGATAGTTGGGAATATTCAATATGGAAGATTATAAGCATGCTATTTTTGCCTTTATCCATCAGTGATGACTTCTTTTAAAGTAAAAGGCTAACACTGAGAATTTAAAAAAATCTCATGTTGCTACTTGACAATGGTATAGACTAATCCCACAACGCAAGAGGGCAGCAGACTGTTCGACACAGTTCGACATACTGCAGTGGGCACTCCAACTTTTATAGTACACGAGTCAATAGCGCGTTATGTACATTCGTTCGATTTTTTGTCTATTTTGACCAGTATATGCAGATTTCTTTTAATATTTGCAATGAGAAATTATCAGGGAAGTTCAGGTTGCAGCTGTGCGGTGCTCAAATGCCACAAGAATCGGAGAAAGTTTAAAAATTGGAAGCTAACTTAGTGTGAAATTCACTCGCTTTTGACTCATGAAGCCTGTTTGTGTGAGAAACCGTACTCCCTACACAGGTTTCCATAAGCAGTGTGAAGGAATTCGTCGCCATTGGATAAAAACAACAACAGAAAGGATTTTGAAGTCAAGAAACATTATCATTATGTACTTTGGCGTAAAATTTAATGAGTGAAAACATGACTTTGTAAACAGGGTAAGACTGAGGGCTCCCGTTTACTACGCCTTCTATGCTGCAATCGAACTTTTACTGACAAAACTAAGTTGAAAAACCATCGAAAGTACAATACATCACACCTTCATCTGTCAGATATGGCCATTGTCTTACCTCATCTACCCATGTATCCATGCTTTATTTTTATTGATCTAGAATAAAGTAAATGGAACAATATCAGGGCATATCTCATATCTTACATTCATTTTGTACACAGAGCCAATCGCGGTTAGCGCGCTTGCCCACCGCAGCAATGGCGTCGCCGATAGAGGGCCAAATACCGGAGGTGAAATTGGTCTATAAACACAAGAGTTATTGACTTGTGTACTATAAAAGTTGGAGCGCCCACTGCAGTATGTCGAACTGTGTCGAACAGTCCGCTGCCCTCTTGATAACCGTATGCTGCAACGATCAGAAAAGAAACGACAGCGTCTCCCATAAGGACCCACTTGACAGGAGAGCGTGGAGAACAAGGAAACATACCATATAGAGTGGGAAAGTGGACTATAGACGTTGATGATGATGATGATGATATGCTGCAACAATTGTGCAATACATGAATAGTTAAACAATTTCCTGTGTTTTACTTGTGCAGGTGAGAGTATTGAAAACAAGGAGAAATCAGAGAACGAAAAGGAGAACCTTGACTGGGATTCAGACATTGGTGAAGGTGGGGCAAGCGGTGAGGTAGTCCCAGGCAAGTCAATAGTCTTTGCTACCTTGGAGGTTTGTCTATGTATCCTTGTCAGGCAGCTGCCTGCCCTCAACCCATCAGGAGGAGCCAGTGCAGCATCCATACATAGCTATTCTAAGAATGCTGGACTGTCTGATGAGGCAAGCCATCTTATCTCAGCAACGGTTCTTATCATGGCTGAGCTACCATCCCTCTGCTCACCTTCAGGTAAAATCAACCTCAATTGTTTAAAGTGTGCATTTTTGTGTGTGTTTACTTCTAGGAAAAATTGTAAAGCTGATGATATTTTGAATACCATGTGCCCCCCCCCCCCCCCCAAGGACATCCCTGTGCCACACTGATGTTGGTTTTCCATGAGGACCTATGGGCAAATCCTTTTAATGATTGTAAGATTTCTTTTTAAATAGCACTCATAAGATCTTTTGGAACGGTTTAGAGTTCATTATTTCTTTGTTATTTAAAGTACTTGATTATGTATAGATGAAAGGAAGTTCTGATTAGTGTACAGATGTATTTCAATGTAAATTTCTCACCAATTACATAGTCTGCAAGCAAGTGTGACTTGAAATTGTTGGGATCAGCTACAATTTATTTTGCACATACAATGAAAGAAAAATTATAAATTCTTGTCTGAAACTCAATCTGACAGGGTCTACATTTTGTGTGTTTTTTCTTTAATCACAGGAAGCATATCAGTATTACCCACAATCCTCTGCCTGACCACCAACGTTCTACGAGAGACAGCCGAGCCCTCTCTGGATGGTAAGAGTGCCCCTACAGTAACATCCTGTATGCAGGCCTTACGTTCTCTAGCCACTTCTTCCTTTGTGAAGGATCCTAGGTGTGCTAATGACTGGGAGAAGTTTCTTCAGAGTACCCTAGCCACCATATTGGATTACTCCAACCCAGGTGGGTTTCTGTCTTCTCTGTGACTGTATGATCGGTTTTCAATGTCCATTGATAAAAGACAATTTATGTTTTAGCCATGATTTTTGAATTCTGTTAGATATAGGTCAACATACCAGTTCAATCACTTATTTTTATTCTATTTCCATAAACCAGTATGACAGCAGTATGATTACATCATATTTCAAAATACAAGATGGAACAAAGGTTACTACAGCCCTTGCAGAAAGTTTGAAAATTTGTTGTAACCTTTTACCAGAAAAAGAAGAAATTAACAGAAGTACAAGCCTTACAGAAAGTGAAGAATAGATGAAAAGAGGTTTAGTTTGTAAAATTTTGTGATCATGACAGTTATTTGCACTGTTTGAATTTTCCATTTATGTTCATTGTGGAGTTGCTTGAGAACAGACTTCTAAATGTATTTTTAAAATTTCACTACCTTATACAGACAAAGACAAGATGGAGGTTGACATGTGTAGTGTGTTGTTAGCTGTAGCAGTATTCATAGCATCAGCTCCACCCTCTGTCTCAGCTGTATCATCTCTTCAGGCTCAGGGTGTGGATCTCTTCTCTAAAGCACTCAAATCAGAAGAACCTGTGGTAAGCATACTTCCGGATTTCTTTAATTACTGAGATCATAAAAACAGTAATAATAATTTGACATTGTTGGTGCATTGATAACAAGAACAATATCTTTAATTTGTGGGAATTTTTGAAAAAGAAATAATGTTTGTGTAAGGGCTCACCTCGGTGGTGATGATAATTTAAAAAGCAACCAACAGCAGAATAAAAGTACACCTTCACTCGATCAAGAATAGCACATATATTTTGGTTTAGGTCTTGATGGTATTGGACAAGATCTCTGTGTTTTCTGGTGATTGCCATTGCCCCATTTCATAAACTTGTTATCAATAAAAAAGTTGCAGTAACTGTTATAAGCTACTGAAATCCTTGCATCTGATTGGCAGAGAGCAATTTGTCATAGAAATGTGGTAGTTTGTTACTGATAAACAAGTTTTAATGAAATGCAGCCCAAGTGTGTACCAAGGAAAACATACCAGTTTGCTTTTCTTTAGTGACTTCATTCAAGTCAATTCAGATTCTATCTATAATACCAAGTACTATTAATCTCATTTTTCTATACAGTCTAATGTAAAATCAGTACTTAGCCATTGCCGGTGTTAATTTCCTTTCTTTGTTAAAAGATGCAAATAGATAGAAAGAACCAACCAAGGCCTTACATTGTTGTATTATTTTCCAGCACGTACATGTAGATTTTTTAGAATCGCTTCTTAAATGACAACATAAAGAAAGGTATTCTTTGAAGGATTGATTCATGGCCTTCATTCATGATTGCATTCATCATTCATTTCAGGTCAAGTTGAAGTGTCTTCAGATGGCAGCCTCCATCTTTCAGTGCCCACATCGTGAAGTCTCCACACCTTACATTCATGCCCTAGGACCACGCCTGGTAGAATACTTACAATCTGCTGCTGGTAACATCCCAGATAATGATGAATCTGTTGCTGTTATTATTGAATCAATACGAGTTCTAGAAATCCTGGTTGGCCTCACAGATGAATCACATAGTAAGTCAGGGTGATAAGACTGTTCACAGATCTGGGCCCCATTTCATAAAACTTGTTATCAATAGCAAGTTGTAATAACTGTTATAAGCTACTGAAATCCTTGCATCAGATTGGCTGAGAGCAGGTTTTTCATAGAAATGTGGCAGTTGTTCTGATAACAAGTTCTATGAAACGAGCCCTGAAAGAATCCAATGTTCTGATTTAATGTAAAGTATAATTTGTTTGAGATATGTCCTAATTGTACTTTCCATATCTGTTCCATGGAACTTGAAAGTGGATGTGGAGCCAATACTTGTCTAATGTCATTAGTTCTTTCAATTTGTTTACCATTTTTATTTATTTATTTTTTTATAGAATGTATAAACATTCAAAGGTGAAGAGTGGCACCTACATAATGTATTGCCATGTACGTTTGTAGTGTCTGCATATGCTTTTAATGGAAATGCTCCCACTGAATATTTAACAAGTGATGTTAATTTATGATAAGTTTGAAGAAGCATTTATAGAAAGTCATTTACTTTGAATTTTTTCATGTTAGATTCATTTTGAATAGATTGTGTACTACACTGTGAATCGATTGATTTTAACCATATAAAAATTGTGTTGTCCGTCTGTAAAGCATGTAGGCACATCATGTATGAATTGTAATGACTGTAAATAAAAAAACCAGGAAATACAACTCATTTGTTGCAACGTTTCGCCAATAACCAATTGGCTTCCTCGGGCAAATGACGATCCTGTTAGAGGAAAGGCCCTTATAATGTCTGAGATTGTGCAGATTCTGTGTGCACTGGACTGTGTCCAGCACGCGAAAGACGGCTTGGAATCTTTTGAATGGCCCGGTTCCACGCGTGCGACAGATTGAAATGAAGGCCGAGTTCCTAAGGAAAAGCAGAGGACCGGGCTATTCAAAAGATTCCAAGCCATCTTTCGCACGCTGGACAAGAGTCCAGTGCGCACAGAATCTGCACAATCTCAGACATTATAAGGGCCTTTCCTCTAACGGGATCGTCATATGCCCGAGGAAGCCAATTGGTTATTGGCGAAACATTGCAAGAAGTGAGTTGTATTTCCAGTTTTTTTTAGTTTAAAGTCGTTACATTCAAACACGACTGGATGAATGAGAAGAATCTACATCAGTTTATTCTTGGATGTATTGTGCACTGTTGAAATCCAGAATATTACATGTATACATTTAATGTGAATATTTTTTTGTGTGTGTCGTTGATATTGAAAATTGTGTGTGTCTGCTGTCTATTCTGTGTATTTTTGTATGTGCTTTTTGAGTGAAGGAATAATAAATGAAATATCATCAGTCATTCTTACCTTCCTTCTAAATCTCTGCAGGAGTTCAGATGGTAGCCTTGCTGGTGCCCATTCTAATCAGTTACCTCTTCTCTGGGGGTGACCCTTCCACAACCACCACTACCACCTCCCAGCAGCAACAGAGCAAGCAATCTCGAGCTTTGCATGATCATGTTCTTCAACGCCTCATCAAGACGGGTCACCAATATCCCAACGCTTTTAAGAGTGTCATGGCTGCCTCCCCTGATCTCAAGACGAAGCTAGAGACAGCCATACATGCTAACCAGGCTTCTAATAAGGCCAAGCAATCAGTCAGACAAGCTTCAAGACCTAAGGTTTCCGCTGCTCCTAGCATCAAGTTAAAAATGAACTTCAGTAATTTCACAGGATAGATTAGGAATGGGAATAAGATGGCAGAAAGTTATGACACAGTTGGAATAATTACCATGTAATTTCCAAATGCAATTGTCAAGCAGCCGTGTGTATGTACTGCCTTAACTATTCACTTTTGGAAGATTGCAGCATTGAGAAATTATCATTTTGCAAAACTTGTCTGTATTGCTATGATCAGATTTTGTGATTTGGTGTATAAATGAAAGAAAGTGAAGAAAAGATGATTAATACCAATTACTGATCTGAGAAGAATAAAAAGAAGAAAGAGGAAGAAGAAAGAAGACCATGCTGTTGTAGCATACAAAGATGCATGTACTTAATGATTTTGTAGTGAATGATAAATAAATGTACCCTGCCAATCACCCTGCAGTATTTGATACTGGTACTTTATCTTTTTGTTTGAGTAAAATAGCAAGAAACGAAAAAGAAATTCTGTGTAATTACTTATCTTATTCTAGTATTTTTTTAGACATTTAACATTGTTTTTATTTATGTTTATGAAATTATGAAATGCTATGACAATCGCAAAGTTGTAAAAGCACAAAGTTTGAGTTGACAAGTGTTCACAAATTTTCATTAAAAGATATTGTGATTATCATACAGTAGAGTAGTATAACATTTTAGAAAGAGATGTTTGGAGGAAAATATGGAAGAGATCGTGAGTTAGGACCTATGTGGTAATACTTTCTGGACATATGTACATGTAATAATAAGTGCTGGATATGGATAAGTACAATATCAGGCAACCATGTATTCTATACAAGCGGTATTTTGTGAAATTTTTACAAATCCTACATATATGTGCAACACATTTCAAGAGAATATGATGATAATGTGATGATAATACTATTATATGATGAATATACTTTTAATGCAATTCTATGCAAGTTGTATTGCAGCATATTCTGTATAGTAATCTCTTGTAAATGACCTACCCTCATGGCTTATAACATGTGCATTACATCTTGTATGATGCTAGAATATATGACAGTAAATGATGGACCTTGTCTGGTGATACAAGTATGTCATTGGTGCTACAGACATGACAACATATCAGCGCATTAGATTTTCAACCGGGCATGTTGGCTCAATTGATAAAGCGTCTGCCTCATGAACAGGAGGTTCTGGGTTTGATGATTGATCCCCAGCCGAGTCATACCAAAGACTTTAAACATGGGACCATCTGCCTTGTAGCCAGGTGCTCGGCATAGAAGAATGGAGAAGGGTAATAATAGAGCCTGCTGGAAAAGCAGCTGATAAAAGCTGGAGTGGCTACCCTGTGGTAAATAAAACATTATTATTATATATATTATGTGCTCTGTCGACAATGGCTCTGTGGTTAATTCCTTACAGTCACAGAATGACTAACTTCAACCTTAAACCCCTATGGTAAACCCTCACACTTTTTTAACCATTTGCAGCACATAGCCAAAATGCATACATTATGTGAAAGATGATGTGATATCTTACCAATAGCTGACATAGATGCTGCAGGGTCTTGTGTATGAAAGTAAGCTAAGATACTGTCATTCATCTAAATAAATCTGACATAATCCTTTGACAAATTTAACAACAAACCTGGAGATGTGAAGTTTAGCGAGCTTTAATATAGCTGTATAACAAATAATTCAGAATGTGTATTTGATGTGGAAGGATTTTTTTAACATTTTGAAGCTTCAGCATGGTCTGTTTGCACCTAATGTATGTTTATTTCTACATGTGAGGAGGGATGATTTCATAGGAGACCTATTGCAATGAAAAAAAAAAAAAAAAAAAACAAATTTCATACAAACTGAATTCACATTGATCACTCAATAGATGCATTACAGGTAATATTTCCACCATTGACATTCAGTGAAATGATACATAGAGATTGTTATATCTTTGTTACCCTGTCTGTTGAAAGTCGGGCAGAAAGTCTTGAAATATAGAAGAGAAATCATTTTTTGTGCAAATTTTCACTCAGAAACTACCTCCACCATGTACCAGGCCCATGTAAAAGAATATGAGATATGTTTAAGACAAACCCACATTTCATCTTAGTTGTCTTTTAATGAACATCATTCTGACATCATACATATATTATCAAAGCAGGAGGCAATATCTGTGTAATGACAAGTACAGGGCCCTGTTGCATAAAACTTACCATTTATGGTAACTTTGCCATCAGTGGTTACTTCCATAGAAACATTAAATTTGATTGGCTGTTGAGCCTTGTTACCATGGTAGTTACCATTGATGGCGGATTACCATCAATGGTAAGTTTTATGCATCAGGGCCCTAGACTTCTTATGTAACCTTGACTTACTCTGTTCAACAGGGATCACCTTATTCAAAGAAAGAAAGAAAAAAAAACACCCACAAAACAAAACAAGCCAAACAAAAACGCCCCCTTTGTCCCTGCTAATTGCAGATCCCATTCCTATGAATTGAAATGGTTTATGTTCATCAGAGCAAGAAGGGATTATTAAACTTTTAATACTTTAGTTGAATTGGGTTTTTTACAGACGTGTATTAATAAAAAAATATGATTATTTACGTTTGGGACCGACATTTAACGTCACCATCCGAAAGATGTGGCAAATGTAGATTCATATCTTGCCAAATGACAGTGCCGCGGCAGGGATTCGAACCCCGGACCTTGTGGTTCAAAGTCTGGAGACTTATCCACTGAGCCACAACACCTCCACAATACTTCAGTGAGAACAAAATGCAACAATTCATGAAAGTCATGAATCCTTCAGCTGTAGAAATATTCATTTCTAAATATTTTTTTTTTGGAAGTAGGGGAGCTTTTTTGTTGTAACATTGTCTCATGTATGAAAATTGTATGTGCATTTAGTGAAATGCGAAGAAGAAAAAAATACCCAACAGAAACAGACGAAAACAGAAATGAAGCTTTTCTAGAAGAATGTGTATACAGGTAGGCCAATGAAATGCTTATGCAAGTGCAACAAAATTATGATTTCATTCACATAATTGTATTATTGTTACTAGTTAGTTTTAATGACTAAGTTATGATGTATATGACATATCATGTTCATGTTTGTAAATTGTAAAATGACACAAAGAAAGTAAACTGTAATGAATGTATAATTTCATGTGTATAGTATATGTTTTTAGTATATTGAGCAACTCAAAATTGAGAATGTCATGTGCATTGCTGGATATTTTAGCTACAGCTTAATGTTATGATTGCTGAGTAAAACAATAAAACAAAAACAAAATGAATATAATGTCAAAATTTAAAGTGTATATTATCAATGTTAAAATAAAGGTATCTTTTGTGAACCATAAATGTATTTGATGTATTTTTCAAGTCTGTTGAGACAGATTTTCTAAAATAATGTTTACTCTCCCTTCCACATAGAAGAGTAAGAAGAAGAAAGAATAAAGAATAAGAAATAAGAAAGAAAAGGAAGGAAGAAGAAGAAATAAGAAAGAAGATGAAGGATAATAAGGGATTGAAGGAGGAGGAAGTTTAATTGAAATGGTGGATTCTGGTGTAAATTATGCCCCTAGTGTTGGAGAGGGAAGAGAGGAAAAAGACAGAAAAGTAAAGGAGGCTAAATAGAGGAAAGAGGAAGAGAGAGACAGACAGAGATAGAGACAGAGAGAGAGAGAGACAGACAGAGAGAGACAGAGAGAGACAGACAGAGAGAGAGGGACAGAGAGAGAGACAGACAGAGAGACAGACAGAGAGAGACAGAGAGAGAGAGACAGACAGAGACAGACAGAGAGAGAGACAGACACAGAGAGGGAGAGAGATAGAGAAGGGGCGAAAAGATACTGGGACTTTGGGAGATTGGAGGAATGAGAAAATTAGGTTTGTACAGGCTGTACACAGCATAAAATTAAAAAAATAAAAATCTGGAAAAAATTAGTCCTAAAATTATTGTTAACAGAAATAATACTTCAGACTGAATGAGACAAGAAGTTGTTCAGCTGTCATATGAGGCGTGATACGACTGAAATTCCAGTTGGCATGTACGTCACACAGGGGCGAGATTCATTATCAAAGTCAACCCCCCCCCCCCCCCCTGCCTCGTATGGTCATGGTCTCAAATAATTGATTGAATCAGTTTATCATGTTAAACAAAAGAAAGAAAGAAGAAGAAAAACCCAAACAAACAAACAAGAAATGGAACATATAGCACCAATACTAAAAAATTCAATTTATAGAACAATATTAACATAATATAAGTAAGAATTAAAAATCAACAATATAACAATTACCAATAATCGATCTTTACATAGAAAATAAAATAATATAAAACCTCAATCATACATAATTAAACCGAGCAAATCCTCAATATTTAGAGTTTCAGAAAGGAAAATCATTATAAAAATCAATGCTGTGTCATCAGAAGTTTCGTAAAAGGAAAGAGATGCTAGAAGGAAGAAAGGGCGAGGGTGGATAGATGATGTACATGTATATAAGAAGAGGCCGGGGGAGAGAAATGGATCTGGATCTGGATATAGTACTCTGAAAAGCTCCACTGGAGCATCACTCAGAACAAAACTGTGAAGTCAGGGTTGCTCATACCTGACAAGGAGAATTTGTTTCCATGGTGATGATGATGGAGGGAAAAGAAGAAAGAATATACAAATAGAGAAAAAGGGGAGAAATAAAGAAAGAAAGAGGAACAGAAGACAAGACTGGAAAAAAAGAGGAAAAGAAAAACGGAAGGATGGCAGAAAGAGCAGGGGGATAAAGATGGGCGGAGCTTGGAGTCATCCTCAAGAGAGGGCGCTGTCTGTTGCTAGGCGCGCTGGTCAACCGCTAAACAAACCACTGTTTACATTAACATAGCTGGCTTTCGATTTCGCACATGCACATGTGTGAATTGTTTGTGGCGACGTATCGACAGCTCACACATATCACTGAACTCTACACCGCTGCAGCTGTGGAGTAGAAACATTCGCTATTTTAAGCAGAAAGATCATAGCTTTCTAAGCTTCGATTTAAGACCCTTCATTGCTCAAAAAAGGGAATTAATCAAAATGGATCCGCAGAAATTGTACGAGATGAATAACCAACGCGAATCTTGGTGTGCTGTCGAGCTGAATGCACGACAAGATTGGTGTAAAGCTCAGAGGAAACATTACGGCGAGAACTTCAAAAGCTCCGTGTTCAACACGAAACAGGGTCAACCCGAGAGCGAGGGCAGATGTACATTTGAAGTCAATGATCGGACACACAGGGAGAAGAGACATTTTCCTAACAAGTCAGGTAAGTGAGACCTAATAAACAAGAACTCATGAAAAATGTTGAGGATCTTAAGTCAGTATTGGAATTTTGCTCTCTCATTCTCAACTTATGATGTCTTGTCTTGGACCTCATTTATTTGAGAACAAGAGAACAACTTCTGTTGAAAGATTTTAATTTTTTTTTCCTGTATTTGTGATTAGAAAAGGTTTGGAGTAAGATGATGAGAAGTCGACCTGAAATTGGGCTACAGTACACACATGTATACAGATTTATGCTGTCTGTATTTTGCCTTGGGGGGGGGGGGGGGGGGGGGGTTACAAGCCATTACAAGGTGGACACCATGCTCGTACACAAAAATGTGTAAAAAGAGTTTTTCACGGACAGGCGATGTACGCGTCTACAATGAAAAGGGTACTAAAATTGCAAAAATCAGGGAAAAAGGGTATACTTTTACAACAGCTTTGGTTGAAAATACTCATTTAGGCTAGGAAAAAAATGACAAAATACTTGTTTAGGGAATTCTAAGATCAAAGGATGATTACTTGTTTAGGGTCCATTTTTTCAAAAGTCCATGTACAAGCATGGTGTCCACCTTGTAATGACAGTGCCCCCCCCCCCCCCCAAGAGGTATTTTGTCTCCTTTAAAAAGATCTTTTCCTTAAATTGTTCTCTACATGTGGGGTTTCTGCTCTAGCAGCTACATACAACTTGTACTTACATGTAACTACAATACTCAGTAGGATCCATTAAGTGAGGAATGTGTTGAGAAATTGAACTTAGGTATTCATTGCATTGCAAGCAGTGCATCCATGTACCAGTAGTGCTTTCTGACAACTGAGTTAGGGTAGATGTATCCTTGAAGGATACTTCGCAGATTGAACCATACAGATTAGTGAAAGAACACTCGAGATTTACATTTTCCTACTTTTTTCTCATTTTCATTTTCATTGACATACAGGTTTCAGTCATCTAGCCATCTAAGCAACCCGCATTCAGCCTAAGCCTAAGGAGAGAGTGATAATTCTGATTTTGAGGCAGGAGCCTGGACTTACTAATGACTGTCTGCACAGCAGTTAACCATCCATAGCCTTCAACTTTAATTTGATGCTGGTCATCATAAACTATTCATTTCAGTTAAGAGACCAACTCTTATGAAGGATCCCTGACTGTACTCTTCACTTCTTGTGACATTGAATGGCATTCCAGTGAACCTTACAATGCACATGGTGCTGTAGTAAATACTGGTGCAACACTACTTGGGGATAAAACTTTGTGCAAATTGTGTCTTTCAGAAACATGTATGAGGTGAAAACTTTCAGAGGTCTTGTAACTTATGCTTGATAATTATCAGTAAGTTTTAAATTGTGAAATTTTAACGATGTATTTAATGTATTTCAATTTTAATGTGATTCCACATTTGACTACAATGAACTAAAGATTTAAGTAGATGGTTCATACATTTTTTTTTATTAACAAAAAAACAAATGGGCAATAACTACACTATAAACTGAATTAAATCTCTTCAGATTTTCAAATTGCATTTGCATTTATGCTGCAAATCAAAACTGAAAATGATGGCAATGATAAAAGACTATGCTTTTTTTTTCTAATCTCTGAAATCATTGCTTTGTGTATTGTTACATGTACAATGGTACAGTTTACATGTAATCATGAAAAAAAAAATGAGTAGACATTTAAAATGAATGCTCTCTTATACTGTCATGAATGTTTTATAAATTGCTTGATATCAATAATTAAAAACCAGTTGCAAGCTGGAAATGCAAGACAGAATCTTGATATAAATTCTTATTTCTTTTGTTTGCGAAAAATCTTACTTCTGTTGCAGAAATTTTGAGAATTTATCTGAATGAATATTCATGGGTTAGATTTCCCAGAATGATTGGGGGAAAAAACAATGTAGAAAATGATAACATAAATGAAAATAATATTTTCATAGCAGTAACTTATCAGTGACATGACTTTTACGTACAAATACTTACAGGCTGTAAAATATCTAACTGCACAAGAAGAAGACTATGCGAAGGTCATAATGTCATTCCATATGAAAATATTTACTCCATATTTTTCTGGGACAAATTACAAATATGTTTACTTGTAAATATACATTGCGATATAAAAGTGTAATGCAAGTTAATAGTTTGGAGAAAACATTACAAAACAAAGAATAGGAAGAAAGCGAGATTTTGAAATGCAATGTTACAGAAGATATAAGTTTATCATAGTTTGATAATTCCTTGGCTCCTCCCTCTCTACATGATGTAATATATGACAAAAAATGTACATTACTATCCTGCATGGTCACTGATATGTACAGTAGAACCTTACTGTAATGTATAGACCTCTTCGAATATCAAACTGCTTAAAAACAGAAGGTCACTTAGCTAGCTCATGTCATTTTTTTTTTCATTGTTTAGGAGCTTAGTTTTTGTTCAAGTCCTGATATGTAAGAGTTGTAATTAACAAGGTGATCTTTCGAAGTTGCCTGAATTTTAGTTATAACAAGGTTCCCATGTACCAGTAATTATGATAATATGCAACTTTTACAGCATTATTATCATAACTATACTTCTATGCAATGTAGAAAAGTTAAGTTCTTTAAGTTCTTGATACGTACATGTATTTTTAGATGAATATCATGGCAATATCTAGATGTATTTGTGAAGTGATTTATACATGTAACCTTTTTTGCAATTAAAAAAAACAACTAAATATAGAATCTACAAAACATTTAAGTCTTTTTAATGTAAAATCTATAACAAATTCTTTTTGAGAGGAAGTGTGAAACAAGCTGGGTGTTTACAATGGTGCACTACTCATATAGTAACTGGAGAAGGAAAACGGGTCATGTGATAAAAGGCAAGACTGGATATGGAAAGAAAAGGTGAAACTGATAGGTGAAATTAAGAAAATATAAGGAAACGGCCAAAAATGTTGAATGGGGATGGAAATAAAAGCGGAAAATGAAGGTGTAGGTAGGCACAAAAGGTGGATGATGAAAAGGAAAGTAACGAGATAAGAGATGAGAGAGAGAGAGAGAGAGAGAGAGAGAAAACAAAAAGGAAAAACCTACCACAGGGCATGAACAGAAAGACACAATGTATCAATGAGGTTAAAGACATCCTTGACAAGATGTGATATTCAAGTTCCCTCCCAGACAAATCTGTCCAAAGAAAAAAAGAAAACTCTAGCTGATGTAGACATCAAGTCAGCGATTATAAGTTTTATGTAGACAGAAGAAATTTGTCACATCACATGTGTAATTCAAGCAATTATCTGTCAACAACCAGCTAAATAGCTGGTTACCAAGGCTAGCATCTTGTTTTAACAGCCAGTCGGGGCTTGTTAACTGTTTACACAACTTTATTTCATGTAATTCCTATTTATATTGCTTAAGTTCAGCAATCAGTACACTCTTGAATTCTACTCTGATGAATGCTTGACATAAAGATCCAGTACGTCTGTACTCAAAGCTTTCATTTGATTTAAGTTGGGCTATTGGTAAGCTTTCTGTTTGCAGACTATCAGTTCCTCACACTGCCATGTCAAACTTCACTCCTCTCTAGATATGATTTTCGATATTGCCCTTGCACAGTCATTTGGGATGTTTTCATCAGGCTTTATTTAAGAAATCTTTGAATTTTGGGGAAGAGTTTGAAAGCATTCTCTCGGGTGATCTGTTGAACAGTCTCTGCTGACACACCTTTGACCTTTGCGATGTAGTCACATGATATGTGGATGTTGCTGGGTTCGTTTCTTGTCTGTCAGAGTGAATGTCAAAAAGAAAAAAATAATGATTATCGAAAGGTACTGTTTCATTATTTCTATCAAATTACAAAAACCATGCCCTCTGACATGCAGAAACAATGTTTCATTATTTCTATCAAATTACAAAACCATGCCCCTTGACAAGCAGAATTTCCCCCATTCTACCACACAGTAAAATGTCAGTATACAGAGTAATATGGGAGTGAGTGGAATTGGTAATAAAAGGGGAAGTTAAGTTATTGAGAAATGTCTTGTACTGTATGGATCTGCAATACTTCACTTCTATCCAGCCCCCCAAATACCACTAAGTCCTTGAAATTTATGTCTTCCTCACCTACAGATTATCAAACAGAAAGGTTGTGTTCGATGAGAAATCAGGGCCCGGTAACACAAAGCATAGCAATTCATCGTAGGATTGATTTTTACGACTGATTGCATTGATCACTATGTGCAATCAATCCTATGATCAACTAAGCTTTGCGGGGCTCTGATGTATTCAATGTGTTTTAAAATATTAAACTCACTTGTTTCTCTGCAGCCAATGCTGGGGAATCAGTCTCAAGCAGAATTCTCTCCAGAGGGAGCTGTTTAACTAGCTTTTGCTTCTTGCCCAGAAAGAGAGAGAGAGATAGAGAAGGGGGGGGGGGGGGGGGGGGGGGGGGAAGGAGAAAGTGTCAATACACCATACTTCAAATGATAAGCCAGCTATAAGGGTCAATACATAAGAGAAAGTGAAAGAGATAAACAGAAAGACAAAGCATGATGTATGGTCTTCTTGCCAGAATTTTCTTTGTAAACGTAAATTTTGTGACGTACCATTGTTGCCAAATGTAGCTGAAGACTTATTTGACTCATCACAAAAACAAACTCAATTACCAGTATTTGGAACAGCCGTGTCAAAGGAGAAAATTTTTCTGACAACAGTCATCACAGTATAATTAGGAACCTGTGATTCTGCCATTGTAGGATTTATACCTTGTGTCAAATTAAAAGCATATTTAAAGACACTCAGTCGTAGGCTTTCATGGGGAGTGGATCATAATTTGCTGACATCACACTTCGTGAAAAGCACTGGAAATACCTGCAATAGAGCTACATCTCTGGAGCACAGCAAACAAGCTGTCCCACCATAGACATTTTTCGGCCTGCTTCGAGCATTGTCTCGGGCCAGGGAAAGTGAGATAATGACTTTACCATATGGGGCAATGGGTGGAATATACAGAGCATTACATAAGGTCTGTTGGTCATAAAATTCAATTCCACTCTGGGGTGATGGACAACACCTGTTACTGGGTAAGCACCCAAATGGTGTCAAATCCCTATAAAGCCCACGACTGTGTGTCTTTAAGATGAAATGATTGGTACCTAAATATGCCACTAACCTGTTCACTCCTAACTATAGAAGGAGGTATGGAGAAGTAGTAACCATACTGTACACCCTGCATAGCCACAGAGGGCTTGCCATCAAATGCATGAAGCAATACCTTCTCTGCATCTACAATCAAGAAAGGACATGAAATCATGCCAGATTTAATACTACTTACATACTGGTATTTGAATTCTGATATGATGCTCTGTTCCTTGATGAAAAGGGACCAGTACAAGTATTTTCTTACTCAGTAGCACACTCCTATTAATGATACATGCAGCTGTTTAAAACTCTGTTAAAATTAAAGGCATTTAATGATTAATAATAGCTTTCATTTTCCTCCTACTTGAATTAGGGTTTGATCAAAGCTGGAAGCATTATGATTCAGAATCAATTACAAACAAGTGCTCTTAAAATACTTGGATCACAAACACTTTATGAAAAGAGGGTGATCTCCCACAGAAGAATGCATAGAAGAAGACAAAAAATCTCTCACACAATTCTTATCTTATGTTGTCAAAGCAATGTATTCTGCCCCTCCCTTTTTTAAAATAAATAAATACTAGAATGATCTTTTAGCCACATATTCCATAAATGGGAGTTTTCATGTTTAAAGCTACGTTCTGATACCTTGTTCATGGAGCAATGCAATGGTTGGCCGGCCAGCAGATCTAGAATGTACATTTCTGTCAAGCGATGGAAAAAATAAGGAAGTAGGTCATCAAGTATTAGAGCATATATGGTTCTCTGAGTAAATATGTACATAAAATGTAGGTACAACTACAAGTGCATGTGCAGACACATTTCTGCCAGCAGGGTGGCCATTTCATGCCTGACACAGTTGCCCTAATAGTTCTGTTCAAATTACTCAGGGGAGAGACCAGTAGGCTACAATGCCTCCATCTCCCTTATGGAGCAAGCAGCAGTTGGTCTAGTTGACTCTGATCAGTCTCAGGTCCAAGCCTGAATCATGTCTTTCAGATGGGGATGTGAAAGGTTGGTTCCAGACATACATAATCATATCTGATTGATACAAATCTGTAAAAAACTATTACATCCCCCCTCCCAAGACAATGGCTATGAGCATGCACAATTTATTATTAAATGTTATAGGGCTTACTTACAATGGTAGATCCAATCTCTTTGCTAGTTGTATTTGCTTTGTAAGAACTAGTCTCTGGATGTCTTTGTCCTCGGAACACTTAGCAGTTCTTGGTGTGAAATCCAATCCTACCTGGAAAAAGAGGGAAAGAAAAAAGTGTGACACACTAATCTGTTTTTTTTTTTTTATTGCTCTCTGCCTGCCGGATGGAGGGTGCATGCCAATTTTGGGAATTTTTCATTTTAGGTTTTAACTTAACATATGTGCAATTCCATATACTCTCAAAGTATTTCATATAAGATGGAAAATTGACAAAATATAAAAAACATAAAATATAGCAAAACTATTTCCTTACAAACTACGAGCTAGAAGGTTGATGTTAGCAGGGCACAATGTTCGTTATCCAGAACTCCCTGCAAGCCCACTCATTCTTTGGGAGCCATTTCAGGGCAAAATGGGCAAATGTGGTAGAAAGCAAACTAACTACATCAGCATGCTAAAGAGAGACACAGGTTTAGACAGTGTTGGGAAACTCAGGACTGCCATGCTTGATAGGCTGGCTTGGAGGGGATACATTCAAGGTGCCTGTGAAGGCATTGGATAACTCAGGCAATGTTCTCCTCGACCTAGTAGTAGTAGTAGTAGTAGTATAAGGTGTATCATTATCCCTAATGTTGTTTAAAGTATTTCACTAACTTAAATGTTCCACAACTAAATGAACTTATTTGAATAACTCACCTCCCCAACTGCTACAAGCTGATCAGCATACTTTTCAATAGCAGGCAAGGCTTCCTCAATGTCTTTCTCTGTTACACTTCTTTGTGTATCAGGAGTTACACCCTGAAAATGAAGAAAAAGTCACATCTTAAAAAAAAAAACTTTCCAACGGGGGGAAAAAAAAATGTTCTGAGGTGCTAATCTAAAAGTACATACCACAGGGTTTTCTTGACTAGCAATTTGCAAACAAAATAATGAAATATGGCTGTAATTGACAATTATTTAAAAACATTCACACGCAAATTATTTGCAAGTTTGATGGCAGGCATTTTAGGTGTACAATTCTGGTGATAATTTGTGAATAAAACTAATATCAGGGTATTGCCAGGGTATTAAGAATTTTATACTTGTTGCACCATTTAGTATGGAAGGTAGTTGTAATCTAGACTGAGAGTACTAACGACATACACAAGACTTTTCTGCTAATCTTAAAATGAAAATTCTGAGTTATATTGGGGGATGGTAAAGGGATGGAGAGGGGCTGTAAGACAACCACCTGCACAGAATGGACACCTACTCACGACACACACACTGATAATCTTTAAATGAATAGTTCTGAGTTATATTGGGGGATGGTAAAGGGATGGAGAGGGGCTGTAAGACACCCACCTATACAGAATGGACACCTACTCACGACACACACACTGATAATCTTTAAATGAATAGTTCTGAGTTATAATGGGGGATGGTAAAGGGATGGAGAGGGGCTATAAGAGTAATAAGACCCTACCCTGCACAGAATGGACACCTACCTGGACAGGATGCACACCTAGGCAAGGAAGCACAAAGCCAGGAAAGCATTTAGATAACTCTAGGATTCTTTCAAACTCCCCATGATGCTCTGCTACTACTAGTGCTGCCTCCACTCCATTCTAAAGGGATATTTAAGAACATTTTATTAGATGAGAGCATCTATAGAAACTTACCTAATAGATAAATAGATAGATAGATAGATAGATAGATAGATAGATAGATAGATAGATAGATAGATACTTAGATAGATAGATGGATAAAATGGTCTTTATTATAAAATATCATGACCATAAACCTTGAATGTGACTGGCAGTTGAATAGTTACCATGGTAGTAACCATTAAGAGTAATTTTTATGCAATGGGCCCAGAAGTATATGGTACAAAATTGAAACTCATGTACAGGTTACTACATGGAGTCAAGCTAATTTATATCTTCAAATCAATGTTAAGAATACATGTACAATAATATGATATTTAGACAAGAAATCTGAAGGGCAATGCCTAATAGACACAATGCACAAGCTTGCCTTTAATGTCCTCTTTCATATAATATTATGTATGCAGTATTCATTATTCTATTGCAGAAGACATTAGCACACTTTGGAGCTGTTTGCCATTGTAATATTTCTACATTAACTGAAATCCTATTAATACATCTAATTTTAAAATCAAAAGTGTTCATAGCCACAGGCTTTTATGTCCTTAATATTTACATAAATTTTTAAGTACTTGTAAATCAATACTTGCCTCTTTAGCTCTTGAAATAACTTCTCCAATGTCCTACACCGAGATATCAAAAGATTAAAAATTCAATCATTCCATGATTAGACTGACTAAGATTATAGATATTCATTAATTCAACATTACATAAAAAACTTTGGAAATATTGGGCATTATCTTGAAATACCCCCCCCCCCTTCATTCATTCCACTCACAGAGAAAACTGCTGACAATAGGAAAGTAGTGTTCCCTGTCCCCCTGTCAAGTAAGTGAGACAGAAGAGCAAAACCAGGGATTCTTTTTTCACATGATGAAGATAATTTTTAAATAGGCAGTGTATACAGCCACACGCATCTGTCTTTACCTTGCGGCCACACACGTGTGGTTGTATCCACAGCATTGACATGAGGATACAGCCACACTCGTCTGAATTCCCACTTGTACTCTGTGCCGCGACAGCTATCGCACTGCACAAGCGATGTGTATTCATGCGACAGTGTGTGTTATAACTTGCAAAACTTTGATCGACACGAAGGTTTCATCTCTCGATTTCACTTGTTGTACAAACAATATTTCACTTCATTCTCACCTGATCAGCCAGCAGGTGACAATAATGAAGTAAAATATATTGTTTGTATGTCAGTGAATTTCAAGAGATAAAGCCTTCGTGACAATCTGTTTTGGGGTTTTGCAGCACGCTGTCGCATGAATGTACACATCGCTTACAAGTGCAATGTGCTGGTGATAGCGCCGCGACACAGAGTATAAGTGGGAATTTAGACGAGTGTGGCTGTATCTTTGTGTCTATGTTGTGGATACAGCCACACGCATGTAGCCGTAATGTAAGGTAAAGACACGCATGTGGCTGTATACACTGCCTTATGAATAGGCATGATAGGTGATAGGCCTAGTATAGATCCAATTAATTGAAGGAATAGGATGGAAATAGGATATTTTACCATCCTAGGGTGTAAAAGGCAAATATTTCCCAAGAATTTGTTAATTATCTAGTGTTTTCTATCTTCAACTCTAGAGGTCAGTAGTCACATGAATTTGCACAGCTCACGATACCCCCGGGACGATACCAATGGCACTGGCACTCTTCCCGAAATCCAGGAAATTCCGGGAAGTTTTGTGATTTTCCAGGATCATTCCAGGAAGTGAGTAATTCCGGGAAGTTATCATTTCCAGGAAGTTTTCTGGGATATTCTATGATTTTGGAGGAAAAAATCTTTAAAAAAAGAAAGAAAATAGGTGGAAACTGGGGCTAAGGATCACGTCGGTCGTTGACTGGCTCCTTTAACAATAGATGGATTGTGTTCATTTGCACTGAGCTATCAGGCTAGCACTGAGCTCATTGGTTTAGTGTGTGTGTGTGTGTGTAGGGGGGCTGTATGGGACATGACAGATACACAGTAGTAAGCATTCACGAATATGGATGGTTGATAGCTGGAGGCTTATGTACTGCATGGACAAGTGTAACGTGTTTTGTTGAGAATTTGTACTGGCAGTTGCCCCCGGGGGGGGGGGTCACTTCCATTGAAGAGTGGACAGCATCCGCGAGAATCGTCCTTAAAAAGCACCCTAAACGAGGATTCAAGGGCAGGCCGCTAGGACACCCTAAACACGGATTTTGTGCGGATGTCCCAGATTTGCCCACCCTAAACAGGGATTTCATTAATTGTTGGGATATTCATACCCGAAACGAAGATATTCCCATTTTCATAACTTGAGAGTGATAGTTGGGTCCATTGAAAGTTTGGAGCCATTTTTATCTCGAGATATTTCACTGTATCATTATATTTTACACAGGAGTTATAGGATTTTCCGTTCACGGGTCTTGTTACAGTCGGTCCCGCAATCGGTGCAAATTACATACCCTTTTTAGATTATCGTGATTTAGGGGGCTTTTTTTTCATTTTTGGGCGTTTTTGACACTCTATTCGCGTTCCGCGCCTACCCCTGAAAAAATACCCTTTTCCCGCGTTTTTTTTCTTGCGGATGCTGTCCACTCTTCAATGGAAGTGACCCCCCCCCCCCCCCCCGGGGGCAGTTGCACTATATTTTTTGGCAGTGTATACAGCCACACGCGTGTGTCTCTACCTTACGGCCACATGCGTATGGTTTGTGGTTGTATCCACAGCATCGACATGAGGATACAGCCACACTCAACTGATGTGTCTGTGTTGCCAAACCCCAAATCTTGGATCGTCACGAAGGTTTTATCTCTTGAAATTCACTGAAATACAAACAATATTGTACTATATTGTCACCTGCTTGCTGACCAGGTGAGAATGAAGTGAAAATATTGTTTGTATAATAAGTGAAATCGAGAGATAAAACCTTCGTGACGATCCAAGTTTTGCAAGTCGCAACACATACCATTGCATGAATAGACATCGCTTGTGTGCAGTGCAGTGCACACTAGCGATAGCTGTCGTGGCACAGACTTCAAGTGGGAATTCAGACAAGTGTGGCTGTATCCTCATATCGATGCTGTGGATACAACCACACGCGTGTGGCCGTAAGGTAAAGACACACGCGTGTGGCTGTATACACTGCCATATTTTTTGCGTATAAAAGAGAAACAAAACATCTTATGGAAGATTGGAGCCCATTTGTAAAATTCCAGGATATTTTGTATAATTCCAGGAACTTTCAGAGTAAATTCCAGGAAGTTTCATTTTGAAAAGTGGTACTAACTGTTATGTTAGTAAGGCCTAAAAAAATTGTTGTGGGGTTTACAATTATGACGAGTCTATTAGTTTACCCATGTTACCTGTGTGAAATCATCCGCAGCTAAATGGCAATGGCAATCAATGAAGAAGGTACCACGATCTGGTTCCATATTCACAAATGCATGATGCACGAGTCTCAGCGTAATTCAATACACTTTCCTCATCCAGCAAAAGTCCCTCTGCGGCATCTTAACATATGCTCCGAGTGTGAGAGAGTGAGATATCACGCAACCATAGCACAAAATCGGGAATTTACCGGTCTACTGGTTAACCTCGTTCATCAAAAGAAAAATTATTTGTAAAATAATTGATAATTTACTATTATTTAAAAACAAAATTGCAAAAAAATATATGTATTTATGTGATTTATATTTGATAATTCATATATTTTTGATATTTTAAATTTTGGAATAAAGGTAAAAGAAAAAGAAGTAGACCCCTAGGCCTAAATGCATAATAGACATAACAGCGCGCAAAGATTGAAAATGGATGCCGCAAAGCCAAAGCATACACACATCAGTTGCTGCAGTAAACAAGCCGTAGGAACGTCAATTACAACGCTTTTATCATCAGTTTACCAACATGTAGACAAGACAGAATATAATGAGGAATTTCGGGAAGGACTAAAACAAAGATTTAAGGAGGTATGTCAGGTGTAACTTACGTAACTTAGTAACCAACATGACCAAGGGCGCGTTTCATCATGTTCATGAAACCGTCATCATGGCCTGGTCATAACTAACTTACAACTGCCATGACTGCAAGATCAACGACATCTCGGAGTTGTCGGTCATCTTGACTGCTAAGTGTTTCACAAAGTTGTCTTTGCGAAGACCGGCGACAACTTCCCTGACAAATGACTTGTCGCTCCTCCGAACATGTCATATCTTTTTTAGCACGCCATCACAGGTCACCTTTTCGTCGGCTATGGGCAACTTGCGGGCAGCGAAAAATAAGGAATGTTTATCTAGACCCACTTGCACGAATGCCAGGTTATCATCAGATAACCTTGCACTGAATTAGGCCTGTACAGTGGAAATTGCTGACAATAGGAAAGTAGTGTTCTCTGTCACATTTCTGGGACAGAGGAACAAGAGCAGTGATCAGAAAAAGATTTCTCAAAATTCATTTGATGAAGATAATTTAGATCCAATTGAAGGAATGGAATGAAAATAGGATATGTTATCATACTGGGTGTAAAAAGCAAACATTTTCCAAGAATTTGTTGATTATTTTAGTGATTTCTATCTCCAACTATAGAGGGCAGCATTTCACATAAATTTGCACAGCTCACCATACCAATGGCTCCCTGAGTGATCTAGAGTATGTGCTCCTGTGGGCGGCCGTCCCCTGTGAGCGGCCGGTGGTGAATAAAAACTAAAAATTAAAAAAATATTTTTCATATCCCTTCAAAAATTATCTTGGACAGTCTCAGGTAGGTTCTAGTGCACCAAAAAACATACTCAGCGAAAGCAGTAAGCATAACGAGTCTCACTGAGTATCATTTAGAAGTCGACACCACCAGTCACTGACTGAAAAATGGCAGTTTCTTAACTTTTAAGTTAAGAAACTTTGACATACTTAAGCCAATACTTAAGCTTTATTTGTTCAATTTGATAACTGATTTGATTTTTATTTAAGAGAATGAAGTTCATGGTCCATATTTTGCTGCAAAAATTCTTATTTATACCACCAGAGAAAAAGTTGCATGGGGGTGGCCGCTCACCAGAGCCATTTCTCAAGATGGGTCCTGTGAGCGGCCACCCTATGTAAAACGTGTACAAAATGCAGGTTTTTGTAGGAGATTGTACTCTGCCTTCATTTTTTTGTCACAGCATTTGGTAGATCATCACTTTTGACAGATTTTATGGGTTTCTACACAGTATTATTACTTTTCATAAAGTATTGGTGTGTAAAGCATGAAATTCAATATAAATTTTGTTTACTTTGTCACAAATATGGCGCTAAATGCTCGCCAAATGATGGGCGGCCGCCCACAGGGGTAGGGGCGGCCGCACACAGGACCCCTAACATCGTTTTGAAAAATGGACACTACTGACCGCGTAATTGGTCAATAATTTTAAGTTTGCCCTCTATTCAATTAGCAGGTATTTGGACTCTGCATTGATGGTATTGAACTATGTGCGAGTCTTTGATTAATAAATATAATCAGCAAATTCCCTTTAAACGGCCGCACACCAGAGCCGGTACTCTAGACCTACAAATATTTCTTGAGTTCCAGACTCTCATTCCATAACCATTTATTACTGATGTTGATATAAAAGTATAGAACCCTAAGTGAAATAACCGATATTTCTTAGTGACGTTTTAACCCTCCAGCAAGTAGATCTAGAATCTAATTGAGATTAATATTGATTATCCTCCCATCAGTTTCTCATAGAAAACGGAGCAGTCTGTATTTACAGGCCTGTAAGTACGATGACAATTTAACACGTACATGCATGACGTATGAACTTCTTCCATATTTTCCTTTTTTGCAATTGCAATATTTATTGAAATCATATAAAATGTATTCATTAATGAATTAATGTCAAAATTTGGATCATAGAATATCCCAATTCAGTATTTTTCAAGAATTAAAACAAAATATGGGTCTGCTTTCAATAACTCATCAATTACGGTATCCTCTTAATTGTAAATCTAAATTCGCAAAGTGCAACAGCAGTTTTTCATTTATTACATGTAAATTTAGAAATTCTCGGATGTCACAATGTAGTTTTTCACGTGAATGCAATGTTTGTATTATATGTGTCAAATCTCATTGATGTTTTCTATACTTTTCCAACAATATTAGCAAAGTTGAGTCTATAATTGTGTTGGAGTAATTGATGATAAATCCAGTGGATTATAATCAAGGCTATATTTTTCAGCCGGTAGTAACGATATCTTGGATTTGTGAGATGCCAGGCTTTTGTGAAACACTTTGTCAGGTCCATGATATCTCCGTAGATCATCGACAAGAGATATGACTATCATGGAGTTAGTTTCATGAAACGCCCCCCAAGCAGTTTTAGTAAAATTTAGCAGCAGGTAAGTCGATTGCAAACGCGCAGCCGCAGGCTCAGTACAGCTAGTGGGGTGTTTCATAAAGCTGTTCGTAAGTTACCCACGACTTTACGCACGACTGGTGATATGTTCTTATGCTACATGTAAATGATTGAGAATCTGATTGGCACCCAAGAACATGTTCCAGTCGTGCGTAAAGTCGTGCGTAACTTACGAACATCTTTATGAAATACCCCCAGCTGTAACTAAGTAAACTAGCTCGACCAGACGCCATGCCGTATACCCAGTTGTTGGGTGTCCGGACAGGTTGTGTATCTGGACAGTCGATTTTAAACAGCTGTTTGAAAAAGTTTACAAGCAAAATCTCTTAAATGTTTTAGCACAAATGTTAGAAAATATAGAGAACAAATATTGATGATGATTAGCACTAATCGGTCCATAGTTTTTGTTTAATCCAAAGAGAAAAAAGAAGGCTTCATTTTTGTTAAGTGTCCGGACACCCAACCCCCCCATCCTACCTAGCCATTCTCGAGCGCTGAGAACTCACGACAAAAAGTGTGATTACTTCATTCGACCGCAAGGGGAGCACCGTTGGGCGCCGGAACCTCCGCGATGGAGAACCATGTATGGTGCGGCTCATTTCAGCGGCCCTCATACGCGTTGACATTGTACGCACGGTGCGCCCGGTCGAATGATTGCCGGGGGATATCGAATTAAGGGCATGAAACATAGCGATATATTTTCATATTTTCTAAAACTGTGTGATGTATTTGAAAAAAATAACGTTGTCATAAAAATAGTTTAATATATTTGACATGAATTTATGTAGATAAGATTTTATGAAAAGTAAGTTTAGCAGCAATGCAGCATAAATATGACAGAAAAGCTTAAGCGGTTGAATTTTGGGCAGTTTACTCTAGTTGTCCTGTGCTGCCTTCATGTATTTTTCCAGAAATGTTCTATTTTATGACAAATTCACCACCTGCACTCACTGTAACTCTCGCACGGCTTCTTCGCTATTGATTCGCAGCACGCGCAGATTGAAGATATAGATCTAGACTGAAATTAGCAGTCAATATATATGTTGAAGCTATGGTAGCTGCTTGTCTTTTTTTTTTACTTTTGCGTTTGAGTATAGTCTTGAATTGATATATGAGAAAGATATAGAGATGGAAAACTTGATAGAGGAAGATAGATTGAAGACAAGGAATATCATATAAAGGGAAGAAAAGAGATGAAATTTAGAATTTAAACAAACAGAAACATAATAAAACATGGAGATGGATTGAATGCAAGCAATTCATAGCACAAGGGCGAAAAGATAAAGTATTGGTGACACAGGAAAAAAGGAAACGATGATAGAGAGAGAGAGAGAGAGAGTCAGACAGACAGACTGATAAAATGAAAACAAGGAATAACAGAAAAAGAATGAGAGGAAAGGCAAGACCCCTTCGGCCCCGGTTCGGCCCCCGGCCTTCTTCCCCTTCTCTTTTTTTTCTTCCTTTTTTTTCTTTTCCCTTTCTCTCTTTCCTTTTCCCTTCTTTCCTTTTCTCGCACCCTCTTTTTTTTTTTGGCAGGGGGGGGGGGCAAGGCCCACTCGGCCGACGACTTGGCCCCCCCCCCCCCTTGGATCCGCGCCTGCCAGGGACCTCGTATACCGACTTTTCACCTTTCTCAAATATCAAGTATACTCAAACGCAAAAGTGAAAAAAAAAAGACAAACATAGCTTCAACGTAAATATTGACTGCTAATTTCAGTCTATATCTTCAATCTAATCTGCGCTGCGCAATCGCGAAGAAGCCGTGCAAGAGTTGAATACAGTGAGAGCAGGTGTACGTGGTGAATTTTTCATAAAATAGAGCATTTCTGGAAAAACACATGAAGACAGCGCTGGACAGACTTAGAAACGGGTTTCTGACACTTGATGTAATATTTGTGAGTGATTTTGCGTCGTAGAATTAGATTTAAGTCATCCGGTGCGAAAGCGCACTAGCGCCCATATTTCTTAACTGAAATCATTTATATGCATATGATGCAATATGAAGTGATCACGGGTGTCTGTGACTAGTGTGAGTGTGAACTAACAATGAATTTATAATGAACATCACCTTTTCTTATGGCTTAAGCCTTAAGTTTAATGCCTCGGGTTCCACTCAGTCATGACATGATGACATAGGGCCAAACGTTTACTGTATCGAACATTCACCGTTGTAGCATGCAGCAGTTAAAAACAGACAAGAAAATTGCCCTAAGCAAGATTTAATTTTGTTTAATTTGTTAGTTTAGATCTACCTGATTCAGAGTCGGGACTCTTCAACTCTTATTAAATAATGTGCCACAAATTTCGGGATTCGGATTTGAAACAGTTATTCTAAATAATTATTTTCTCTCTTGTATGAATGATCTAGCAAGCAAAATGCTTGGTAATACACACAAACACTATTGAAGCTTTTCTGGTATAATGTATGGAGTACAAGCTTATCTCAAATAAGCTTGTACATGTATAGTGGCCTCCACCCACTTACACAGGGCTACATTCAACATTGGTATGCTGAGCTGTGCAAATTTATGTGACATGTAGCCTTCTATAGTCGAAGATTGAAATCACTAAAATAATCGGAAAGAGTTCCTTTTGCGACAGCCACCCAAATTTGCTAACGGAATAAAGCACACATCGCATGTTGGGAAAAGGAAAAGGAATACTTGCCGAATAATCAACAAATTCATATAAGATATTTGCTTTTTACACAGGTCTACGATAATAAAATATCCTATTTCCATTCCATTCTTCCAACTGGATGTAAATTATCTTGGTCAAATGAATTTTGAAAATTATTTTCCTAATCACTGGTGACACATCTCTTGCTCTTCTGTCCAATAAATTAGACAGAGAACACTACTTTCCTATTGTCAGCAATTTGCATAATACATCATGTCTGTTGTGTGCGGTTAGTATAACTGAGTACTAGTGTGAGTGCCACCCACCTAGTGCCATGCAGTGGTGCCAGAGACATTTTTTGGATTGTCCGTCCCGTCCGTCCAGCATTTTTGTTGGACATACATACATGTACCTCATATCTGAGGAGCCGTTTGAGATATGAGGTATGTATCACCACAAATATGACAGAAAGACTATCTGGACAGATTTTAGGATATGTAGGTCAAAGGCCACCAAAATCAATCAGAAAATTTAGAATTTTAGGTGCCTTGTTAACAAATCTTTCTGATGAATATCATGGATCTTGCATTGCAGAGTGTGCCTTCTCAAACTAAAGAGATTTAAAGGAAACCAACACCCTTAAATCAAGTAGTTTTTAAATCAAAGCTGAGATGGAATGAAACGCATCGGCGAAAATTTGAAAAAAAATTTTGGACAACAAATGAGAAAGTTAAGGCTATATGAAATTTTCTATTTGACATTTTTTTTTACACTACCATAGCTGTTGATGACATCATTTGTGAACAACTCTCAGTATGTTTTGTGCACACATAATTTAACAATTTTGTTTTGCTTAAGATTTGCACATTTTCTTAAGCCCAACCCAAGATATATCATGTAGGAGGGTTTTCTCGACAACATATTTGGGATAAGGACAATGAAAGTATGTGGTCTTCAAGAAAAGAAAGAATATATGTGAACTTCTGTATACAAACATACTAAGAGTTGTCCACAACTCATATCACTAATAGATATGGTAGTGTCAAAAACAGAAAATTTCATATCTTAGGCATAACTTTCTTATTCTGTGTCCGATTTCGTTCAAATTTTTGCTGATCTGTTTTATTCTGCCTTGGCTTTGATTTAAAAACTACTTGACCTGAGAGTTTGGGTTTCCCTCAAAGGAGTGGAATCACCTGCTTCCATGATAATAAATACATGTATGTGCATGATATATGAGTAACCACATTGTACTACTATGTTTTATTATCCATCTTTACTCAGATTTATGAAAATGCAGTTCATGATAACATTTCAGTGGATGGACAGACCTGGAGCCAGTCATTAGAAGATGGCAACACCACCAAAGGTACATGTGCTTCAGTTTATTTACATGTAAACATTGTGCATGTATCTTTGTACATGTTCCAAACAGCAAGGGAATTAGTTTGGATTGTTGTTCATGCATTTTGTGTGAGAGCTTGTTGAAGATTTGCATTCTTCTTAAAAGACTTGAACTTTTGACATTTTAAAAAAGATTGTGAATAAATCCACATGAATTAGTCTTGTGACTTAAGGGGCTTTCACATATCACTCAGGAGCCCGTACGGCTAGTAAAAATCAGCCGTTTTGCCCATGTTCGTATGAACTGCTCTGTACGAAAATAGGCAAAATGGCTGTTTTTTACTTGCCATATGGGCCCCGGAGTAATATGTGACATAGGCTTAACAATGCTTTGTGTGTATGAGCACTGGCTGTTGATACGGTATATTAATCATTCGTTAACCTTAATACCATATGCTAACCATTTGTAAGGAATAAGAAAATCTTTGTATGCTACGAACCCACAACCATGAAGCTGTTGGGATGAATGTTAGTTTTGTTTTGCAGGACTCATGAATGTCAATTCTTTTTCTAAATCTTGAAAATAAATTGTTTTTGCTGTATTGTGGAGATATACTGAGTAATGAAATGATTTTAGCAATTGTTTCTTCTTTTGTTTAGATTATGAACCAGTGAATGTAGAACTGAAGAATGAGATGACATCCAAGACCCTTCATCTAGATGAACTTATCGTGAAGACTACAACAAAGAGGAGAACGCATCCTCCTAAAGTTGCTCATGAGGTTGCAAAACGTATGAAGCACTTGAGACATGCAGTGGTAAGGAAAAGTTAAGAAGAACGTGTCTAGAAGCACAGATTTGAATTATTTTTGTTATAAATTGTGATTAAGCTGTCTCCCATTTCATAAAACTTGTTATCAGTAACAACTGCCACATTTCTATGACAAATTTGCTCTCAGCCAATCAGATACAAGGATTTTGGTAGCTTATAACAGTTATTGCAACTTGTTATTGATAACAGGTTTTATGAAAATTACAAGGGGAAAAAGATATTCAAGGACAGAAATAGTAACACTCATTTATTTGCTCAAATACATGTAATTTAAAAGTTTAAGAAATATATTGTTTTCAAAGATGTTTGTCTCAAATAATTTACACACAACATGCCAGACAAACCTTGTATTTACTTTGATTAAAGGCATTGGCTAACTTTGTGAGTAGCTGATTTAAAAAATTATCAAACTAAGATGAAACATGTGTATGAGTACTTGTATTTGTACTCAAAAACCCTGAAACCAACCATAATTTGGAATGAAAAAGTGTAAGTTAGACGCAAACGGCGATTTTATTATCCTTCGTCTCACGAGACAATCACTAAGAGGACCACTTTGCTTGAATTTGAAAATGCCGTTATGTGCCTCCTGCTGCGTGATACGCCAATACACACAGTACGGTAAGGTGAGTCATACGCGCATGCGCACTCCTTATGTCTATTCTGTGCAACCGACCTTCCTATATTTTCAAACATTGGTTCACATTTTTGATATTTAAAAATACTTCCTGTGGATATTATACTTTGAAACTTTCAGACTGGTATTTTTACACTATAACCCTTATGTTTATCCCATTTTCAAGTAACAAAACAAGATTTTTAAAAATCATAACAATGTTAACCAATACCTTTAAATACAGTATTTATATCTCTGGTTTTGCTGACATCTCAGAATGATAAGACAAAGTTGTGAGCAAATATTTTTTCACCTAAATCCTGTTAAAATCATGGACACCATATGTAAATCTGCTGGGGAAATCTTTAAACTTTTTGAATGAAAACAAAACAAAACAAAACAAAACAAAACAAAACCAGTAAGCTCCATACATGTATATTCAGGAGTCATCTCTGTTATTAAAGCTAACATTGGTTGAAATGGAAGAATAATCACATGATATTATCCCTTTGTTATTATTGTTTTGCAGGAGCAATACAAACCAGTAATAGGCCCCATGCAGGTGGGTGATAAAGAACTACCAAAGCAAGGTAATTATGATATTCACTAATCATGGTAACTTACATTGCAGTGCAGTGTGAAGAAAATTAGCATTCATATGTGTTGTAGTGGTCAGTCACTTCATGTGGTTTGGTTGTAGGTCTAGAAATGTTTTCTTGTGAAACTGAGGGAATTTTTTTTTTTTTTTTTTTTTTTTTTTTTAAATGGATGGGGCATTTATGTTTGCACTTTTTAAGGAAAAGGAAGTTTAGAAAAATTATTCTCCAACATTTTGACTTTTGAATAATTTTTATCCATTTGAATAATGAATTCTCCCTTTCCCATAGACTTACTGCAGGGGTCACCCGGTTCCAGTAGGCTACAGGTTAAATTGTGCAAGAAAAGCCTAATTCCAAGCAAAGATTGCTGTATAACAGTCAAACCTCTACTTGAGACTTCCTGTAATTCTCCAAAAATTTCAGTTTTTGTTGGAAGAATCATGTAATTATGCTGTATTACATGCAGTTTATTTTGTTATCTTGCTGGCTGTAATTCAACTTGACTTCATGTGTGTGTGTATATTCACTTTTATTATCAGCTCTCAGTGAGGAATCCAAACGTCTACAGGAATCAGGGGAGGTCATATCCAGCATATCACGGGTAAGACAAGAGACATGACCACGTATGAGTGGCGGTGATGTGGCAAAGTTGGTAAGAGCAGTGCTCTTGATCAAATGGTCACGAGTTTGATTCCCACTGATGTCTGGCTCCTTATGTCCTTCAGCAAGACATTTAATTCACCTTTGCTACATTCTACCCAGTTGCATAAATGGGTATCTGGCACTGCTGAAAAATGCATTGGAAGGTCTTGAGCATCCTTTCAGGTGGATATATGTTGTGAAGTATAAATGTCTCCTATTATTATTACTAGTACTATTATGTGCTTTTGGCTGTAATTAGGCAAATTGAACTCATTTTCTTTCAGTATTGAAAAGTGCAAGTGAATGTGAACTGGTGAAAATGAAGGAAAGATGGAGACATTCAGGTTTGGTCACTTCATCATTTTGTGTCAAACAAGAGAAGATAGAACAAGGTTCCAGGCTGTCCTGGAAATAAGGGAAACCCTGAAAAATAATTTTCCCATTATTCAGTGAGGGGGGAAAAGCCGGGTACTTGCAAAATCACTTAAATCAAAAAGTTTATTGACCCCCCCCCCCTCCAAAAAAAAACCCCCCAAAACAACCTGGTCTCTTAAATTTGGGCTTGTATACGAATAATTTTTTGACTGGATGCTTGGCCGAGATATATTTAGAGTGTAAAATGCTCCCTTCTCTCTGCAATCATCCATGCATTTTGGGAAAGCAGGGGAATTTAAAAAAAAAAGAAAAAATGTGTGTGTGAAGTGCCTGGACCCCTTAAAAACTGGAGGACAGTCACACACAAATGCATCATTTGATTTTAGGTTTAACAAGTTTGATTCCAGGCTATCTGAATTACAAAATATCTGTTTGAATTTCGTGTGGGTAAGAAATACATGTATTTTCACATAATTTTTATATCTCAAAATTTTCTTTGTCATTGTAACTGAGGAGGCATGATGGCTCAGGTGATGGAGCACTTGGGTTGTTTCACAAAGAGTTAAGTTGGAAATGGGGTCATGTCTAAGCGCCAAGGTGCATGCGTAATCTCATTGATAGACTTCTCAATAGCCCATGTTCCCTGAGCATGATCCGACAAATGCAGTGATGCGTAATGTACAGCATGCAACTAGGAATTTAAGTGCGACTTTTAAGTCCAACTGAATTCGTTTTGAAATCCTTAATCCTCATTACTAGGTCCCTTGGAGAGGACTTAAAGCCGTCAGTCTTCTGATTGCTTACTTACAAGCATGCTGCATGCTTTCTTAGCAGTCAGGTAGACAAACCAATAACCAATTAGTGTCCATTTGCTTTTCAGGATCTTCCATTGTTGGAGGATAAGGCATCTCGTTTGATTGAAGCCAGACAGCTGAGATCATCAATGCCTAAAAGCAACATCTACAAGGTCATCTCACAACCTCTGACAGATGAAACCAAGATGGCTGCTTCCATGACTCCCCTTCGGCACAGACTTGCCAACGAGACGCCGTCCCCCACAAGGCCAACGTCTAAGTATAGTTTACGAGCCCTCAAAGTTCAGAGTCATCCAATCAATAATAATTTCAAAGTGGATGCTTCTGCCAAACCACACTGAATACTTAATGTACCCCAATTCCTGTGAATGCCTTGTTTACATCAAAAATAAAACAAAGGTATCAACAGGCCTAATAACAAAATATCCCCTCTTGATATTAAAAGCATCAATATGTCAGGCATATATTTTATTATAGGTCAATGTCTAATGCTTACAAAGTCATACCCAGTTGTTACATGTTTTAGTTATTGCACAATATACATTGTCCTTGATTTTATAGATTATTTTTTAGTTTTTATTAAGCTCTTTCTAAGTCCTGACTGCATGGGAAGGTTATCAGCATGCATTAATGATGAGGAAGAGTTTAACTTCTTGAGATGATTGTTTGACATAAACTGTTGTCTTTATTACCAGAGGCTGTATGAATATGATGTTACAATATGCTTCCAATTTCTTTGTAAAGCTCACTGAATAGTTTATTTAATGTGTTTTGTCTTGTATGAATTTGTAGTGGAAATGTAATGTGAAGAAATTTGAAAGATGCAGTTTCTTCTTGGTGATTTTCAGCAAGTAAATCTTCATCGTAAAGTAGGTTCATTTGTACTTCATGATCCATCCAATTTCTCTCAGATTACATTTACAGGGACAGAACATGTACTTATCTTCCATATCATGCACTAAATTAAATCAGTGTGGCAGTGGCAGCAAGATTCAAATTCACCAGGAGTGATTTCTCGTAAATGTTTGAAAAGTAATAGTTACAGCACTTTTCATCCTAACTTAATTCGATTATGCTTATCTTAATAAAGATTATTCTCAAAGCTATGTACTTGTATATCATCTGTTCGTAGCCAGAAGGCGTTAACTCATATAATTTTATACAGACTTAACATCCTTCTGGCTCCAAACAGACGATATCGGATATGTATTTTTTTTTTTCTGCAGTGTGTATCAAAATAAAGGTACATATAATCCAAATTCTCAGGATTAATATTCCATGGTTATTGAAGTTGACTGGACATGGTGTATAGATAGTGCTTCCTACTGTGCACTGCCAGGACAGTTTCTCAGCTTCGGCAAAGGGTTTCGGTGTGTGTGTGTGTGTGTGGGGGGGGGGGGGGGGGGGGTTCATAGCCCTTAGATTCGCTCCCACTCACACTGGTGTGTGATGTGATGTGATGCGGTGCAGCGATGCCCAACACACACCATAGAGATGAAGAAGACACACACACAAAGCAGTGTCACAGTCGCAGTGCTAGTGCAGGGCTAGGGTGGTGTATAGCGAGGATGGGTAAGTGTTCGGTCCATAGGTTCGGTCAATGCATGCAGTAGTTTTTCAAAGTCAGCCTAATGTTCGCTTTTCACAACTAGGCTGGTTCGTGGCATGGCACTGCCCACTGGGATTTTTACAAGCATTGCGTGAAGCGCCACCTATACACCAAGTCTGGCCAACTTTAACTCTGGCAATTTACATGTAGCTGAAAATGAAAAGAACCCCCTCGTTCCATTGATACCTCACTTGCATCATTCATGTTATGCATGACCAAGTTTATTATTATTGAAGATTTAGATTGATATTGATCCTTTTGATACACACTGCATAATCATGGTCAAAACTAGCTAATACAACTGTATCTATTAATCTAATTTTGATTTTGTGTATTATTTCTGTTTGTATATTACATTTGTAAAATATAACTGTTACTGGGGAATATTTGTTGATTACAGTAATTATTGTATGAATTTGCTTTTAAAAAACCCTGGATTTTTATTCATAAATTACAAATTACTATCAGTAAGTAGTAGTATGTATTTCAACACAAATATTTACCAATTTGCTGTAAGCTTTATGGTAAGAGGGCAGACGTTAGGATACAAGGAAATCCTGGTAGTTGTAATATCACAAGAGAATCCAAAAAAAAAAAACGCAGGTAAATGAAGACTGTTTGTATCATAGGTAAAGATTTGTCAATACAGACTTCATTGTACATGTACCTAAAGTTTCCCTTATGTTTTAATGTAAAGTGTACAGGAATGATTTAACACAAAGATACTGCAAATGAAATGCTTTGAATAAAGTAGTATATTATCAAATCAACTGTCTTTTTTATTGTAAAATATTTATTACATCTTCCTTTCCTTTTTTTTTTCCTTCAAACTTTCAGAGTTACATTTCATTAACTTCAGTGAGATTAGCAGCAATATATATATTGATAATACAGACTAATTTAATTACTGTACTATACTGTTTTTATACCATTACCACAGATTTGTTTTCTTATCTAGCATTTTAAATGAAATACATTTCTCAACTACTTGTAGAAAAAAGTAGGACAGTCATTATTCCACTTTGACAGAAATCCCCAAATTCTGCTTTCCAAAATTAAATGCAGATATGTTGAGGGTATATTCATAATGATCAAAATACATTATACTAGTAATAAAATTGTAAATGCTTTGCCTGTATCTGGTTATCTAAAATTGGACTCCATTCATTATTCCAAACAAGAGTTTGGAAAAAAATGTATTCCAAAAATTTGAATTTAAAATATAATCTTGACTACATTGTGAAACCAATAATACAAAAACTGCCCTTCATTCTGACCCCACCTCTTTCCATGTTACAAAATATTATGCAGAGATAAATGGGAATGTATTTAGATTGTGGAGTATAGTCAGTGCTATAAAATAATGGTTTTGTAAGGATATGAAGCTCTAATGCTGTCACTACCTACATGTATTATTTCCTTAAAGAAAAAAGAAGAGGGCTCCTCTTTGCAAACAATGAATTGCTTCACAAAACTGGTACGTACTTCCTGCTAACTCCTTACTCCCACTTGCATACAACAAATCCACATTTACAATATCTCTTAGACTAATAACCCACTGGCTATATGAATGGCGTGGCCCCTGTTGTAGGTCTACAGGAATTTGAGAATTCGGTAGCCATGGGTTGAGATAGTCAATGTCAAGAGGAGACGAGCATAACCAACCAAGAATTCACTTTGTTTGAAGTGGAAAACTCATATAAAATGTGACCTCTACCACAAAACGACCAATAAGTTGGAAAATTGGCATTTCACATTTCAACATAGCCTAAAAGCTTGGACTCTTAAGATTTTGAATGATATATAGTTTGTCTTGTCAAGACAAAGCAAACCCTTTGAAATTACAATGAGAATGAGAGCTTGTCAGACAAGCTAATTACCAGAATAATAGAGGAAACAGGATGTTATAGAGGAGTGACCATCCAGGAGTGCTGTACTGGGGTCCTATTGTCTGTCTCACTAAAAGGTTTCAGAATGAGAACTCCCTAGTATTGACTATGAATGCATTATAAGATTAGGCTTAAACTTGGACAAGTTTAAAAAGAGATATACTTCTCTCCTTGAGATTTTGAAAGTCACATAGTCAATAACTTATGTACACATTTTAGTGTGGAGGTTTTACCCAGCATGCTATTGCCCCCAAAGGGTAATTTCTTATCAAAGAAAAACAATTTCTGCATTTCCAAATTTAGTCAGATTGTAGATCAATAAATGAAGTATCAGAAAATATAATGAGCCTAAAATCAACCTTTCAGCCCCCAAGCTTTCTATTTTGGCTGTTTACTCTAAAACTCCCATTGCGACTTATTGGTCATTTTGTGGTGGAAGGATACACAAATACAATTCCCTGAAAGAATATGGTGTTGTCATGAAAATGATGATAATCAGTTAGTACTATTTCAATCAAATTTTAAGACAATTTTCAGTTCATACTTCACTGAAAATGGAGTTAGAGGCCTGTCCTTTTCAAGAACAGTATAACAATATTGCTGCAATAAGTACATCATGATATATTTCTACAGGTACTAATACTTAACCTCCAATATAACTTTCAAGGACTAAACACCTGCTTACAGATATGTTAGAAAAATAAAAGCCATAAGTCACCTTAACTTAGTATGGGATAAAGAAAAGACGAAAATAATAACTTTGCATATATTTAATAATTGTATTATAGTTTATACAAAAGAAAAAGCACAAGTAATTTAGGCAATATTGAGCTATACATACGAACATAGACTATGCTTGAATAAACTGCAAACTTTTCTAGTATATCCAAATAATTGTTGCCCAGATTATCACCTGAATTGTTTCTACATATTGCCGGCTAGATATGAGAAAAATTTCCAGTACTGGCATGCACACATATATGAAAAAACCCAAACAAACAAACAAAACCAAACAAAAATGTGAAAATATTTCCCAATGGCCTTTAAACACAACTTCCACACTTTTTGTGAAAAAATAGAAAGGTTATTCAAAACTGAACAAAGTCTGTACACAGTGAATCTTAAGGATACTGGAAGACATAAAGAGTTATGTACTAGTTCTTCTCAAAATGCATCCAGATCAAAATATCGTCGCCTTCTCGCAGAAAGACCATTGACACAAATTTCTGGTCAAAATTTTGATTTTCAGATTTTCTCATAAAATGACTGAGAAATGTATGCTCTTTCTTCTGATACCATTCTTGAACCTCAATTTGACGTCATTATGACGTCATAAGCCAATAACCAAAGGACGTGGGCACATGAATTCCAAACTGCTTCCTCGCTCAACGTGCTTACGCGCATGGACTGATTCGGGTTAGTGTCCATTTTCTGAGAACTTGATTTACGTATTTGCATGTTTGTTCCCGGAAGAAAGATTGCTTCCTCGCTCAACGTGCTTACACGCATAGACCGATTTGGGTTAGCATCCTTTTCTGGGAACTAAATTTACGTATTCATGCCTTTTTTATTCCAGGAAGAAAGGCGTTAAGGATAAAATGCTTACGATTAGAAAACCTTTTGAGTGTTGTAAGTGAAGTCATAGAATATCATTGAAGAATAAATCTTGCTCTGTCTGAAATTTTGACAGTTAGGATGGAGAAATAATACATTAGCTGCTAAAAGCTTAAAGTAAGGTCAAAACATAGAGAACCTTAATTTGCGTTTTTCTTGAAAACATACGGCTTAATGGCGTTCTTGCGGGCACACAATTATACATATTATACCTCTAGCAGTAAAAGACTGGTTCATTTTTTTATATTAACTACCCTCCCTTTATCCTACCTCTAAACCTTATATGACTTAAGGAAAACACATCTCTGAATCACATTAGCCACTTGAAAGGATCTACAACTGCTTATGGAGCACGGATTTCTGACAAGATTTGGAACGCTCTTCTGATATGAAGGTCATAGACTGATCACCTTGGCAGGCTTCAATCTCCTTCAATTCCTTGTTGAGTTCAGAAACTGGAGCAACTGTTCCCTGTTTTTTTCTCGCTGTCAAGGAAAAAAAAAAACAAAGTGCTTTAAGTACCTAAAAAAGTCTCAAATTACACAGGTCAAAAAGTAAGAATTCTTAGTAATTTCTAGGCTTTTAAAAAGACTGGAATTCCTTTAATATTTACAAAATGTTCCAAATGATATGGTCCAGCCTAATTTAAAATGATATAAGACTTGGCCAAGCTGTAATGAACAGTGTGATGATAAAAACAAATGGTGAGTGAATTATTCCCTAATTTCTCTTATTTCTACATGCATTTTCCAAACAAAAACTTTGCAAAATGAAAGAATGCAAAGTCGGTCCTCTCACGTAAAGATAATTCTGATTTAAAATTTTCATGTTGTTCTTTTTAAATATGCAAGAGTCATCTTCCACCATGGGACATATCTACACTTAAAGAAAATCTAATCTACATCATCTGATATTCTGCACAGTTATATGAATACCGCATATTCATTATCAGAGATTTCTTTAACTTGAAAGCTCAGAGAAAAGCTAAATGCTAGAGTAGGATCTCTAACAAGTAAATCATGGAATAGGTGCTGATATACTGATTCTATAAGTAGACTTCATTTGAACACTTTTTTTTTTCATACCATTTATTTATGCCAGAGATTGTTTGATACTTCACCCAGCCTGGTAACTAGTAATCCAATGCGATTTGAAGCTACCCAGTACAGGCTAAGTCTTAAAGGGAAAGTGCACCCCAGAAGTTTCACTGTTCCAATAAAAGGGGATAAATTTGAACAGCATTTTAAAAAAGAAATGAGCAAAATCGGTCAAAGAATAAGAAAATTACACTCATTTACATTTTCTAGTTAATTACTCTCAGCTCTGCAAATTGACAACACTGATGACATCATGTGCGAGCAGGTCTCCATTCACTTTGTACATGAAATTTTACATTTCTCAGTTTTCTTGGAAGTTACCGGTACACATTTTCTTACCCCATATAGTCAAGTATGTTATGTAAAAAGCAATTCTTCTGAACACACATTGATTATGGAGGTTAGAAAATGTGTAACTTCAGAAAATTGAGAAAATGTGAAATTTCATGTACAAAGTGAATGGAGACCTGCTCGCATATGATGTCATCAGTGTTGCAAATTTGCAGAGCCGAGAGTAGTTTACTAGAAAATGTAAATGAGTGTAATTTTCTTATTCTTTGACGATTTTGCTCATTTTTTTTAAAAATGCTGTTCAAATTTATCTGCTTTTATTGAAACAGTGAAACTTCTAGGCTGGACTTACCCTTTAACACTGGTCTTTATTATACACAGCTACTCTTCAGGGACTGGATGACCACTGGTTTGAGCTAACTTACTGCTTTATCCTGGCTAGACTTCCTGACTTTCATTTTGATCTTCTGACCAGACACCACACTCCTAGCTTCATCTTTCTCCTCATTCATGTACTGCAGTCATTGCAGTCAGTCAGTCATCACCGTCGTCCGTCCATCATCATCAGTTCACACGCAAGCAGGTAGAACATGAATAGAGTGACATTTACAACTCAACATGAGAGAAAGAGAGAGGGAACGAGAGAATAAAAGAGGGTGCAGAAGAAAAGAAAGCTATTTAACATAGAGTGGAATAGTAATAGAAAAGATGAAGAGAAGAAAGGAAAAGGTGAAAAGAATAATGGGGGAGGGAGGGAGGACAAACAAAAACAAGAGCAAAGAAGAAAAGACAATGTCAAACCCTTACAATATACCAGTAATGATAAATAATTGTTGACACCACATATGCCATTATTGCTTTACTCATTAATCTCTAAACAGTAATACTGGTTTGGACTGTGAAACCTAGTGAGTGAATAGGAGAGTTAAATTTCAAGGAACTACAGTAACAGAGCTGCCAACATTTGATGTGTGGAATCAGGGAGATTTTTTTTAAAGTGAAAGTGCGAGCAGGAGTGCACTAGCGAAGCGTGCGAGAGTAACAAAAAAAGGGTACTCCCGGTAAGTGCAAGTAAAAGCTTAGTTGTAAGATTCAAGGGGCAAAGCCTTTAGAAAAAAAACAAGGAGACCTTTTGCTCACAACAGGGGAAAAAATACTTTTTTTTTTGCAGGAGCCATTTTTCTAATTGGTCACAAATTCATGAGAGACATTTTCCAACTTCTGAGAGCCATTTTTGAAGTTGCCAGAGCCATTTATAACATTAAAAAAAAGAAGAGAATAATATCACTTGTAATTATTAACATTTTATGCATGTTGAATTTGAAGTACTGTTTGTTGTGTTTTAATGTGCCATCCATACTATTTCTTTTACCAATGAAAGGAATGAATGATGTACTTAAATATATATTGTCATTTTTCTTCATTCAAGGTCACTGTCATATGAAAATCTGATCATCAAGTTTTTGATGTGGCTGTGCAAGTGATCCTGTTTTTAAAAAATATTTTAAAAAAGAACAACAACAAGACTTCCTTACCAGCATCCAACACATTCTATAAATTTTTTTTATCATATGTAGTCAACCACAGCTAAATTCAAACATCCCAAGATAAAGTTTCAGAGTAGAAAATAAACCAAAAATGCCTGGTCACGAAGACCGATTCATGATGTGCAAGCAGTGTACCCACCACACTACCAAGTTATCTAGGCCGCTGGTGCAGGGGAAGAAAGCCTCCCATTCCTGCTGGAAAGTGAAGATTCTTAAAGAATTTTTTTCAACTAATTAAGCATCAAAGAACAAATTTTCCCTCACCTGAATCATGAAGAATAGCAATAATATTGGAAAGACTTCCTTTTGCGACAGCCACCCAAACATGCTAACAGAATAAAGCATGCCTTGCAAGTTGGGTGGCTGTCGCAAAAGGAAGTCTTGCCATAATATTCCATTTGGACTAATTTCTGAAACTCAGAATCAGTTTTCAGACGCCTAACCTAATGCCGGTTATTTCGGCCTGTGATTTCTCCGTCTCGCGAGCATACACTGCCATCATGCACAACATGCACATGGTATACCGTACCTTGTCTTGGCAATGTACACTGTTTGTGCTTACACACATACTTCGTATACACTATACATGTTAGCACAAACAGTCCATATAGACAAGATAAGATAGTTGTAGGGTTTCTAAGTAGTTGACACTTCACATCTCTGACATTGAATGAAGCGCGCTATGGATCCTCGCGATCGCAGGCGAACTGTCCAATATCAATACACATGGTCGGTGTCGGATTACAGCGCGCTCGCCGTGGCTTCTTGCGCTTGTATTGTTTGTACACGACACACGTACGTAAAATGTAACATTAATGCATGAGAGATCTCTGAGAGAGACGGAAATTTATTCTTAAATTTCTTAGCGTTTGAAGGAGCAATGACGGGAAGCATGATACCTTTCAAAAATTTAAGAATCCGGGAGATTTTGAGTATGTGTCGGGAGATCGGGAGTCTCCCGGCAAATCCGGGAGAGTTGGCAGCTCTGCAGCAATGAATTACATTATGCTTTTTACAAAAACAACCAATACCAGCCTTTCTTACTGTAATTTATTTTTTCTGTTTTTTTTTGTTTTTTTTTGTTATTATAAAATGACATGATGTCAATTTATGTTCCTGGAAATTTCATACATAAAATCAAAATTAAATTACAGACCTGTCACATTAAGAAAAGTAAGAGTACAATGATATCCTCATAAACTAACAAACTGAACCGCAATGGTGATGCAGTATACTCACATGGGATAACCTGACAGGTCCACCATGATCTTTCAAAGATTTCTTCTTCTTCTTCTTCTTCTTTAGTTGTTTATGTTTCTGAGGGAAGAAAAAAGGGTAACACTGCCTCAAACCAAGAGCAATCACAAACCATATCAAGAACAAAATGCATACAACTGCAATCCTTCTCAATGAACACTATACCCCATGAGTTCAATATTCAACATTATTTTCTATCTCTGCTTTCAAGTGTAAGTCTACAAAAAGTTGGAGTACGTGCCCTTGATGGCCTGCTTAAGGGTGTTTTTTTTTTTTTTTTTTTTTTTTTTTTACTTTTGACGCTTGGCATGACAGCTCATCACATGACTCATCATTTAAGTACAATGAATGCAGGTGTTGAGGAATTTAAAAACCCAATTTAGTCTTAATATGGAAACAAACAAATAAACAATAAAACAACAACAACAAACAACAAAAAACATATAGTAACTCTGTAACCATATGCTAGCACATATATAAGGAACTCATGGACACTGACAGAAACTAGTATAGCACAGTACAATATACACTTACAAAAAGACATTTCATCCAATCTAGAAAAATAATGTCACAGAAATTGCAATATAAAAGAATTCAAATGCAATTTACAATTACCACTGTTAACAATTTCATGAATTCAGAATATTATTATTATTATTATACTGACCTTCTCCTTTCTCCTCCCTTTCTGCTTCTTTCTCTTCCTTCGTCGTTCTGAAAACGGGTCAAAATGATGGCCTTTGTAATTCATAAACTTTTGTCATACAGTTGTAGAAATGCAAATAAGAACATAATGGTACAACCATGCAACATGTACATATAGACAGATAGCCTCACACTCCATAGGCCTCTAAGAAGGGCTTCCAATGTACGATCATTACAAAGAGAAAGGCTTTTAAGGGATAACAGAGGAAACATGATAATTCATGTATTGATAAATATAAATTCTTAAAATAAATCCATAAATTCATTAACATTCATGAAGTTATGGAGCTGAATTTCTGGAGGCACAACAAGAACATAATTCCATCTCTGGATTAAAAAATGGCTCGAAAGTACTACATTATCTGCAAGGGTAAAATGCATTAGGGCAAGCTTTACATATTTACCAAGACTTGAATCACTTGATGAGCTCTCTGAGTCACTGCTCCCTGAATCTGACGAGCTACTGCTACTGCTTATATCTGATGAGGAGGATGAGTACTTTTTTCTGCTTTTCCTCCTCTTCTTTCTTTTGGCTGCATTTTCTCTTTCAGACGATGAAGAAGATGATGACCAGCTAGAACTGCTTGATCTGTGCCTCTTTCTATTCTTTCCCCTGTGTTTACTTCTTTCTCTCGACTGGCTTGATGTCCTCTTCTCGGACTGTCGATCTCTTCGATGATCTCTGGAAGGAGAGTTTTCTCTTGAAGAGTCGCTAATGGTTATCTCGGAAGACGAAGAATGCCGCTTTCCTCTATGACCCATTTTTGCAGGCAATTCCTATAAATAAGTAAAATAATATACCTAATGAAAGAATATATTCAAATGTTAAAAAGACATTTCAAGAATTCATATGCCCATGCCTAAGCATGTCCAACATTCACCACTGCTGCAGTCAAAAACAGACAACAAAATTGCCCTAAGCAAGATTAAATTTTCTCAAATTTGCTAGATTATATCTGATTCAGCTCAGGGACTCTCCAACTCTTAATATGTCACAAATTTGGGGATTCAGAGAGGTGAAAATGAAATTTTAAATACTAGTAATTATTTTCTTCTCATGTATGATTTTCTACCAAGCCAAAATGCCTGTTAATACACATAAAAGCTATTGAAGCTTTTTCGGCATAATGACTACTATGGAGTACAAGCTTATCTCAGTCCAGGGAAAAAATTAATTATTTTTTTTCCAGGGCTATATTTTGAGCTCACTCGCCTGATTTTCTACATTGTATTGCAGTTTACATTGGAGCCTATGAGAATTTCAGGGGCTCTTTTTTAGTTTTCCAGGGCTTTTTTTGGCATTTCGTGCGGAAAATTCGCCCCGAGCCCTCGTGTAATTTTATTCCTGTCTCAGTCTCAGATAAGCATGTAGATTTACATAAGTCATTAAGTGGAATAGGGCCTACACACATCATTTATAGAATATAAAAACCCAGACCCAGTGATTTTCTACCAAACCCAAATGCCTGGGAATACACAAAAAGCTATTGAGGCTTTTCCACCACAATGACTACCATGGTTCTCACCAGGGCTTTTACACATGACAGGGTGCAAATTTCAAAAACACTTTTGCTACTTTTCCAAATTTAGAAGGGGAAATGCCACCATGTGTAAATTTAAGCATGAAATTGTTGTATGCACAAAAAGTACCCAACCAAAACAAAGCCACGCATTCCAGTTTTCTGTACCTTCTCTGTTGAATTCCTCCATTTACTGGAGAACTGCAATACTTGGCTTGCAGCAGGAACAAGTAACAGGATACAGGAAGACTATAAAATTATTGATGGTGTGCTGCAGCTTGGTCAATAAAGCGTTGCCTTGCATAGTGCATATGCGTAAATTTTTCCTTAATGCCGAATGTTGTGTTTCCGCCACGTGTGAAGAAAATGCTGGTGAGAAACCCGATGACTACTAAGCTTATCTCAGATTAGCTATACACAACGCTGCACAAGCAGGCATAGGAAATCATTGCGAACCCGGTGCAAAAATTGCAACATCGCATTTGTGATGAAGCTGATTTCTCTCAGCTACAAAAGTGACATTATTTGAAAGTTGAATGTTTGCTGTTTTTTCACTTCTCATATTTATTTTGACAACTTAAAACTGACCCCACAACCATGATTTATTGCTTCATCTGCACGAGTTGGCCGCCAGGGAGACATTCCACAACCTCGCCAATCTGAGTATCGGATGTGTATTTTTTTCTTAAAAGTTTCATGTTATTTTTTATTTATTTATTTTTTTTATTAGAAAATATTACCCAAAACATAACCCTAACACTTAGTGCAGCAGCCCGAGCGTTCGGGCTGCGCATTGCATTGCAGCGGAAGCTTCTATGCCGACCCATGCGGGGCTCCCCAGCTCAAAATACAGATTTTTTTTTTATTGAACAATTCAATCAAGCAATTTTAGGTACTTACAAACATTGTCGATAAAAAATCTTGTTCGATTAGGAAAAGGATGGTCCAAAAAATGAGTCTTTATCCTCCCAGATCTTCAATGAATCTTTTCCACAGGCTGTTGTTAGTTTGCAAATGCGCATGTGCATGGGCAAGTGCGCGTTTTGTCATGCTATGGGAAACGGCGATCACCGGAATGGCTTGGCGTGCAAAAAATGGAAACTTGATTGATTCTAAACACATTTGAAATTGAGGTGAATAGGATATCCGACCAGAATATTTAAGATAGTAGCATTGTATATTATATTTTATCAAAATCTTATTTAGGTCTACTTCAAGTTCAGAAAATTAGTAGGAGTTTTCACTGTGGCAGATGAGAGCTTCACTGAGAAGTAGTGGTTCCACTCAGGATGCTGCCACGGAAGAGCAGCGTCCCGGGGCTACCCTAACCCTAAGTTTAACATAAAACATTAAAAAAAAAAAAAAATTGTCAAAAGAAAGATTTGAACCGGGATCGACGAAACGTGAGACACTAGCACTTGCCATAGGACCACAAGTTATCGCTTACAAATTTAACAGTTAGAGCAACTTACACAATATGTTTGACTAAAAAAATCCCAGTGCAAAATTCCATCTGCACTCGGAAATTTCATTCTCTCTGCAGAGGGTCAAATGGAAGTTCAACCTCTTGTCTTGCACATAAAGTCTATGTATGCAAATGCCGATTACCTTCCGGGATACTGAATGGGTTCGCCAAAATATGTGTGTGTCCTTGCTCGATGCTCCGCACGGCGTCGGGTCTGGCTAATCTCAGATAAGCTTGTACAGTAGTCTATCTAAAGTAACGTTAGTGCCGCTGAGTGAGAGATTGAAGCTTTCGGTCTAACTAACATAGATTTGAATATGTGGGACCACCGCGCAAAAATAAAGATTCTTCAGCACCTCAAGTCCATATTTAAAACACTCAGTGAAGTGAAAATCGGTCTACCTAGACCTTCGTGACATTTCTCTCAAAATTAATACTCCAGTAAATTTTACTAAATATAGATCTAGACTCTACCTGAAACTGTCACAACCAAAGTCCGCCAAGTGCAGTGACGACGCTCCTTGAATCTGGCGACCACAAGTCCAGCGACCAATTAGGGTGTGGACAAAAGGTCCGAAAGAAAAAGGAAATAAATTTTCACCATAAAAAATTAGTTGAAAATATTTATTTACTGCTTTAAAAAGTATAAGAGAACTCAAATGGTTCATATCAATGATGTAATTTCTTATTTAGGGCTATATTTTATTTCACAGATATTGTGAAACAAAAAATTGAACTTTATGACAGAATTTCCCCCAAAAGAAACTTGTGAAAAGAGCGTCCGCACTGAAGCTTCGTGTAGTTCAAAATGACATGCCGCATGAAAAGTTGAATAAAAGTTCGCAAGACATTTCATATTCTTAGTTGATTATACCATGAAATAGAGCAGATTTTCAGCTTTATCCTGATATAGGTCACTATACTTAGCAAGTTGTGTGGACCTTACTGTTTCAACTTTCGTAAGCCACATTCACCCTAAATATATTCATTCCGCTCTGAAAATGCAGGCCGCACTGAAGCTTCGTGTAGTTCAAAATGACATGCCGCATGAAAAGTTGAATAAAAGTTCGCAAGACATTTCATATTCTTAGCTGATTATACCATGAAATAGGGGAGATTATCAGCTTTATTCTGATATAGGTCACTATACTTAGCAATTTGTATGGACCTTACTGTTTCAAATTTCGTAAGCCACATTCACCCTAAATATATTCATTCCGCTCTGACAATAGCGGTCGCACTGAAGCTTCGCGTAGTTCAAAATGACATGCCGCATGAAAAGTTGAATAAAAGTTCGCAAGACATTTCATATTCTTAGCTGATTATACCATGAAATAGAGCAGATTTTCAGCTTTATCCTGATATAGGTCACTATATTTAGCAAGTTGTGTGGACCTTACTGTTTCAACTTTCGTTCGCCGCATTTACCCTAACTATATGCCATCCGCTCATCTGACAATAGCGCCCGCACTGAAGCTTCGCACAGTTCAAAAATGACATCCCGCATGAAAAGTTGAATAAAAGTTCGCAAGACATTTCATATTCTTAGCTGATTATACCATGAAATAGGGGAGATTATCAGCTTTATCCTGATATAGGTCACTATGCTTAGCAAGTTGTGTGGACCTTACTGTTACAACTTTGGTACGCCACAATACCCTAAATATATACCATCCGCTCTGAAAATGCAGGCCGCACTGAAGCTTCGCACAGTTCAAAATGACATGCCGCATGAAAAGTTGAATAAAAGTTCGCAAGACATTTCATATTCTTAGCTGATTATACCATGAAATAGGGGAGATTTTCAGCTTTATCCTGATATAGGTCACTATACTTAGCAAGTTGTGTGGACCTTACTGTTTCAACTTTCGTACGCCGCATTCACCCTAAATATATTCATTCCGCTCTGACAACAGCGGTCGCACTGAAGCTTCGCGTAGTTCAAAATGACATGCCGCATGAAAAGTTGAATAAAAGTTCGCAAGACATTTCATATTCTTAGCTGATTATACCATGAAATAGGGGAGATTTTCAGCTTTATCCTGATATAGGTCACTATACTTAGCAAGTTGTGTGGACCTTACTGTTTCAACTTTTGTACGCCACATTCACCCTAAATATATTCATTCCGCTCTGAAAATGCAGGCCGCACTGAAGCTTCGTGTAGTTCAAAATGACATGCCGCATGAAAAGTTGAATAAAAGTTCGCAAGACATTTCATATTCTTAGCTGATTATACCATGAAATAGAGCAGATTTTCAGCTTTATCCTGATATAGGTCACTATACTTAGCAAGTTGTGTGGACCTTACTGTTTCAACTTTCGTACGCCGCATTCACCCTAAATATATTCATTCCGCTCTGACAACAGCGGTCGCACTGAAGCTTCGCGTAGTTCAAAATGACATGCCGCATGAAAAGTTGAATAAAAGTTCGCAAGACATTTCATATTCTTAGCTGATTATACCATGAAATAGGGGAGATTTTCAGCTTTATCCTGATATAGGTCACTATACTTAGCAAGTTGTGTGGACCTTACTGTTTCAACTTTCGTAAGCCACATTCACCCTAAATATATTCATTCCGCTCTGACAATAGCGGTCGCACTGAAGCTTCGCGTACTTCAAAATGACATGCCGCATGAAAAGTTGAATAAAAGTTCGCAAGTCATTTCATATTCTTAGTTGATTATACCATGAAATAGAGCAGATTTTCAGCTTTATCCTGATATAGGTCACTATACTTAGCAAGTTGTGTGGACCTTACTGTTTCACCTTTCGTAAGCCACATTCACCCTAAATATATTCATTCCGCTCTGAAAATGCAGGCCGCACTGAAGCTTCGTGTAGTTCAAAATGACATGCCGCATGAAAAGTTGAATAAAAGTTCGCAAGACATTTCATATTCTTAGCTGATTATACCATGAAATAGGGGAGATTATCAGCTTTATCCTGATATAGGTCACTATACTTAGCAAGTTGTGTGGACCTTACTGTTTCAACTTTTGTACGCCACATTCACCCTAAATATATTCATTCCGCTCTGAAAATGCAGGCCGCACTGAAGCTTCGTGTAGTTCAAAATGACATGCCGCATGAAAAGTTGAATAAAAGTTCGCAAGACATTTCATATTCTTAGCTGATTATACCATGAAATAGGGGAGATTATCAGCTTTATTCTGATATAGGTCACTATACTTAGCAAGTTGTGTGGACCTTACTGTTTCAACTTTTGTACGCCACATTCACCCTAAATATATTCATTCTGCTCTGACAATAGCGGTCGCACTGAAGCTTCGCGTAGTTCAAAATGACATGCCGCATGAAAAGTTGAATAAAAGTTCGCAAGACATTTCATATTCTTAGTTGATTATACCATGAAATAGAGCAGATTTTCAGCTTTATCCTGATATAGGTCACTATACTTAGCAAGTTGTGTGGACCTTACTGTTTCAACTTTTGTACGCCACATTCACCCTAAATATATTCATTCCGCTCTGAAAATGCAGGCCGCACTGAAGCTTCGTGTAGTTCAAAATGACATGCCGCATGAAAAGTTGAATAAAAGTTCGCAAGACATTTCATATTCTTAGCTGATTATACCATGAAATAGAGCAGATTTTCAGCTTTATCCTGATATAGGTCACTATACTTAGCAAGTTGTGTGGACCTTACTGTTTCACCTTTCGTAAGCCACATTCACCCTAAATATATTCATTCCGCTCTGACAACAGCGGTCGCACTGAAGCTTCGCGTAGTTCAAAATGACATGCCGCATGAAAAGTTGAATAAAAGTTCGCAAGCCATTTCATATTCTTAGCTGATTATACCATGAAATAGAGCAGATTTTCAGCTTTATCCTGATATAGGTCACTATATTTAGCAAGTTGTGTGGACCTTACTGTTTCAACTTTCGTACGCCGCATTCACCCTAAATATATTCATTCCGCTCTGACAACAACGGTCGCACTGAAGCTTCGCGTAGTTCAAAATGACATGCCGCATGAAAAGTTAAATAAAAGTTCGCAAGACATTTCATATTCTTAGCTGATTATACCATGAAATAGATGAGATTTCCAGCTTTATCCTGATATAGGTCACTATACTTAGCAAGTTGTGTGGACCTTACTGTTTCAACTTTTGTACGCCGCATTCACCCTAAATACATGTATATTCATTCCGCTCTGACAACAGCGGCCGCACTGAAGCTTACGAAAGTTGAAACAGTAAGGTCCACACAACTTGCTAAGTATAGTGACCTATATCAGGATAAAGCTGAAAATCTGCTCTATTTCATGGTATAATCAACTAAGAATATGAAATGTCTTGCGAACTTTTATTCAACTTTTCATGCGGCATGTCATTTTGAACTACGCGAAGCTTCAGTGCGGCCTGCATTTTCAGAGCGGAATGAATATATTTAGGGTGAATGTGGCGTACAAAAGTTGAAACAGTAAGGTCCACACAACTTGCTAAGTATAGTGACCTATATCAGGATAAAGCTGATAATCTCCCCTATTTCATGGTATAATCAGCTAAGAATATGAAATGTCTTGCGAACTTTTATTCAACTTTTCATGTGGCATATCATTTTGAACTACGCGAAGCTTCAGTGCGGGCGCTATTGTCAGAGCGAAATGAATATATTTAGGGTAAATGCGGCGAACGAAAGTTGAAACAGTAAGGTTCACACAACTTGCTAAGCATAGTGACCTACATCAGGATAAAGCTGATAATCTCTCCTATTTCATGGTATGATCAGCTAAGAATATGAAATGTCTTGCGAGCTTTTATTCAACTTTTCATGCGGCATGTCATTTTGAACTACGCGAAGCTTCAGTACGGGCGCTATTGTCAGAGCGAAATGAATATATTTAGGGTAAATGCGGCGAACGAAAGTTGAAACAGTAAGGTCCACACAACTTGCTAAGTATAGTGACCTATATCAGGATAAAGATGAAAATATCTTCTATTTTATGGTATAATCAGCTAAGAATATGAAATGTCTTGCGAGCTTTTATTCAACTTTTCACGCGGCATGTCATTTTGAACTACGCGAAGCTTCAGTGCGGGCGCTATTGTCAGAGCGGATGGCATATATTTAGGGTGAATGTGGCGAATGAAAGTTGAAACAGTAAGGTTCACACAACTTGCTAAGCATAGTGACCTACATCAGGATAAAGCTGATAATCTCTCCTATTTCATGGTATGATCAGCTAAGAATATGAAATGTCTTGCGAGCTTTTATTCAACTTTTCATGCGGCATGTCATTTTGAACTACGCGAAGCTTCAGTACGGGCGCTATTGTCAGAGCGAAATGAATATATTTAGGGTAAATGCGGCGAACGAAAGTTGAAACAGTAAGGTCCACACAACTTGCTAAGTATAGTGACCTATACCATATCAGGATAAAGATGAAAATATCTTCTATTTTATGGTATAATCAGCTAAGAATATGAAATGTCTTGCGAGCTTTTATTCAACTTTTCACGCGGCATGTCATTTTGAACTACGCGAAGCTTCAGTGCGGGCGCTATTGTCAGAGCGGATGGCATATATTTAGGGTGAATGTGGCGAATGAAAGTTGAAACAGTAAGGTCCACACAACTTGCTAAGTATAGTGACCTATATCAGGATAAAGCTGAAAATCTCCTCTTTTTCATGATATAATTAGCTAAGAATATGAAATGTCTTGCGAACTTTAACTAAACCATTCATGCTGGATCTCATTTGAACTGTGCGAAGCTTCAGTCATGTCAGTGCGGGCGCCATTGTCAGGTAGATGGGGAAAGATGATATAGAAAGATAAAAAGAAACGATAAATTATGGAAAGACAGAAAGAGAACACGTTAGAAGAAAGGTAAAGGCATAGGAAAAGATAAAAGAAATGATGGGAAAATAAAGGAGAACTTCAGAAAAGATAGATAAATATGAGATAAAATGAAATAATAACATAAATGAATAGAGAAAAGGAAGTTATATGAAGCATGAAAACAAAGAATAACAACAGAAAAGGTAGAAAGTGAAGAAAGAAAACAGAACTACATAGAAAATGATAGACGGCAAAGATGATAAAAACTTAAGACATAGAATTACATAAAGAAGAGAGGAAAAGGGAGCTATGTTGAAATGAAAAATATGAAAATAAAGACAGAAAAGTGGGGACAGATGTTGGGCATTTTTCCTGGATCAATCTGTCCAGGTCATTCATCTGCGCATAATTAAGCCATGTCCAAGCAGAGCTTCGGATTTCAGCCATGATCGATGCAGCTTTGATCTGAAATTGCATGAATGCTATCCCCGCAGAAACGATGTTTCAAATCGTTGTTTTGTATTATAATTCATGTTTTTGTTTCTGGCTTTAAAGAAAAAAAACCAGACAGGTTTATAAAGTTATAGACCTGTGCGTTTATCATTTATGTCCAGAATCCCTGGTTACCACATATTCAGTTCACCTGTTATGCATGTATGTTGCTGGTATGTCGGGCAAGCCTCAGGCAAGCTTCCTAGTTGTCGTGAAAAGCGGTTCAACCGTTCTATTGCATGATGGCACTCTTTGTTTACGTAGGGAGTATACCTGCACCTATACCTCAGTTCTACGGCGCCGACAAGTATTGAAGTTAGCCTACTAATGCGGAACCCGAATTTACGTTGTCTTTTTTTTTTCGTGTCTTATTGGTTCTTTTGAAAACACCATACAGCGATTTCCCATTGTTCTCGGTCGCGTCACGCTTCAGTGCCCCCGAGTGGTCGCTGGAGTGGTCGCCAAAGGTAGCTCAATCAGAGACGACCGCCTATTGCGTTGATTCCATCTACGAATACCATGACGTCACAATGAGCTTTTATGTAGAGTTTTTTTCATAGAGATCATAAAATTATATATCTCTATGAGTTTTTTACACTACCATATTGGTGATACAATTAATGGACAACTCTCAATGTGTTTTATTCACAGATCTCTTTTCATTATCCTGAAAACATGTTTTTATTATCCGTATCCTATTATGTTGTGGAGAAAACATACATAATACTAGTAGGCTATATCTAGGAGAATTTTTGCATCAGTGAACGTTATAGGTGGAGAAACTCATCGACATTTAGACTTAGATTGGCATAATGTACACAGCTGTTCCTAAACATCATTTAGCTTTCATGGGTGTGTAAGCATGCGTTACCCCTGTCACTTGTACTTGTATTACATATATATTGAGCATTTTAAAAATCAACAGAGCCCTATTGTAAACCAGCCTTTTATTGTTTTGATTCGATATGTAGCTGAACAGGTTAGGCCTACTCTGTAAAAAAAAAAAAAAAAAAAAAAAGTGAAATAAATAGATGATGCAACACGCAGGCCTGAACATCCAAAATAATAACTTCCCATATGCTACCCATAATGCAGGGGCTGCGGAATGTTTTTTTTTCTTTGTTTTGTTTTGTTTTTTGAGTGGAGGGGGGGGGGGGGCTGATACCCAAATTAAGGTTTTGAAAGCCTATGAGATGAGCAATTTGTAATTTAGATATTAAGTTTTTAAAAAAATAATTTGATAGAGTTTTGTTTGTCTGTTGTTTTTTGTGGCCGACATTATTTGTGTATGCACCGGGGGAGGGGGCAGCCCCATCCCCCCCCCCGCTTCTTCGCTTCCTGAATAATTTCAATTCAGAAGTCGATGCCTTCCTCTTAATCACTGGAGTGTAGTAGTAGGAGTCAAACCTGAAATATCACACACACAGGAAGTTAAAGATGATACCTGACATGCAGTGGAAGTTTAAATTTGATAGTTAAGACTCGTCATTCAGGGGCCCGACAAGGTGAGCAATAAAGGTAAGCAATACGCCACAGAAATATGAAGAAAAAAGGCAAATATAAAAGAATAATTAAAAGTGAGAATTCCATCATAATGATACCCTAAAAAATATATATCTCGGGCATATTCTAAAACTTCAGGTATTTCTATTTTGTCAATCATAATTGTGTAATTTGCGTTATGGGTTGCTTGACTAGGTTTTGTAGCTGTTATCTATCCTATTGATTCTAGGACGGGGGCTTAAGAAAAACAATACACCAAGCCACCGTCGTAAATTCGCTTCGAGGAGTAAGGGGATGGGGGTTGATCTAAATCTTTTGTCGAAATTTCTAGCGCGAACTCACAAAAGGAGTAGTTTTTTTATTATTATTATTATTAAGCACACATGCACTTTTTTTTTTTTTTTTTTTTGGGGGGGGGGGGGGGGGGTAACTATCTGAGAATAAAACAAACTTCTGCTACAAAAGGCATTTCTGTCCGAGTCTGCGGGGGTGCGGACCCTTTCCTCCAAAGGACGCCCTACGCTTAGTTGTAATACGTATACTAGTACCAGCCAACATTAAGAATACTTTGTTATAATGAGACGTCGTTGAAGGGTTATCCCGATGCCTTTAATACCAGCTGTCACTATGCACGTACCGTCCTCTCTTACACTCGGATTCAATTAAGATGACCCATCCCGTCTATAGATCAACCTTTCATCACTAATAAGTGCTTCTCTCCAATTTCTTTAATGAGATTCTTCATTATCATCATGATCTGGTGCAATGCATCCATCGGTCTCTCTGCTAGTTGTTTATGACTTGTATGAGATATTCTATCCTATGCTGCTTGTATTTCCTGAATATGTCCGATCCACGCATTCTCTTCTCATATCAAGATGTAATGACATAACTCTTTATATCAGTATTCAACCTGGACAGTATTTTGAAATGAAATTTGGCGTGTCGAAATCGTTGTATATATTAATTCTAAATTTTCATAAGTCTTTTTTTTTGGCAACACCTTCTTGCGTAAGTATGAAAAATCACTAAATCATGAAGATTAAGTGGCCTATTAGTAGAAAAGGACGTGCAAATTAGGTTGATAAAGAATTACCTTAATATTATAGCAGGGAGAAATTGCCTTCTAACATGTCTAAGCTGTTTTTAATGTCTTGGCATGAAATAACAAAGAATCATGTGACATTAATCATTATTTTGGATCAAAGAACTGATACAAACCTCTCAGGTGAATTGTCACTTGGTCTACTCCCACTTTGTCTAATGCCCGTCTGGTCTCATCCAACAATGTCTCATCCCATTTCGTCTACAACCAGATTGTCTAATAACCATTTGGTCTAATTACCAATTAGTTCATTTACCATTTCGTCTAATTTCCAGTTAGGCTATGCCCATTTCGTCCAATACCACCTTGGTCTAACACCACTTAGTCTAACTGTTTGGACAAATTGGTTATAGACCAAACGGTCATTAGACGAAGTGAAGAAAACTAAGTAGACGAAGAGTAATTTAGACCATTTGATCATTAGACAAAATGGCAATTAGCCCAAGTGGGTATTAGACCAAGTGATGATTGGACCAAACGGCAATTAGACCAAAAACGATCTGGCAGTTAGACCAATTGGTAGTAGATCAATTGGCTATAAACCACCTCTCACTGCAAGTATTTCTATATTAAGCAAAGTTTTCATGCAGACTGACATACAGAGGCCCTGTAGATTATCTCTAGATAACCAAATACAAAGTTGCTGCAGAGCAATTATTTCATCTAAAGAAATACATATTCATTGAACAATCCATGGAGAGCCCCTCTCCATTATCTTTGATGATACGTTTTCAATAACAAGAGTTCTAAAATTCAAGAGTTCAAGAGTTCAAGAGTTTATTCTTTTCATTTCCAAAAAACAAATAACAACAAATTTTGAAAAAATCAAACATAACATTCATTTGCAAAATTTTTCTCAAACAAAATTATATTCGGTGTCAAAGGAGTTCGGGTAAAAATACAATGAATAATTACCAAAAGCAAGAAATTCCCTTTGGCTATTTTTCACGTCACATACGACGATCATGGGTGTCAATCGGGGGGGGGGGGGGGGGGGGGGGGGGGGGGGGGGCGAGGACCGCGGGACACGTCCACACCAAAACGTCACCGCAATGGGGTATATACCACCAAATTTCAAACTGAGGACATTTTTGCCGCCAGCAAATTTTTGGATGTGGTTTCTCCACCCAATTTAAGTTGAAGACCTTTTATTTTCTTGCTTGTCGGCCCAATTTTGAGTGGTATGTCCCCCCAATTTTATTTCCCCAAAATTTAAGCTGAGGACCTTTTTTAAGAGTTGTCTCCAACAAATCTAACACCAATTGACGCCCCTGGCGAAGATTGCCAAGGAGAACGATGGAGACACAGAGATCTATCAAGAGCCTTGGATTACAAAGGGGAAAAATTACTCTTTGAGGTTTTTGGTGTGTGTGTGTGGTCGTGTGTGATTGTGATTGCTTTTTGTTGTCACTTCTTTTTTTTTTCCATTTTTTAAATACATTTTTTTTCATAATTATACTATATTATATTAAGTCCTAGGGCACCCCTCGCCCAAGATTTGCTTTTTAGAGATGTGTCCTCCAATTATTTATGTAATTACGTTGATTGTATTATGTCGTATTTTTTGCTGTTTATTGAATAATTTGAAATAAATGTGTTTTTAAATTTAAAAACTGAAATAATCACTGGGAACGGGGGGGGGGGCAAGGGGAAGGTTGCCTTTTTTCATGGTCATAAATCTCAGGAGGAGGATTCGGCCTTTTTCTTTCTCCTTTTAAAAACGACATGAATAAGACAGTGTTCATTTTATGTATGCAGCCAAATCTTTGCAATCATTCTTGAGGTCTGAAAATAAATGCAAAAGTCACGTAAACATGCTAGTCATCGTAACTAGAAAGAGAACGATAAATGCCACACGTTCCACCATGAAAGCAGCAACAAATTTTTCATTCTTCGACGATCACCTCGAACATGTTCGATTCTATTTCCTCGTCATCTTTCCTCCTGGTCGTCATCAGAGCCATCAGAGTCATCCGTAATCGGGTTTGGCGGTCATCGCATTCAAACAAATCTCTCTCTATCCCTGCAGTTAGGATATCACCGAGTGATTTCCTGCGAACTTTGGGGATCACTGTTTTGAGATTCTTCCTTGCGCGTCTCTTCGCCTGCCTTTCTCTTGTCGTTTCTGTCTGGTGGATCGGAACAAACTTTCTGAAGAGATAGGCGTAGCGTAGAGCGTAGATGCCGGATTGCTCTGGGACACCCCCTCTGCCGAAGTGGTACATTCTCAAAGACGAGCAACCTCGATGAATCAGGGCCACATGAAATTATCACCATGATGAATATATGGGTACCTGTATACAGATGAAACAGAACTTGAAATTAACATCGATAATCTTTAAGTCAGTGCTTCGATCTGTCCATATTCCGCAATTTCACCCCCCCCCCCGCACACACACACACCACCCGCACGTACACACGTCTCACCAGAGTGATTGGGCGACCTAAAAATACGAGTTAAAAAGAAAAAAAGATGCAAATTACTCCCTAAAAAGAGCAAATATTAAAGAATAATCAAGATGATGAAGAGAGTTTTGGCTCGTGCAGTCGGTAATGTCCGAAGCAAAGAACGTGGGTTCGAATGCCCCGGGCACTAAAACCTGCCTTGTGTGTTTAACGTGTCTTCCCCTGCTTCATAGATCCGGCTATGTTCAGTGGAAAACACCCCGTCCCTCGGTAGGACGTTAAAACGGAGGTTCCGTGTAGAGGAGGAGTCACCACCCGTAAAGGGGAGGGGAAACACCTGCACATCCCAGGTATTTATTTCGGAAGGAGAGACCAAGGGTACACCAGTGATTAAGTTGCTTTTCCCTCACAGCTGTATAGGAGACTCCAAATAGGCGTACTTGATAATGATGATGATGATGATGATAATAATACAGCTGCTTTTACTATTACTACTACTACTACTACTACTACTACTACTACTACTACTACTACTACTACTACTACTACTACTACTACTACTACTACTATTTCTTCTTCTTCTTCTTCTACCACCACCACCATCACCACCACCACCACTACTACTAAATAATAATCACCTATCAATGGATACTCATCTCCAATGGGTGGCATTGTATTCGAGACAAGATGTAAGAACAGAAGTAGGGCTAGAATATTGTTGATGGCCAACCCAATCTATCGCCAGACTCTGGAGGAAGGAAAAAGACCAAGCAGAGTCAACGGCGACAACATGGCAGTCGGAACCACAATTGAGAGGATATAAAATGTCGACTGCCGTTTAAATTTGAGAAGGTAGTCAATTTCATCGTAGACCAAAGGGCAGCAGTACGTTTGGTTTGTTCGTATTCTGTCCACTTTCACAAGTTGCCATATTGCGTTTGTAGTTGTACCAATCCTTATCCGTGTCGTTGTTCGAGAATTCCTCTAGTCGAAGTTCGTCGATGGTGAAGACCCAAGAAACGACCTTAGCTTGCAGTACTGGACGCAAACGGGAAATAACATGACCCGAACATGACAAAAGTTGCTCCAGTATGACTGGCGTCTCCCTGTAATATCACCTTGTGATGTCACAATAAGCTGTTGTCTTGCCAATTCGCATAAACTGGTGGATCTAACCTGGACAAAAAGAGAGAATCAAGAGGGCTTAATTATATAAGCTGTTGCTCTTGCTAAGCTTAAATTAAAATGAAAATGAAAAAAAAAAAACCCCAATAAACTATAGATTTTTTTTACTGAAGGAGTTCACTCGGGATGTACTTCGGGAGGCATAGTCAAGTTGATTAACACTTTTCTAGAAAATGAAGACAGGACGATGAAAGTCTTTGTGCTAGTTATCAGTGAGATGGGGGGGGGGGGGGGGGGTCGAGTGTCCGAGTGTTAAAAAAAACGGAGCCTTCTTTTTTTTTTGTCTTTGGATTAAAAAATACTATGCATTGAATAGTGCTAATCATCATCAATATTTGCTCTCTATAACACTTGCTAAAATGTGAAAAATATTGCTTGTAAACTTTTTCTAATGGCTGTTTAAAATCGACTGTCCGGATACATAACATGTCCGGACACGCAACAACTAGGTATATACTATACCCCTACCGTTAAACTTTACGGTGGAGACATTTCTCATGGAGTGGACATAGTACACACTTTAGCGCGTGAATGAATCCGATGAAAGGTTGATAATACAGTATTTCTAGAAATCCGTCATTTTGAAAGGAAATTTACGTTAATCTATTAAGTTGTTCGTTGTTATTACCATAATTGTTGTTATTACCGTTGTTATCATTACCATGATAATACCATATTATTATTATTATTATCATTATCATTATTATCATTATCATCATCATCATCATCATTATCATCATCATCATCATCATCATCATCATCATCATCATCATCATCATTATGATCACAGCACAGCTAGTTATGATTATACTTCTGCATATCATGATCATGTTTGACAAATATTCTGTCACCTGACTATATCTTTACTCACCCACTATATAATGTGATATCCGGTTGCCAGATTCTCTCTACGTCAATGAACAACCTATTGACACCTCCATGGTCAAGTGGGTCCCATCGTAGGAACTCGTCTCGCCAAACCTATATGAAAATAGATAAACCCTACACTGACAGTCAAATACAGAGCCCAGCGACGAGAATGATGAAGACGGGGCCGAAAAGGTATCTGCGTGAAAGCTCGTCTGTACTTTCGAGAAAATTATTTAAGTGATTATTTCTAATCTATGCGTATTCAAATAAACATCTTATGACTGATACTCTTCGTTATAAAATATGACATTTTTATTATGGTGATCAACCTCAAAACAATAAATGATTTAAAATCGATTGCCACTGATCATCGATTCACGGTGGAGCAACTAAACTAGATCCACCAAACAAAGAAATCACGTTAATCAGTTAATACGAGACTAATCTAGCACTGTGAATTATATTTATCATGAAAATAATTACCTGAGTCATACTCACAAACAGGCGTATCTTCTGCTCTTGTTCTTGCTAAGGAATTAAAACAATAAATGATGAAAGAAAGTGATGAAAAATATAGGCCTAATAATGTGAACTAAAAGAGGGGTTATTTGTGTACCCCTAGAGGCGAAGTAACGGAATGACTAACCAACAATCTCTGGATTATGATTCGTAATCATCTGCTCAGCTATACAGTCATGACAGTAGTACATGGTTTGGGACCATAAAATTCAGTTATTTTCTTCTTTCTAAATGTATATTGCAAGAGTTTCAATTTATTGCTTATCAATGAGTCATCTTCTTTTGATAGTTAGATGTTGTTTTAATGATGATTTAATCCGACTTTTTTCATTGGTTCTTTGTTATCATCGAATTAAACGTCCACTTCAAACCATATAGTGACGTACTCATTTGATTAAAGTTTTTCATTGATCAGCCTTCATACATTAGATTTCATTTTCATTTCATTTTCATTTCATTTTCATTTCATTTTCATTTATCTTCACATTTCTCATGACAAGTTTCAAATACAGAATACAAATTATAAGCATTTAAAAAGAAAAGTACATAAATAACAAGATAAATAAGATATTAGGACTGTGACTATATCACAGTGCCCTTTCTACAAAAAATTGTAATGGTTTCAGAAATTAAATACAGGTACTGGAAACGGGAAAATATATCAAACTCACAAAATCCAGCAACTGGTCGATTATGATCCTAAATTGGATATGCATGACATCAGATTCATTGAAGACGGGTCTCTCGCTGATTGGTCCATAGTTTTGAAGTAGTTCGGTTAGGAGTTCTTTCTGGGGGCTGCTTTGACACTCTGAAAGAAAATGGGTTCGTTGAAAGGAAAAAAGTATGACAAGAAGATTTTAAGAATTCATTTTTTGAATTTATACCCGATATCTTGAATTCAAGCTACATGTATTTACATGAG
>CM057152.1:41637143-41774030 GCA_029962745.1 Echinometra lucunter
AAAAGAAAAAAAAGATGCAAATTACTCCTAAAAAAGAGCAAATATTAAAGAATAATCAAGATGATGAAAGAGAGTTTTGGCTCGTGCAGTCGGTAATGTCGAAGCAAAGAACGTGGGTTCGAATGCCCCCGGGCACTAAAACCTGCCTTGTGTGTTTAACGTGTCCTTCCCCTGCTTCATAGATCCAGGCTATGTTTCAGTGGAAAACACCCCGTCCCTCGGTAGGACGTTAAACGGAGGTTCCGTGTAGAGGAGAGTCACCACCCGTAAAGGGGGAGGGGAACACCTGCACATCCCAGGTATTTATTTCGGAAGGAGAGACCCGAAGGGTACCACAGTGATTAAGTTTGCTTTCCCTCACAGCTGTATAGGAGGACTCCAATGGCGTACTTGATAATGATTGATGATGATGATAATAATACAGCTGCTTTTACTATTACTACTACTACTACTACTACTACTACTACTACTACTACTACTACTACTACTACTACTACTACTACTACTACTACTACTACTATTTCTTCTTCTTCTTCTTCTCCCACCACCACCATCACCACCCACCACCACTACTACCTAATAATAATCACCTATCAATGGATACTCATCTCCAATGGGTGGCATTGTATTCGAGACAGATGTAAGAACAGAAGTAGGGCTAGAATATTGTTGATGGCCAACCCAATCTTATCGCCAGACTCTGGAGGAGGAGAAAAAGACAAGCAGAGTCAACGGCGACAACATGGCAGTCGGAACCACAATTGAGAGGATATAAAATGTCGACTGCCGTTTAAATTTGAGAAGGTAGTCAATTTCATCGTAGACCAAAGGGCAGCAGTACGTTTGGTTTTGTTCGTATTCTGTCCCTTTCACAAGTTGCCATATTGCGTTGTAGTTGTAACCAATCCTTATCCGTGTCGTTGTTCGAGAATTCCTCTAGTCGAAGTTCGTCGATGGTGAAGACCCAAGAAACGAACCTTAGCTTGCAGGTACTGGACGTCAAACGGGAATACATGACCCGAACATGACAAAAGTTTTCTCCAGTATGACTGGCGTCCTCCCATGTAATTCACCTTGTGATGTCACAATAGCTGTTGTCTTGCCAATTCGCATAAACTTGGGATCTAACCTTGGAAAAAAAAGAGAGATCAAGAGGCTTAATTATATAAGCTGTTGCTCTGCTAAGCTTAACTTAAAATGAAAATGAAAAAAAAAAACCCCAATTAACTATAGATTTTTTTACTGAAGGAGTTCACTCGGGATGTACTTCGGGAGGCATAGTCAAGTTGATTAACACTTTTCTAGAAAATGAAGACAGGACGATGAAAGTCTTGTGCTAGTTTATCAGTGAGATGGGGGGGGGGGGGGGGGGGGGGGGTCGAGTGTCCGAGTGTTAAAAAAAACGAGCCTTCTTTTTTTTTGTCTTTGGATTAAAAAATACTATGCATTGAATAGTGCTAATCATCATCAATATTTGCTCTCTATAACACTTGTTAAAATGTGAAAAATATTGCTTGTAAACTTTTTCTAATGGCTGTTTAAAATCGACTGTCCGGATACATAACATGTCCGGACACCGCAACAACTAGGTATATACTATACCCCCTACCGTTAAACTTTACGGTGGAGACATTTCTCATGGAGTGGACATAGTACACACTTTAGCGCGTGAATGAATCCGATGAAAAGGTTGATAATACAGTATTTCTAGAAATCCGTCATTTTGAAAGGAAATTTACGTTAATCTATTAAGTTGTTCGTTGTTATTACCATAATTGTTGTTATTACCGTTGTTATCATTACCATGATAATACCATATTATTATTATTATTATCATTATCATTATTATCATTATCATCATCATCATCATTATCATCATCATCATCATCATCATCATCATCATCATCATCATCATTATGATCACAGCACAGCTAGTTATGATTATACTTCTGCATATCATGATCATGTTTGACAAATATTCTGTCACCTGACTATATCTTTACTCACCCACTATATAATGTGATATCCGGTTGCCAGATTATCTCTACGTCAATGAACAACCTACTGACACCTCCATGGTCAAGTGGGTCCCATCGTAGGAACTCGTCTCGCCAAACCTATATGAAAAATAGATAAACCCTACACTGACAGTCAAATACAGAGCCCAGCGACGTGAATGATGAAGACGGGGCCGAAAAGGTATCTGCGTGAAAGCTCGTCTGTACTTTCGAGAAAATTATGTAAGTGATTATTTCTAATCTATGCGTATTCAAATAAACATCTTATGACTGATACTCTTCGTTATAAATATGACATTTTTATTATGGTGATCAACCTCAAAACAATAAATGATTTAAAATCGATTGCCACTGATCATCGATTCACGGTGGAGCAACTAAACTAGATCCACCAAACAAAGAAATCACGTTAATCAGTTAATACGAGACTGATCTAGCACTGTGAATTATATTTATCATGAAAATAATTACCTGTGTCATACTCACAAACAGGCGTATCTTCTGCTCTTGTTCTTGCTAAGGAATTAAAACAATAAATGATGAAAGAAAGTGATGAAAAATATAGGCCTAATAAATGTGAACTAAAAGAGGGGTTATTTGTGTACCCCTAGAGGCGAAGTAACGGAATGACTAACCAACAATCTCTGGATTATGATTCGTAAATCATCTGCTCAGCTATACAGTCATGACAGTAGTACATGGTTTTGGGACCATAAAATTCAGTTATTTTCTTCTTTCTAAATGTATATTGCAAGAGTTTCAAATTTATTGCATATCAATGAGTCATCTTCCTTTTGATAGTTAGATGTTGTTTTAATGATGATTTTAAATCCGACTTTTTTCATTGGTTCTTTGTTATCATCGAATTAAACGTCCACTTCAAACCATATAGTGACGTACTCATTTGATTAAAGTTTTTCATTGATCAGCCTTCATACATTAGATTTCATTTTCATTTCATTTTCATTTCATTTTCATTTATCTTCACATTTCTCATGACAAGTTTCAAATACAGAATACAAATTATAAGCATTTAAAAAGAAAAGTACATAAATAACAAGATAAATAAGATATTAGGACTGTGACTATATCACAGTGCCCTTTCTAAAAAAATTGTAATGGTTTCAGAAATTAAATACAGGTACTGGAAACGGGAATAAATATATCAAACTCACAAAATCCAGCAACTGGTCGACTATGATCCTAAATTGGATATGCATGACATCAGATTCATTGAAGACGGGTCTCTCGCTGATTGGTCCATAGTTTTGAAGTAGTTCGGTTAGGAGTTCTTTCTGGGGGCTGCTTTGACACTCTGAAAGAGAATGGGTTCGTTGAAAGGAAAAAAGTATGACAAGAAGATTTTAAGAATTCATTTTTGAATTTATACCCGATATCTTGAATTCAAGCTACATGTATTTACATGAGCGAGGAAATATGAATGGCAGGACAATAACAAAATAAACTAAAAGCAGGAAGGTGAGAGAGAGAGAGAGAGCGCGCACTTCCCTGCTGAAAGAAAGAAAACTTATGTACCCCCCCTGATTATACATGTATGAAGAACTTGGATCAACGATAAAGGCAAAAACGATTGTACCTCTCTCCGTTTGAAATGGTGATAAACATCATTGTCTGAACTTATATGTCAAATGCGGATCCAAAACTTCTAAGGGACGGGTTGTTGTGTAAAATAGTCATCCCGATTGGATTTGCAACTAAGGGGGTGGTGGTGATGGTGGTGGTGTTGGTTGTGGTGTGTGTGTGGGGGGGGGGGGGGGGGGGGGTGTCTTTGGTCACCTTTCACTCCGCCAATCTACATTCAACGTCGATACAGTTTACACCATCCATCTATGCCCTTTTATGAAATTTTCATAAAAAATGATTCATATCGAAGAAATAGTTTTTTTTTTGTCTCCAAGGCCAGAACCTTCCAATTCTCTTAAGAAGAAGAGATTGTTTTATATTCAATAAAAACGTTCTATTTCTACATCACGATGCCATTAATCTATTAGATTCAAATTGCTTTATCCTGTCTATCGTTTCTTTACGGTCCTCATTTCCATACACATATATCAGGTTCTCATACAATTTTACATGGTCCTGCTGAGGACATCAAATTCCCTGATTTGATAAGGGCATTAAGGCAAAGTAGTGGGTTATCTGAATGAATGCCATGCATTCATGTCAAGCAATGCTTCCGTCACAATCTTATCGGCCATACGTCATGCTACTTAATCAGATAAGAGCAGCTGACTTTTAGCGCAGAGTCGGGCAATAGGGGAAGATGGGGTATTAGTCACCCCCCTTTACTTTGTCACATCATTTCATATCATAGCTATGACATTTAGCATGATTTAACACTGCTTTCTGTGGCAGTAAGGAGAGATTTACATATTCCATAAGATCTAGGATGTTTTGTTGTCATCCCCTTTGTTTATAATGATGGAGGATTCTTCGGCTCGTACTATACAGCCACTCTTCGCGTTCCACTATACCCGGGCCAATAACGCTTTTTTTAGTAACGCTTTTTTAGTAAAAGCCGCCAAGAAAGCGCCTAAGCATAAGGGAATTAATTCATGTCAGGTACCCATTTACCTCACCTGGGGGTGTTTCATAAAGCTGTTCGTAAAGTTACGAATGACTTTACGAATGAATTGAATATGGTAAGCCAAGTGGGATTCTCATTCATTATGAATCGTATCAGCTATTATATATAGACGTAGATTAACATTACTATATTTTACAAACAATTTTATTGCAAAGTATATTTTTGGTCACAATTCAATTGAGATTATGGGCAATGCAGTTACAATTTGTCAAAACACCAGGAAAAACTTTGGGCATCCCATTTGGCACTCTATATTCAAGTCGTTCGTAAAGTCATTCGTAACTTTACGAACAGCTTTATGAAACACCTTCCTGGGTCCAGTGTGGCAAATGTAGATTAATGTCTTGTCATAAGAGATTAAAGCTGCACCAGGGATTCAAATCCCGTACCTTGTTGTTCACTGTCCCGAGACTTACCCACCAGACCATAACACTATCTACTTATTGAATCATGTACCCATTAACAAGAACGTAAAAACCATTACTTGAATATCTATTACCTTATAACAAATAATACTTATGCCAGTCATTCCTAAATCCTATGTCATCATCTAGGTCACATTCGTAGGAAAAGCATCCCAAGTAATTGCTCCACACACATATAAGGCACACTCTATAGACCAATTTCACAACGCAAGAGGGCAGCAGACTGTTCGAATATGGTTCGACACAGTTCGACATACTGCGGTGGGCGCTCCAACTTTTATAGTACACAAGTAAATAGCGCGTTATGTACATTCGTTCGATTTTTTGTCTATTTTGACAAGTATATGCAGATTTATTTTAATATTTGCAATGAGAAATTATCAGGGAAGTTCAGGTCGCAGCTGTGTGTTGCTCAAATGCCACAAGAATTAGAGAAAGTTTAAAAATTGGAAGCTAACTAAGTGCGAAATTCACTCGCTTTTGACTCATGAAGCCTGTTTGTGTGAGAAGCCATACTCCCTACACAGGTTTCCGTAAGCAATGTGAAGGAATTCGTTGCCAGTGGGGAAAAACATCAACAGAAAGGACTTTGAAATCAAGAAACATTATCATTATGTACTTTGGCGTAAAATTTAATGAGTGAAAACATGACTTTGTAAACAGGGTAAGATTTAGGGCTCCCGTTTACTACGGCTTCTATGCTGCAATCGAACTTTTAATGACAAAACTAAGTTGAAAAACCATCGAAAGAACAAAAATACATCATACCTTCATCCGTCAGATATATCCGTTGTCTTACCTCATTTACCCATGTATCCATGCCTTATTTTATTGATCTAGAATAAAGTAAATGGAACAATGTCGGGGCATATCTCATATCTTACATTCATTTTGTATACAGAGCCAATCGCGGTCAGCGGGCTTGCCCACCGCAGCAATGGCGTCGCCGATAGAGGGCCAAATACATAAACCGGAGGTGAAATTGGTCTATATGGAGAAGACTAAGGGAAAAAAGCGCTGTGGAACCAGTCAAGAGTAAGAGCGCTAAAATGAACCAACAATAATTGTACTGTATATATTGTATCGTAAGATCCAAATTGCACAGCGTCTAATGTAATGCTTCATTACATGTGGAGTCGCCATACGATGTACACTTTTTGGATGTTGTTGCATTTTGATAATTTAATTATATCAATTTAATCATGTGATATTTTAATTATATACCGTTGTGAATCTCATTTTATATTCACTGTTTGTAGATTGAATTTTTCACCCTGCAAGCTACTTGTTTGATGTTTTAACAATAAGCCAACCAATAGGCTGGCCTAACATCTCCCAGAAATTCGGAAATGGATTTTAAAGCCCGTACTCCAATTAGGCCGAATGAGGAGGGGGGGGGGAAGGGGGGGGGGGGGCTCACCGACCATCCTCCAGCACCTAATTTTTGGAAAGGGAGGGGCAACTATGCTGTGCGTGATTTATAAGAGGGAGATGAGGACAATTAGAGACAACCAAAGATGCCAGAGTCAGACCGAGACGCAAATTGCTGTAGTCATATTCATTCTGTTTATAGAGCAAATAATCATATGGGTGCAAGGTTCATTGACTTATCAATATTATGGCTAGAATAGAAAAGTAACAAACATATAATTGAAAGTTAGGCAAAATTTACTGCTCAAGGCAATCTATAGGTTGATATCTGCTTAAGACTGCTAAGCACAAGAAGGCCTAATTTATCACCTATTGTCAATAGCCTATCTTTCTGTAAACAAGCCGTGTCATAAAATGATCGTTAGCATGCCTTGCATCACTCTTCATGAACTCAGATGCATGCAGAAGAGGATCCAGTATTGTCAAACAGTGAATGGGTGGGGTGGGGCGGGAAAAAATGTTACCAGATTTCCCTTTGTTCACGATTATTGTTTTCCGATTATTCTTCAGGAATCCCAAAGGCCCTCTCAAGTCTCAGAAGGATCGAGGGAGAGATATCAAGAGGTGACTCCTAAGACCTAGATCTCCCAGGGTTTGATTTTTCTTTATCAGTTGGAGGGGCAATGGCAACCGCTTTGCCCACCTTGATCCGTGCATGGTGCTAGTCACGTGGACATGCAGGATTGGTATTGGTAACAAAACACGCTTCTCATTTTATTCTTCCTCGTTAAAATTCCTTATGTTGGTTTTAATTCCCATTCAATTACCACTGGAACATGTCTATAGACCTTCCTTGGATTCTGTAGGAAGCTATTTTGATCGTAATCAACACTGACATAAGAGACAGATGACGACTAAAATACTTCCAGCACCAGTATGACCATATATGATTACACCAGATGCATGTCTCTATTGATGCTCTAATCTGTTTGTCTTCGGTATCCCTAACACAAATTCCACTTTCCGGCTTTTCGTTACCTTCTTTGTAATATGCAGTGTACATTGTCATCAACATTGTCATTGTTTCAGAAGGAAATGTATTTATTCAATTTCATTAACTTCAACATTGCCTCCCAAAATTGGAAAGTCTGTTTTTCTATAAATGAAAACAAAGATAGAAAACATAAGAAGAAGAAAGAAAAAGAAGAAGAAGAAGAAGAAGAAGAAGAAGAAGAAGAAGAAGAAGAAGGAAGGAGGAGGAGGAGGAGGAGGAGGAGGAGGAGGAGGAGGAGGAGGAGAAAAAGAAGAATGAGAAGGAGAAAAAGAAGAAGTGATAACTCATAATCAGAACTTGGTGATTTCTTTTGGGCAAGCACCAAGTATAAGTCGTCCTTTTCATACATTTTTCCAGGATTGGAAAATACCTGTTGTTGTTTTATTTAATTGACTTGAAAATGAGTTACCTATAGTAACATACGGTCAGTATTATTAAGAAAAACAGAAAAACAGACGTTACAAATCAATAGCATAAACAAAACAAATAAGTAAATAAATAAAATGGCAAATTTTCAATCTTTTTCGAAAGAGATGTTCGACACCTAAATTCAAAGCGTAAGGGAATTTTTTTCCATAATTTTTTTCATGAGACTTCATTCAAACTTAGAGTGAAGAAGACAAAATAGTATGATTTCTGTCCGTGTTTTTCCTGGCCTTCTATAGGAAAGACGTAATCTCTCTTTATACGTCACAATCCTTGCCATCTCCTCCACCTCCTTTGCTCTCCCTTTCCATTTCTCTAGTCCTGATTTCATCTCGATCACTGCAATGTCCATTTCAATTTCTTTCATTCTCAACAGATATTCTCAAATGAATTTCGTTCCGCACCACTATTATAACAGATTGATGGAGTCACGTAATCTTCTAACCAGCTGTTTATTCATATCTTACTTAGACAAGTGTGATGAATTAACAATATCATTCTACATTCTCTCTCTCTCTCCCTCCCTCTCTCCCCCTCTCTCTCCCTCTCTCTCCCTCTCTCTCTCTCTCACTCTCTCCCTCTCTCCCTCTCTCTCCCTCTCTCTCTCCTCTTCACTCCCTCTCACTCCCTCTCTCTCCCTCTCACTCTCCCTCTCTCCCTCTCTCTCCCTCTTTCTCTCCCCCTCTCTCTCCCTCTCCTCCTCTCTCTCTCCCTCTCTCCCTCTGTCTCTCTCCCTCTCACACCCTCTCTCTCCCTCTCACTCCCTCTCACTCCCTCTCTCCCTCTCTCCCTCTCACTCCCCATCCTCTTTTCCCTCATCTCCTTTTCTCCATCTCTTTCAGCTCCTCAGCCCTTCTCTCTTGAACTCTTCCTCTCCTCTTTCTCTCTCTCTGTTACTCTGTCTCCCCCCTCTCTGAGAATTCTTCTCCGTCTACCTCTCCCCTCTCCCTTCCTCTCCAACTTTCTACGTCTCTTCCCCCCCCCCCCCGATGTCTTCTCTATCTCCACCTACTCTATTTCACCTCACTCGGAGTGCCTCTAGTAGGTCGGAATGAAGAAACCCGAATAACCCAAATCCCCTTGTGCTGTCTGTAATTTATCCAGCCTACCACCACCGTAAATCCGTATGGGGAGGGGGGGGGGGGGGGGGTCAAATAGATATTTTTACTGCTATAACTGTCGTTTATGATAGATTTATCAAAAGTATTTAAAAAATGATTGATTAAAATATTTTCGAAAAGTGGAGGTATATGTCACGCCATTCCTCCCTCTCTAAGAAGCGGGGGAAATATATACCCCCGTCCGCCGACAATTTACGCCAGTGCAGCCCACTTCCCCTTAATCTATAGACCATTCTCCTCTGATCCGCCTAATGCCAATGAATTTCATCTTCATCGCAAGTATACTCTGCATCTTTCAAAGCATTGAAAAATTCATATTTTTTATCATGGACACTTACTTTGAACACTGAGAACGAAAGATTGAGCATTTCATCTGTCTTTATCATCATAGCTAAGGAATATTATATAACATGTATTTTGTATAAAACTCAAACAAATTGATGAGATATACTTATGAACTGTCATGGGTTATAATTTGTATAAAAAAAAGAGAGAATAAACTAACAAACAAAACACCCATCTCCCTTCAAAATTTTTAGCCTCAAACCAATTTTATGTCGGAAAAATACAAGACTGAAAGATAGGACTGAAAATAATGACAATATTAAAGTCAAAAGTGAATTTGCATTTGTAGACGTGTAAAGAGGATGAACAGCATGAAAGACACATAAACAGGGTTAAATGGAAATCTAAAAAGAGTACTTATGCACATTCAAGAAGAATAAATACACAGGCAGAAGTGGTATAACGTGACCACAGAAGCTAAGACGAGCTATCTACATGATCCTATACCTATTGTGCACTGCACAGCGCCAAATCTAATGGGAAAAGGTAGGTTTGACTGGCTTAAAGGGATTTCGAATGAATCCTATTCCAACTGAAGAGCTAAACTAAACGAACGGGCTGATACATTTTAGGGTAACTGGCTTTGAAATCATATAAGTAATACTAAAATATAACAGAATTTCAATGACGGTGTGTACATTGACTGAAATACTGCTTGATTATGGATTCTGAGGCCTTTTTAACACATTCCGAGAACATTAAAGAAACATAATTTTTACCAAATCGTCACGGATTCTTCATCCCCGCTTGGTCGTCTTGCACCCCCCCACCCTCCCCATCCTAAAAGAGGACCGACGACTCAGGATTGACGCCCATGATGGGACGTCATAATAAGAACATCAATGCACAAATGGCTCTCTTGCATAATAAGTTGCGATTATCCACAACTCAAAAAAACGCAACTTGATTTTCAACAAATCAGAACTCATTTGGGACTTGCGTTTATTTTTTAAGTTGCGTTTAATCACCACATGTAAGGCAGGTCTCTCGGTTCATAATCATCACTTTTTTTAACGTAGTAGGAACGATTTATTCGATGCGTCTTATATACTCTGTCATCTGACTTGCGGATCGATACCGTGTCAATGGGCATGTATACCACTTACCTATTATGCGCACTTACCCGCTAGACGAAGATTAAGTAATACAACTATCATCCATAGCATTCCAAGCTGTGTAGATACATCTGAGGTAAGCATAATTCCTAATTGAACTCGACAAATGTCAGAACATGGTGCATGTGGAGCAATATCATATCACCATTTCACAAGTCACCCAGTAATGCCTAATCACTTATATGACGCACCATAGGGTTCTGTAGTCATTTTGCTGGGGGTTGAAAGTGCATTAACCCCTACTGTGCGAAGATACATCATTCTACTCATAAGAATGTTTGGGAGCTGCTCTTCGTTCGTACAAAGAGATGAAAAGCGCATGCCTGATGTTTCTAGAGGGAAAGAACTATAACATGGAAGGATTAGAAGGAGCATTAGGGTGGGAAGTGCCCTAAAAAAAAGAGGGGGGGGGGGGGTGTATAAATCGGCCCTCACTATAAAACCGGCCCTAATAACATAAATCTACTTACCCTTAAGCCAAAACATTAAGCTGCCAGTAAGAGGGGGGGGGGGGGGGGGGGGTCCTTCACACTCGTTATATGGTCAGTCCGCCCTTGTACAAGGGTATATAAGAAGATTGATTGTTGTCCTGCAAGCTTCCATGGGGGAAAATGAATACACAAGTAATAGTGAATAATCTCGCTAATTCAAACATGAATATGGACAAGATGGCTGTAGTATTGATGATTTGCATTCCCATAACTTTTTAATGGGGAAACAATTATAAACCTTGATTTACAAAGCAGATAATCAATACACTCTGACATCATTTTGATCGATTTTAGCATACTTTTCGTGTTTGCGAATTCTATAACATGGCTGCAACTTTAAAAAAGAAATCATAATTACTTCAGTGTTGAAAGAGCCGAAGCGAGAATTTTTTTTTTTTGCCTCAACTCCTGTCGTATCGAATTTATTCCTTTATCAGTGCTCTATATGAAAACAGCATTCTCATTGATTAGGATGTTTCAGTCCCACAGGTGGTAAATGAATAAGTGAATAAATAAATAGATGAATAAATAAATAATTATAATGATATGACGTTTTTTCTTCTTTTTCATAAAATGGACTATTAAATTCTTCTCTGTTAAGCCCCCCCCCTCCCTCCTCAGCGATTTGATTAACGCCCCGTGATTAATTCTACCCTTTTCTAGTGTGATGCATTGAGTAGTATAGACTGATGAATGACGAGTGAAAATCGATAATTATATTATATCTCTCCTTTTGTCGGCCTCTATTATTCATTCCTTTAAAGTTAGCTCTGCAGCCATCATCTTATCAACTCTTATCCAGACTATTCCCTACATGAAAGTGAACATCCAGACGGGTTCTTCCGGCCTCTTGTGTTAATTTGAAGGCACTAACCTAGATATTCAACACACGAAGTTTGAAATCGTGCGTGTGTTCAAGATTTCAGGGTTTTGCACATTAACGATTTTCTGTGCCCGTAAAATAAATCGAACACTGATAACAAAGTCTTGAATTCCTAACCTGAAATGAATTACTCTTTGAATGAATAATTTAGATTGTCATGAACTGACTTGCATGTCATCGACGTAAGCACTGGCATAGACAAGGGGACGCAAGGGGACCATGGCCTCATGAATCATTCCCTTTAGAAAAAAAAAAAAGAGAAAGGAAAGAAGAGGAAAGAAAAGAAAGAAGAAGATGAAGAAAAAGGAAAAAACACCTGAAAGAGCTTGCTCGCTTCGCTCGCTCGCATTTTAAGTATCTTAAAGGCATTGGCTAACTTTGTGAGCAGCTGATTAAAAAATTCTCAAACTGGTAATTTTCAGCTATAACTCTTATGTTTATACCATTGTCAAGTAGCAAAATGAGATTTTTTAAAATTCTCACAATGTTAGCCTTTTACTTCAACAAGTGCCAGTTATATGAATATTCTTGTGAAAGGTAATTGCAATTCGGTATACTATTCTTCTACTCATAGAATGTTAGTAACTGCAAGGAATCGAGCGGCAAGTTGACCAAAATAAATTTTCAGAAGATAACGACATGTGACTTATAGCCTATTCCTGTCACGATGATCATACCCTCTATGAGAACGAAGATGCTGATAAAATAATAAACTGGAGTAAATGGAGTAACAATACACCGGAACCTTTCTTAGCATACAAAATTCCATTTTTTTCTAGTTCGCTTGTTACGCTCGCTCATAAAATCTAGAAACAAGATGTTTTCGCGCAGCAAGCACTCTTATTCTAGCAGTAAGAGGCCCGAATATAATAACTGGGCAGCGAGGTGTCCGACCATCCTTGAATTCTGCAGGAAGATGTACATTATAAAAATCTTCTAGTGAATTTCGGTGATAAATCTACTATCAAAAGAAAATTGAGTTTTTCGTCGGTAGTTCGCTTCGCACGCCTTTAGAAACAGAATGGCTTTGGACGGCAAGTGAGGTTCCCAAACGTCATATTCGGCAGATATAGGTGATCAAAGAAATCCATTACCGCTTTCACACCAAGGTACGGTCGCTGGGTACGGTCGCAGAGACCGTACCCAGCGACCGATCGGACGTGCTTTCACACCGCCGTCAAAATTTGGTCAGGCCCTGAGCGATCGGTCGCAGTATAGCTGACCTAGCCGGAAGCGGAAGTAGAGATAGCGCGTGGGCACGTATGGGGGGCCATTGCATTTCGATCGGTCGCAGAGCACGATGTGCTTTCACATCAAGTTTGCATCGGTGGCGATCGGTCGCTGAAGTACCTCGTAGGTCGGACTCAGCGACCGATCGTTTTGGTCGGAAACGATCGGTCGCTGAGTACGATGAAATTCTTTCACACCATGGTTTGATCGGTCGCTGGGTACGGTCTCTGCGACCGTACCCAGCGACCGTACCTTGGTGTGAAAGCGTAGAGACTTACATTGCTTTTGGATGACGGAATAATACTTCTCAAAAAAAAAGAAAAAAAGAAAAAAGAGTATATATATATATATATATATATATATATATATATATATATATATGTATGTATATATATATGAATATATATATATTCCTGGCTCGTATGATGTCTAGATACAAAATGATCTGGGAGAGTAAACGAATTTGGCAAGCGAGGTTACCAAATACATAATTCAGATTATCTTATAGGCCCATAGTGTATTTTGATGACGAATTACCACTTTTACCCTTTTTCCTCGCTCGATGTGCTCGCTTGTATAATATTCAGATGCAGGACTCTTTCTGGCAGCAAACAAAATTAATTAGGTGAGTGAATATTCAAACATCTTGTAGGCCTAAAGTGTATTTTGATGACGAGTATCTTCAAAAAAGTTTGTGTTTCCTGGAATTAAAGTAATAATTTATGACTTTAATGAAATGTAGATCTTTAAAAGATCTACATCTGCGATTTCGTTTGAAAATAATTTCTTGTGTGGTGTGTAGGATGGGGTAGATTAGACTTAGAATAAAGCATTATTTTCGGTACATTTAGGTCTTACACTCCACTATTCAAAATGTTCTACTGACGCCCCTGCTGACGTCTCTATCCTTTGCGAAGTCGATCCTTCACATTTGGCCTCACTTGTTGAATAATCTTGCCTATACCAGTGACTGTATACGGTATGAATACACCTTAATTGATCTAGCTCCCAAACTATCAAATTGGGCTGGAAAACCTATATCATCATCATCATCATCATCATCATCATCATCATCCTCACTATTCTCATTCAGACTGAGCACTGGGATTTATAAGACAATTTGTCGTTTTATAATCTGTTGTAAACAAGTAGTATCAATAGGGGCATCCACACATAAGGGAAAAGGTGAGATTAAAAATATCGACTTTCTAATCACGATCAGAATTTCAATTTTTTTTGTGCGTGTGCTGACAGACAGAAAAATCTCACAAATAATCGCGATTCTAATCGCGACCCAACTCGCAGTTAAGGAGTGAGATTTTGCAGAGAATCGCAATTAGTTGCCATGCTCGACATGTGTGAACGGAATCGCGATTCGAAAATCGGTTTTTATTCATCTCATCATTCTTAGCTCGTTAACGTCAACATCCACTCCCAGGGGCCGGGGGGGGGGGGGGGGTAGGGGCTGCAACCCCCACTTTTTAGAGTAGACACGTTGGCCTCCATAATATACAACAACGCGGCAATGATTATGCTTGTTCGCATGCTCAGCCCCCCCCCCCTCCCCGACACATACATGACATACGCTTCAGAGGCGTCGATCCATTTTTCGGATTTGGGGGGCAAGACGATCAAGTGGAGATGAACTCTCGGCCACTAATATATACGTATATATATATATATATATATATATATATATATATATATATATATATACATACATACATATGTATTCGTATTTGTGCGCGCAAACACGCACACCCACACATATTATGTATAACACATAGGCCTATATCAACGTGAAGCATTATTTTCACTTTGCGGAAATTACGCATCATGCTAGATTGTGAACCATCCTGCTTTTTTAATTTTGCGAGCGAGCGAAGCGAGCGAGCAAAAATAACAATTTTCTTGCTATTACAGAAGGATTTAGTTATCAAAATACACTATAGGAATATACAAAACCTAATAATATATATATATATATATATATATATATATATATATATATATATATATGGTTAACTCACTGCCAAATACGAACCCTATTTTGTCACATCTCTGGTCCATTGTTGCTGCCCCCAAAACCACTCTATTTTTAATACTACGAGCGAGCGAAGCGAGCGAGGAAGCACACACTGTCTTTGATGGTAGAAGTAGCAACCCCGTCGGCAAATTACACTATGAGCCCATGATACATTTACATTATCTATGAGATCTCAGCTCACCTACCAAATCGTTTGCTTTTCAAAACCATTACTATCAAACGAGCGAGCGCAGCGAGCGAGGAAAAATATACCCTTTTCCATATGATAGAAGTGTTATTTCGTCATCATAATACATAATAATGTGATAATAATGTGATGAGCGCTATACAAGAAAGGAATTTCATTATTATCATCATCTCTCTCATTCTCTCCCTTCCTGTCTTATGTATACCAGCCTAAACTGATATACCTGTCGATGAGTATCACAAGTTTTCTCCAAATCTTTCATCGTAATTATGTCTGTATAATACTACACACTGATGATCAATGGAGCATAAAACCCCTGCTAATCAAGCAGAACAAAAACATCTTCGCATCATAACACAAAACAAGACAATCACTTTAAAAATATGTAAAAGCTTTGATGCTTCACTATTAGTAACAAATACTTTTGTTTTCCTTTACATGGATATTCATCATGCACAGTCCTTCCTTCCTTCCTCGGAGAGCGATTTTCCCATGAATGCGGATGGCCGAGAAAAAAAAAGAATTCGAGATTAGAATCGCGATTTGAATCCAAATTTCAATTCTTCTTGTATGTGAATGCCCTTAATGATAATGTGATAGTCGGGTATTAAGAATGTTCACTTTGATTTGATGTACATGTACGTATAATGAGAGTAATCCCCTGGAGGGGATGTACACCTCTTTCCTCCACTCTCTTTGGATCCCCCACTGCTCAGAAAATTCGTGATGAAGTATCGATGGGTTCAACGTCTTCAGAGCAAGATCACATGAACCCCATGAACTTTACATGGTTGAGTGGAATGCGCTGGTATTCACTTCTGACATGAATGCTTGTTGAACACCCTACTCAGACTGAAGTGATGATACTTCCACGAACAGTAGACAGACAGAAAACTATAATGGCTGCACATTACGCGACACAAAACAACTTAAATAGCAGGTGTAAACTGATATAGGTAAATTATCTGGTTCAGTTTTTATTTCATACTATCTAAAATTTATTATTAATGCAGGTCTTGTCCATCCCATTTAATCTATTTTGCAGGAAAGACCTGATAGGTTTCATGTATTTCAATGGCCTAATCAGCACAGTGCCATCGGTTCTATAAACCACTCATGTGTATTGACTTGCATGACTTGGATGAAGTTAATTTAATCACAAAACCATAAGAAGCATATCAGCATGATCAGTGGCGCCAAACATCCACTGGGATGGACGAACACGATAATAATTACTAGAGAGAAACTGAAGGAAAATACTTCCAGTATAGAGAGGCTATAAGACCACCCGTTATAATATCATCATGGGACGTTATGCTCCAACACCATAACCTACCTTCTACATTTTCATTGAAACTATTGAAAAATAGGAGGAATGTTGTGATTCTGCATGCTGAACCATTTGAAGCTTAAATGTTTTTTTTTTACTCGCGACAGCATGACGTCCGTGAGGTCAGACTCATTTGTTGACGTCGGGACGGCGTCCGTGACTGGTATGGTCTTTAGATTTCATAGATCTTATTTTGTTTTCATTTATCAAAATATCAATCGTATGATTATCAATGCAAGAATGTAATGACAATGTTTCGAAAAAAAAAAGAATAACCCGGAAAAATCTATCCAAAACCAACATCGACAGCAACGAAAACCCCCCTTTTTTTTAAATCAAAGTTTGATCAAGAGAGAAAGTAATGACAGATAGCGCGAAAACGCATAGCTGAAAATAGTACAAACTTAGGGAGTAACGACAAAAGACAGAACAAGAAGGACAAAGGATTTGTCGGGTCATGAAAAAGTCCTGTTTTTTCCTTCAGATGCTCTTAGCGAAGATATGATTTCAAACATGATAGGACGGTTTATTTGAAGCTCTCCAATATCATTTTTGTGCTTTGGAAAGAAAACCGATGTGGAAAATTGACCCAATCGAAATTGCGCCTCGTGTACTCACAGTTTCGAAGCTATTTCATCAGATATTTTTGGTTACCAGGGAGCTTAATGTTCTTCTCTAAAATGAGAATCGGGTAAGCAGAATAAGCAGGAGAAAAAAAAAAGAAGTAGAAGAAGAAGGGGGAAAAGAAGAAAAACAAGACGAAGAAGCAGGGAAAAAGAAGAAGATGGAGCAGAGTGACGACAAAGACGAAGAATTGAAAAGGAAAAGAGAATGATTACTATTGGATGGAAAAGAAAAAGAGGAGAAGAAAAAGAAGAAGCAGGGGAAAAAAGCTATTTCGTCATTAGACACGTTAGAAATAGTATCAAATGAGTAGGAGAAGGACGAGGAGGAGGAGGAGAACATGGAAAAGAAGAAGGGGAAGAAAAAGAAGCAGGGAAAAAGAAGGAGATGGAGAAGAAGAATTACGAAGGATGAAAAAAATTAAGAAGGAAAAGAAGAATGATTGCTATTGCCGTTTCACCTTTCCAAGACACTGTGCTATAATTTAATGAAAGAACGATTTACACTCAGAAATCAAGTGGACACTATTTATAGTTCAGATTTTCAAATAAATATTCAATATAAATTCATTTTTCACTTATGGTTGAAACCATACTATTCACGCACGAGTAAGCATGGCCACTGATTGATAAATTAGTTTCTGAAAAAAAAGTTGCAAAGGGGCCATTTGGCAATGTAAATGTTTATGAGAAATTTTTCTTGTAGATAATGAAATGAAAAAAAAATCAAGCGAAACACTGCAGTGTGGTGGTATATGCTGAAACAAAACATGACACCTCTTCAAAGTTAGCGTCTGTTTCTGTTTGTGAGAAATTAATGGGAAATCCATCATGGATGCATTTGTATTTCACTCAAAAAGTCCATCTTAGATGTACATGTTCATTAACATTTAAACGGGTACTCGCTTTATTTTTGCACACTATTTCATCAACCTCCCAACGCTTAAGTCTATCGAAAAGTGAAGGTTCAAACCTAGATCTTAGTTAACATCCGTAAAGTATTAATTTTCTTTAATTCTGTTGATGGTTGTATGACATTTTGAACAATAAAGAGTGTCCATTTCTATTTTCGCTGATTATCAGACAGTAAGATGAGTAATTGAGAACATTACAGCTTGGAAAACTGATATACTTTAACTTACATATCCTCATGACAGTGGTAGACAATGCAGAAAAAGTAGAATATTCTTTTAAATTTTTTGTGTTTCTCTGATACTTCATAATTTCACATGCCTGTTAACTTCAAAATTATCATAGTGCCCTAACTATTTTCCTCGGATGTTTACATATATAATTATGTTTGAAAAAAAAAATACTGAAATAATTAAATGGGATTCGTTAATCAAAAACAGCTACATAGTCATATCAACAATGAAATATTTTCAAGCACAAATACCCCTTTCAATAAATCCCCAGTCGGGACCAGGTCCACACCATGTCGTAAAATTTTGAATTACTGAACGGCGCAGCCCCAGACAGTCTGAACTAGAGCTGTTTATCTGGGTGCTGTTACATAAAAACTTGTTATTATAGTAACTTTGCCATCAATGGTAACTACCATGGTAACGTTGCTCAACAGCCAATCAAAATCCAGTATTCTATGAAAGTTACCATTGACGGCAAAGTTACTATAATAGCAAGTTTTATGCAACGGCACCCTGAACCAGGGGCGGACGAGGAGCGCTCCAGGTGCGTACTAAAGAATTGCCATGATTATTGAACGGAGCCGCACCGCATTCCGCTCTAAAATTCCTCACAAGGTCAAAGGCCACTTTTTTTTCAGCGCCTTTCGTCGCGTTTCGGCATATTTCGGCATACATTAAATATTTCGGCATACATTAAATATTTCGCACAAAATCGTGAGCTCTCCCCGCTGACCGGAAGATGTTGCCATGTTGTCATGTATGTGGGTGTGTTCATTTACCATGGCAGTTACACCCTTTTGGACTGATTTGCTGAAAGGGTCCTCATAAAAGAAGCGCGGTCCGCTGTGAATTGTACTGCTCGGTGCGTGCGGACTATTTAGTGCGGACCAAAAGAGGAAGAATTATTGAAAACTTAGATCATCTATACATCAATTTTGTAGTCTCCTACTCAAACTGAACAGTTAAAAACAATTGTCTGTCAGTAATTTTGTGACATTCATTTTGTGTTTCTCCGTATTCTTAGTCTTGTTTGTCTCCACCATTCTGAAGAAGGACATTAACCTGAATAGTTTTAAAAATATTTTTTTCCCCCGAGTACTTCCAGTCAGTCCTTTCAAAAAAGGTTGGTTGATTTAACTAGGGTAGCTCAGCATCAACTTGTTCAATTTTCGGAATAGCTTTCTCCAAGGTGGATTGATTCCAGTACGCTAATGTTACGTAGGTGTAAGCAACAAGAGTAGTCACTATCAAGATTAAAGTTACGACTCTCTCAAGTACAGTCCCCGCTCTTTGTCGCCGCGTTAACTGGATGCCACACGCAGGACGTAACTCTGATATTCCTTCCATCAGCTCGGTCTTTTTGTCATTCGATGTCGGTTTTCCCATTTCGGCTGCTTCGATGATCTCGCAGCGGACGCACTCAAACACCTTGTCACCATCCGTAATTTCTGAAGACACTTCTGGTTTCAGGACCATGAATTTCTGTTTTGGAAGAGATGCCGTTATTACTCTGATATTAGTTACAGAGCCCGATGTTTTATTCTCACTCCATTTGCCTTTGATTACACAACTATTACCTTTAATGTCACGTCCGTCACCTTTAATGCCAAGCCTGTTACATTTTTCTTTGCGCTCCGATGATCTTCTTGGACTGTTCCGGATGTAAAAGAGACGTTCAACTAAAACTTCCGTGATGATGGCGATCACCGATACAGCCAACATGAAGACACAGTGCTCTACTGTTGAAAGAAAATAAAAATGGTGTTATCGTGGGAAGTAATAGGAATACTAGTAGGCCTTAATGAATTTCTTTGATATAAATGTGTAAAACATGTTATACAAATGTGAGAAATGAAAGTGAGAGAACAGGGGAGCGTTTCATGAAGAGTTTTGTCGGTGATTATCACTGACTAATTTGCTTTCAGCCAATCAGATGCAAGGATTTTCAGTAGCTTATAACATTTGTCGGTGATTTTTCACCGACAAAACTCCTCATGAAACGCTCCCCTGCTCAATCAAAGGTCCCTGTTTCTGCTGAGTAATTATATTGGTTGGCCGTTGGCACGGTGGAGGAACGTTTCCACCAGGAAGTGAAGCAAAGAACAAACACGACCATGAATCATATTTCAGTCACACCCTTATGATCGGCGTTTTTAAAATAGGTGTTTGGTTGCAATTTTTTTGTAGCAAAATTTTAAAATAGGAACAAACAAAAGGAAAACAAAAAAAAATAATGCGTTTATATCACTCTTACGTAATAAGGAAGAATCTGTTCCAGTGGGAAGTATGGAGCTGTAGACAAGCTGAAGAAAGACTAAAAGAGAGAGAATGATCTCAGATCCTAAAAGGATCTTTGCCATCGAGGTCTGAGGTAGGAAAAACACGAGGAGTATCGTCGGGCTAAAGACCGCACTTGGTACCAGTATCGCTATCAAATATGGCTGCCACTGTCTGTGAAATAGAATGAAATACTTAATGGAAGAGAAATTGCGATGGCAGCACTGTCGGTGCACCTCCTCAACGCGGACTGTGATGTCAATGAGATTCCATATACCATTGGGTTCGTACCACTTCTCGCTTGAATCCAAGTTGGTGAGTTTCTCAATGACGAGTTCGTTGATGTCATAGGCCCAGGAACCGAAGACGACTTCGCAGTGCTGCCGATCGAACGGGAAGAAACGGATCTTCATCAAGCATCTACTCGAGATGATGACAGGTGATCGCCATGTAACCGAACCGTTTGAGAAGACGTTAGCAGTAAAACGACCAGGCTCCAAATGATCCTCATTACTCCTAGAAAATAACGGAAATTAAAAATTGGCAACCAAATTGTCGATTTTTATTTTATAGGATATTTGACACTGTGCTTGTAAGTTGAACAAAAACGTGAGCATTAGACATAGGTCTGCATATTAATAGCCCAATTTGGAAAGAGATGTCCTCCTTTTAAGGGACAAATGAGAATCATTTGAAACATTCAGAACTTTTTAGCTTCGCTGCCCATGGCATAAGTTTAAAATCAAGTCAATTTACATGCATATCATTAAATCCACCTTGCCATACAGAGTGACTATGACACTTAAAGGGGGTACCCAATGCTGAAACAATGTTAGTTCATTTAAAAGAGCATGATTTTATTAGCAGAAAATCACCTGCCTAAAGTTTTTTAAAAAGGCGTGTTGCCAAGGAAACTCCCAAATGTGGTAGGATTTCAGGATATTTTGGACCCCTCAGCTGTGACCCAGTTTCAACTGGGTACCCACTTTGACGTCAAAATGACGTCAGAGTGGGTACCTTGTCGCGCAGTTCTAGCAAAATACACGCAAGGTATTACTGTACAGTCTAGCGCGCAGCGCAATTGCAATGCGCGAAGCTTGGTACCCACTTTTACGTCATACCTCTTACTCAAAATTTTGGGTCAACTCTTGACTTTTTATGAGAAAATCAGCCAAAATGCATTGATTTTGATTGAAAATCATCAAATTTTTAATGTTATTCTTCTAAGAATTCTATTCTCGATCATATATCAAAACTTTTTTTTACCATTGTGTAATCACTTTAAAGTTAATTAATTAGCGTGTGCTTAAATGCGAATTGCTTTTGTGAATAGTTAGAGCGGGTCGTGTCAATCAAGAAATCTGGACGATTCCAAACCGTCTTCTCAGACAGTTTGACACCGAATTGCAAGACATGATTCTTGGATATAGAAGTTTTCCCCCAAAACTTAGAAACAACAAGAATCTTAGTTGTCATGGTTGTGGGAGACGCAGAGCTTGAGAAAGTAAAAGAAGGGAGGGGCAGGGGGAGGAGAAGCAGAGAAGGAAAAGGAGAGAATGAGAGAGAGAGAGAGAGAGAGAGAAAGAGAGAGAGAGCGTTAGGGACAGGCATATCTAGGAAAAACGAGACAGAGAAAGGGCCTATATTGACTGACTGATAGACTGACTGATAGACTGACTGACTGATTGATTGATTAATTGATGAAATATGGTTTATCAAAAAAATCAACAAAGATCCATGCATCGTAGTCATGGTAGTTGCACAACTAAAGTGAGCAATGGGTTATTGTAAAAATATTCAAAACAGAAAGATTATACAATCGTATACCAAAGAATATATATTTTAAAGAGAGAGAGAGAGAGAGAGAGAGAGAGAAAGGGCACGCATACAGAACTTCATGCAGGTACAGGAAACCACAGGCGCACACCCATCCACACAAGCAAACGCATTCACCACCTATACACGCACTCTCACACACACCCTCTCACGCTCATCCGCACGCACCCATCCACACGCATGATGCAGCAGAACACCGTGTGTACATGCATATCGTATACATGGCAAAGAATCAAGAAAGTAGTAAGAATAGTAATAATACATACATAATCATAAAATTCACGAACATTTAAGAGTAAATAATTATGAAGAGGTATTATACGTAAGGTAATGTAAGGTAATTTAAGGTTATGCATTTAAAGTACTTCTTATTAATTTAAATATGTAAAGCGCATTGAAATATTTCATGTAATGCGCTATGAAAATATACGCATCACTATTATTTATTATAAGAGAGGGGGTAGTGTGTATGTGTGTGTGGGAGGGGGGGGGGGGAGGGGGGAGGGGGGGAGTGCCAAAACCTACAGAATACCAAGACCAATTATCAAATTATGATTTAAGGGCACTTATATGTCGAGACTGTCAAATATACAGTGAGATAATGGGCGCAGGAGGAGAGGAAGAGAGAGAGAGAGAGAGAGAGAGAGAGAGAGAGAAAGAGTGAGAGAAAGAGGGATAGAATGTGAGAGAGGGTAGATGGATAGGATGGAAGGAAGGAGGGAGGAAAGGAGGGAGGAAAAGAGGGAGAGAGATAAGGAAACACCTGAGCAGGTACAAGCAAAAATGATGAGGGCGGAGGATGGGTAGGGAGAGGAGGAAGAAAAGGAAGGAGTTGATGATGATGATGGCCGGAAAGAGAAGGCGAGTAAGACCAGAAGGTAAGTAGATTATGCATGAGGAGGACATACCCACTGTAGAGAATGATATCAGGGTGCCATATGTTATCAATTCCAATGTGAACGTTCGTCACACCACCAAACTGGTGTGGATGCCATGTCAAATACTCGTCTCGCCATATCTGCTCCATAAAATATGTAAATGAGAAGATAGTATGATGAAATATATTATCCTAATCTAAGTGAATATGAACACTCTGGATACGATAAAGAATATTATCTTAATCAAAGTGACTACGGACGCTCTGGGTACGATAAAGAACAATATGTCAATCTAACTGAATACGGACGCTCTGGGTACGATGAAGAAGGACGCTCTGGGTACGATGAAGAACATTATGCTAAACTGATGTGGACCGTCTACATCTACATGTCCTGTGTTACATTTATCAGGGAAAAAAGTCATCTGTCGTCAAAAACAGTCTGGGACGCCTATTTTTCCTTTTAAATCACTATCTATTAACATCATGATGTGACTAGAGCTATTTCAAAATCATTTAAAACAACAAGGAAAACTATATAGTGTCCTCTATGTATCAGGTGAGGTCAGAGAATGTCATTTTGAACATAATTTTGTTTTAAATTACATGTGACGTCATACATTAGAATACTAGATAATATTTATCATGTACATGGCGTAGGCATACCACTGCCATTACACATTCTTCAAAAATTAAAGCGAAAGTGTTGAAGTATCAAAGGAAATTCCATTGCAAATTTCTTCAAACAGTATTCAATCAAAAAGAAACCTTGAAAAGATCGCTACGGCCATTCCTTTGGTCATAATGTACGGGGGAAATTTCTCTCTCGGCTTAAATGTATTTAAACCCTAAGTGCCTGTAGAATTAAAGTGAATTTACATACTGACGGATGAATGTAAAGTAAAATAACGTACCTGTGTCATGCTCACTGCAAGATTTATTTCATGTTTTCTGTCGTCCTGTTGAAAAATACGCAACAGATGAGACCAGAGAGATATGTCTTCTGATTGCCACTTTTGAATGTCACATAATTATAAAACAATAAAGTAATATTGATTATCATGATAAGAAAACATTGGTATAGGTACTATCAGCTGGAAAAGCGATCTATTCAATCTACAGTGATATGAAAACAACCCAGCACATAATCTATACGATTTTACAGACATCATTTCCTTCACACTTGGATCAGTCTTCATAAATCAAATGCTGTTTAAGTTCATAACTCATCTTTTTATTACTACCCTACGCCAAGAATAAGATATGCCCATTATTATTTTTTTTTCATCTTTTGAAATCTATATTGTAAATCCATTGCTGCTCTTTTTCTCCGATCTATGTTTGGTATGTAAGCGCGAAATGTTAGTATGTCATATTGGTTTCTGTTGAGTGTAAAAGTATGACCGGATCAATAAGAAATATCGTTTAAAAAAAGTTAAACTCAATAACTGGTCTATATAGACCTCTTATTGTAGTTGTGCACATTATGCACCATCGACGGATGAATACAATAGATTATCATTCTTAATGGTAGCATTCTAAATTTCAAACATGTTTATGATACTCTGTTATAAGCTATAACAATGCCTTTCCAATGCCTTTCTTTTTCCTTTATGTTAATGTCATTGTCTGAATGCAATGCAATGTATTACTATTGTTGTTGATAAATAAATAAATAAATCAAATCAATCAAATCAAATCTATACTGAAAAACAACTTACCGTCCCTGAACGCAAGACTATAGCTTCATTCACATATCCAGTGACAAACCCTGCGGAATATTTTTTGCACTAAGTTTATAAGAATTTGATTGGTCCACGTATTTTCCCGCCAGGAGGCAAAAATAGATCCTTTTAGTTTTGGCGTTTTTTGGCCAACCCTTCATAGCCCTCTTTTATTACCAGCACCTCCAAAAACAAACAAATAAACAATAGAAAAACCAATAACACAAACAACAACAACAACAAAACCCCGCATGCATTTGAAGCGGGGGGTTGCCGCTTTCATACGCGAACAAGCATTAATGCGCATTGCATACGAAATGCCATTCTCGCCGCCATTCTTATCTGCGTCAAAATTTGAGGAGGTAATTATTTCATTTGTCAGAAAATGCAAAGTAACATTGTGCTTGATGATGATGATAATAATAACAACAACAATAATAATAATGATAATAATAACAACATTCTGCATTTATTTAGTGCCCAATACATCTCTCTGTGATGTGTCTAAGCCCTCTACAGAAATATTATTGCCCCCCTGTCATCTGATTCAGGCTTTCCCGTACACACTTTCTCCACTCCCGAATGAGCATTCCAGCCAGGAGCCACTTTACAGGCGCCCACAATGCTAAACAAATCACAATGACTTTCGCATCCTACTGGGTACCCACTTGACCCATTAACTACTGAATTTTTACAATGCGCATAGATTTGTACAGGGGCCACCAGGTTCCAGGAAGCAATGGTTAACTCCTGTGTTCACTATCCATTATGTGTTCACGTATTACGATGTGACACTCTGCTTCAAGTAATGCGCCATTCAATGGTGGCGATCCCGGGGGGGGGGGGGGGGACATGTCGCCCCCCCTTCGATTTTTTTCTGGGTCGCCCCCCCCCTCGATTTTCAAAGCTTGATATATTATTTTTCTATTTTGAGTCAGCTGACCAATACGCCAACCACTTAAATATTTTATAGGCCTAGAATGCATTTTGATTGCAAAATCAGGCTTCTTTTCATTATTATCTGCGATAATTTTTAGCTCGCTCGCTCGCGTAATAACGATTATCCCCCGCTCACTTTTCGAAACAGATTTTCGGCGGAGAACTTCCGGGTTTCCGCCCCCCTCCCCCCACATGAAATCGCCGCCACTACACTGACGCATTAGTAAAAATGACGCAGATCATGACTTTGTGCATTGGGTAATACATGGATTCTTTTGATATCGACAAGACTTACGAATATAATCAGCTGATCAACTAGAATTCTGAACTGGACTGTTGTAGGATGCGATGAGTTAAATGTTGGTCTTTGACTGATCTCTCCGTAGTTCATCAGCAACTCTGATACCACATTCTTTCTCGCACTCCTCGACCAGACTTGTTCTGGGGCAGGAGAATAAGTGTGTAAAATATTTCATGAAGACTTATTTTTTTGTTTTTGCTTTTTAAACTTATTTCGTGTATTCTACTACAACTACTACTGATACTCCTACTCCTACTACTACTACTACTACTACTACTACTACTACTACTACTACTACTACTACTACCACCACCACCACCACCATCACCACTACTACTACCACTACTACTACTACAGCTACTACCACTACTGCTACTACCACTACTACTACTACTACTACTACTACTGCTACCACTACTACTACTACTGCTACTACCACTACTACTACCACTACTACTACTGCTACTACCCCTACTACTACTACTACTGCTACCACTACTACTACTACTACCACTACTACTACTACTGCTACTACTGCTACTACTACTACTACTGCTACCACTACTACTACCACTGCTACTACCACTACTACTACTACTACCACCACCACCACCACCACCACTACTACTACCACTACTACTACTACTACTACTTCTACTACCACTACTACTACAGCTACTACTACTACTACTACTACCACTACTACTACTACTACTACCACTACCACTACTACTACTACTACTACTACTACTACTACTACTACTACTACTACTACTACTACCACTACCACTACCACTACTACTACAGCTACTACTACTACTACTACTACTACTACTACTACTACTACTACTACTACTACTACCACTACCACTACCACTACCACTACTACTACTACTACTACCACTACCACTACTACTACAGCTACTACTACTACTACTACTACTACTACTACCACTACTACTACTACTACTACTGTTTCAAATAATACTCCACAGTCTTTTGTTAAATTACCCACTCTAATTTCTTCAATTAGAAATTCATCTAAGAGAGTGTGATCAAGGACAAGTTTAAAATTAGATTAAGTCAATTATAGTCAATAAGGTTTTCTAAATCTGTTACATCAAGATATTTAATTGAATTTTGGAGTTGTCCTTGGTTTAAGTCATTATTTCCATTAATATTCTCTATTGCCCCTTCTCAGACTTGCAAAGTAAAGTCAGGTATTTCATCTCTTTCGATCTTTATTCGGCATTACGCATGTTGGGGGGGGGGGAATTGGCACTACAATTTCTGAAAAATGTTACTCCCGCAGGTATACAGCGTCAAAACGTGCCCCGTTTCAAAATTTCAAATGAAAAATCATCTGGAAAGGTGATACTATAGTAACCCATATTTGTTCATGCGTGTTACTGAAGTAAACCCTTTGTTAATAAAATGCTGGATACTCCCTTCATTAGGTGTAATTAACAAAGACCGATGGAAAAACTGACTTACCAGACATCGTAGCAACGAGAACTAGCAGCCGCAACATTAGATAAGCATTAGCACCAGATGATGATTGCATTCTTGCTTGGATGTTCATAGCTTTGTGGCACGTGTGTACGCCTATATGATGCAATGAGAAGTGATACTCCGTAATAGAGCATCTGGAATGCTCAAGGGAAAGCACTGAGCTGATATCACTTTGCAATAGATGATTACCTCAGCTATTGACTTTACTCTCTTTTAATGGCCAGCAATTTTTTGTTGTCATACAGTACTAGTAATAATCAAGAATTACCGAAATAACCCCAGTATATTCTCCTTCACTCATCAAATATGACTACGAGACATCCCACCTTATTCAAAGCGTTCATTGACAGTAATAATAATAATAATCACTGGCTTAGCCAGAAAATTTCAACCAAACAAAACAAAAACAAAAACAAACAAACAAACAACAAAAAAAAAAAAAAAACGCTTCGGGCCCCTTAACATTTCATTAATGTAATAAAGATCTACATTAATTTAAAATTAATGTAGATCTTTATTACATTAATGGAATGTTAAGGAGCCGCGAAGCGTTTTTCTTTTTTCTTTTGTTTGTTTTTGTTTTATAATTTGGGAGGGGGAAATGACGCTACTTGAAAAAATGTATTTTCTTCGAAGCGTAGATTCGTCACCAAAATACAGTAGATGATTAATAATGCACATCTTCCTGCTTCTGCAGAATGCGAGAAAGTCGTACAATTCGCTTCCCAAATATGATATACTGGCATCTCGTCAGTTAGAACATTTTTTGTTCCGTTTTAAAAAGTAATTTATCGTTTGTCGGGGGGGGGGGGGGGGTTGATTAGATTTATAATGCCGCATTATGTGTCACCATCGAAAATCGTCGGCAAATTATGGTCTTATACCCGTCATTCAAAATGTTCTTTTGATGCCTCTGGGCCTGACTCACTCGTTGCGTCATTTGCAGACGTTAAAAGCAACTAATGTACTGTACTTTGCGCGCCATGAAAGAGAGCTATCATTAAAACAGTACCTCCAAAACGAACAGGGCTCATAAATTGCCTTCATGGGCTCTATAGGAGCAGCTGTTAAACGACACAGTTGACAATGACCCCATGCAAGTACCAGCTGAGCTTTACGAAAGCTATTGCTCAGATCAGTCGCCTTTTCAGCGTGTTAACATTTAGCACGTCTTATGCCTAGTCAACTTTTGGCTTACAACCAGCGTACGGAGCCCGTATGCTGCCCGTAACCCCCTATCCGTGTGGCCTCAGTGAGGAGGCAGAAGGCGATCGTAAGATTATCGTACGGATTCACGGGCTCCGCAGCCTCTACAATTTTCTTTCGCGAGGAGTAATACAAATTTGAATATCGCAAGCCCGTAGCCCTTGAACATAATTTATCGTAGATGGTATTGTACGATTCCTGCACGGGAATCTGCGGAGGCCTCGGCCTGATCCTCCAGCCTGAGGCCTCTGCACGGGCCCCGTACGATTTCTGCGGGGAGGCTGCGGAGATTGCACGATTATCGTACAATCTCTGAGCCCCCGATGGCCAGTACACAAAAATGGCACGATGATCGCAGATAGTATAAACACAAACACCGTAGTCCGTGCCCTCCTAAGATGCCTCCTAAAAATCATAGGCCAAAGTCATCGTACGGCATTACTCGTAGAAATTCCCCGCTTCTTTAGTTTCTTTACGTTTGCAAATCGAAGGAGACAGCAAACCAAACAAAATACACTGAAACAGCTCTATGGTCACTCAATACAGCCCTGTCTTTATATCCTTTTCCGAATTTGCGAGAAGCCTTAATGGGACAGAATCTCTGAAATGGTTGATAGGGAGAGAGACGAAAAGGGGGCTGGGCGATGTCACACCCCACCCTTTCAAATCCATTATGCAAAAACTTATTCATCCTGAAATTGGAGTAATGCGGTGTGCATGGTGTGCATAGGCGTAGCTAGCGCTTTCACGTTTAGCATCAAACCATTTCGATGAATTACAACTGTCCTTGTCGAACGGAGATATCAAGCTGCGAAAGATAGCATTTCGAAAACAACAACAAAACAACAAGTGAACATGGGAGTCAGGATTATTCTTTGCTGGTGGATATGCGGGATTTTCTGTAATTCTGTCGATGGTAAGTTACTGGGTATTTTCCTTTAATATGAATTTATTTCATTGTTGCTTGACTTGACAATTTTATGCGATGCGTCCACTATCCACCCCTAAAGACAGAAGCGTAAAAATAATATTTCAAACTGCTGAAACTTTGAAAAGCATAGCGGTAAAGCATATATTTTTATGTTGACATGTGTTATATCAGATCGAAGAATGATAAGATATGCATTAAATGAATTATTGATTAAAACAATGAGAAAACCATCATTTACAATATAACAGGAAATGAATGCAATGAAGTTAAATGTCAAGACTTACAGTAAAGAAAACTGGGAGATAAGGGTTCACTGTCTGAATTGTAATATATTCCAGGGTAATTATTCCAGTTAATTCCGAAGTCCACGACGATGACGAAGACGAAGTCAATGACGATGTCGAAGGCGATGTCGAAATTGGCATCAATTTGCACAAAGATCAAACTGGAATTAATTTCCATAATGATGTCGAAACCAACGTCGTTGACGATGTCGATGACAATGTCGAAATGACGTTGGGAACTATGTTAAAAATAATGTCCACTTCAATCTCCAAGTCGGGATTGAAAGCCTTTTCCACAGCTTGATAATATAATCAGATGGTGATTATTTCCTCGCTGCAATGCTGCATGTGTTCTACAAAAAGCTCCTGCATTGAACTGGGTCAATTCTGAGCAAATTCTAATTCAGTCTGAGAAAACTCCCAGCTTCTATACAAATTGATGTAGAATATTTTTAAAATATCCTTTCCTTTCTGGATGAAAAAAAATCTAGACTTTTCTTTACTAGGCCAGACTGCATGTAAACAACTTTCGTTTCTTAGTACATTTAGAAATGGTACAGGTATTCCATGAGCTTCCAGCTGTTTTATGCCTACAGTGTAAAACAGAGACCGTCACAAATTACATAAATGAAATGCCAGTATGTAACCAGATATATATATAAAATATCATCTAGAATGTTCTTTCTTCTAGATGTTTAATGATTGCTATGATTCTTGTGTGTTATTTATCATTACAAACTATGAATAATTATTTCTTTTCTAGAAATTTCTATGATTACAAATACACAAAGAAAACTGGAAATAACTTCCTTCCAGAAGATTATTCACTTATATGACATATAAGGAGCTGACTGTAGACTGAAAAAAGGAGTTAATAGCGAAGCATTTCTACTACAATGAAATTTAATTCACTCGTTCATCTGTTCAAGATTTTTGGTTATTTCTTTTGTGGGAGAATTGTTTCCAACATTCAGATTTGCAACTTTATTTGCAACTTTAATGATGTTAACAATTTGTGTTTATCGATTTGATTAATGTTTTCTGAATTAATTCTTCAGGAGGAAAATATTTCTAGGCGTATAATATACCACGGTTCTATTTAAGGGTTTCTGAAGATAGTAGTAAGGGACATTTATGTATTACCCTCACTATCCCATCATGCCCATGCACTTCTTTGAATCTGCATCCATCATGTTTATTCAGTCTCCAGGTTCTTGCGCTTTCAGAAGCATTAATGGTGGTTACTTAGTGAGCGAGAGAGTGAGTGAAAAATATGAATATTTTTTCCCTCAGCAATCAATGGTGATATCCTTGTATAGCCTAAACTTAGAACCAGATATCTGAAAAAGTAATATCTCAAAATGCCAAATCATTGGCCTCCTTATCACTGAACGTTGATCTATGGTGGCCCTGAAGTACACTCGACAGCAGGTCATGTGCGACGTGAATTCCGCATCCCAGGTCCTGAACTTCGCATCCGAGGTCATGAAATCCATGACTCGTGGCGCAAACTTTGCATCCCAAGTCGTGAAATTCCCCATTCACGACCCGCGGTGCGAAATTCAGGACTGGGATGCAAAGTTTGCGTCACGGGTCATGAATTTCGCATCGCGAGTCGTGAATTTCACGACTTGGGATGCAAATTTCAGGACCTGGGATGCGATATTCACGTCGCACATGACGTGAATCAGGGCCACCATATTAATCAGTTTGAGATCGAAACAGACCGACGCACAGTGGGCCAGGATAGCTCCAAAGTGCGCCAAAATTCATATCCACTCAGTTTTACTCTAATATTATGGTTAAATGATGGGTATAAGGGTAATCAGACACGTAGAATCCAATGAAAACAATTTCAAACACCTGTGACGTCATTAAAACACTGATTTCTGATTGGCTGCCGAAATCAGTGAGAGCTTATGTCTCTATGAGCCATTCGAAGTTCTTCTCAATAAACTTTGCATTATGTCATTGCTTTTTCCCCTCTACATAATTATCTCAGTATAATGTACAGAGAGTCTTTTATAGGTATGAATGTATAAAGTAATTCTTCAGATATCATGGAGTTAACGAATACATGATATTGAATGATGAAGTCCATGCATTCTTTCAGTCCATTTTTCGTAATAGGCCTATTGTTCATGATGTCAGAAGAATGCATTATTTCGAAGAGTTTTCGAAATTATTTCCGAAGAATTACCTAGAGGAGTATATGCAGATAGATAGATAGATGGATAGATGGATGGATGGATAGATAGATAGATAGAAAGATATAAATGTGTGTAAATCACAGGAGTAAATAGATTGATAAATATGAGACAGATGGATGGATAAACAGAAAGATACCTATAGATATGTGGATGAATAGGATATAGATAGATAGAGGAATACTTCGGATATGGATGAATGGATAGATAGACAGAGGGATACGCGTAGATAGGCAGATGGATAGAAGGATGGGTAGAGATAGGGATCGTGTAGATAGACAGATCATGGATAGACATATAATTTATGTGGATGATGTAGATGGATGGATGGATAGATGGATGGATAGATAGATAAGAGGGATACTTGTAGATAGATAGGTAGATGAAAAGATAAATCGATCGAATCGATCAATCATGAGCTCAACACCTTGAACTATGTGTTTTATTTTAAATACTACTGGAATGAAAACAGATTAGGAAAAGGAAAATGAAAGGTAAATAATTAAGCAACTAAGAAAGGGTTTCAGTTGTATGAAAATTGCATGAAATAAATATAATAAACGAATTAATGAATAAGTTTTAGGAATCCATAACATGTGAATCGTCACCTTTAGCTGTGAAGTGTAGAATGGAAATCATGCACCATACATATATCGCAGGGGAATGTTTTAGCTTGTAGTTAGTACACCTTAACCTTTGGAAGAGGGGGTTTTCAGCAACTAAAATATCAAGTCCTATAATAATATTTATAAGTCTTGTTTACTTCTTATTGTGTTTATGGGACCTTGCCGTGTAAACAGTACGACTATAGAGAGCGTCTGGACAACTCGGTTTCATTAGGCTACAACATGGCACCATTTCTTTTGCATATGTGCTTGCCTAACGTACAAACAAAACGCGCCATGTTGTTACCTATACGGCATCGCGTGTAGAGTCATGCGCGCCCCCATGCGCCGCTGTACTGACGGAGAATCCTATAGCAGCCGCGCGGCCCCAAATAACGTAATTTTCCGGGTAATGTGCCAAGGAAAATCGGCTATAACATAAAAACTGGCAGAAGGTGGCAGCCAAATTTGGTATCAACTTAAAGCTGAGACATCAAGAAAAACGCTGATGATAAAATTGATTTGGAAATCAGTGGAAATCTAAACGTTTCTTATGGATATATAAAAAAAAACACGGAAAATCAGTCTATTTTGTTCGATAATTACCCTATTATATTCACGAAGATTGTGTTTCTATCCATTTTAACCCATTCATACAGTCAAATGGACTATCAGCAATATTTGGGAGCAATTTTAGATCGATAAGTTAAAAACTTCATGTTGAAATAACTTATATTTAAATTGGTCACTTTTTGCACTAAAACGCACAATATGTCGAATTTTGCGGTTTGAAGTAGGAATTTCACACCCTTAATGTACATACCGGAGTTAAATATTTTACTGAAGTATTCTTCAAAGTATTGTCTTTCAATAGGGCATGACAAAAATTGAAAAAATTAAATTGCCCAAAATGACTTTTGGCGCACTTTGGTTTCGCCCTGTCCCACTGTGCGACGTTAGAAAACGTTTTGTTGATTATCATGAGCTTTGGTGGATTCGCTTTGGCTTTACACTGCCGAGGATAGCATGTTTAATAAGTAATGGGATAACTAATTAGATGGCAATCATTAGTAGCGCACAGTTTTGTCATGGATGAACTGGTTCTCGCTCAAAGGCTGATACCAAATGAAATTTCTATATTCCAGTGTTTTAAATGCTTAATGAGCAGCAGTTCATTTACGTAGAAGCGTATACTCGATACATGGATTAGAGTCTTGATCTTTGCGGATGAGTTGGAATTGCATTCACCTTCCTCATTCCTCACGTACATTATAATTCCCCTTTCTATTAGAGTCTTGATCTTTGGGGATGAGTTGAAATTGCATTCATCTCCCTCATTCCTCACGTACATTATAATTCCCCTTTCTATCTCATTCGGTTTCTCTTACATGACCCAGTATGTATTATTCTAATTTGTTGTCCTATCTTTCATTCCCTCCTTTCTCTCTCATTTTCTCCTTCATGATTTTATCAAGATTTTTCTTCTTTCATTATACCTCTTATCCCAACTCATAATAGATAGATGGAGTTATGGAGTACAAGAAACTACACTTAAATAAGCCTTAATTCACCCCTCTTCCCGTTTCTCATCATTTTGCGTAATTCATGTACAATCTTGGCACATAGATCGTCAGTGATGATAATCGTTTAGATGTACATAAATTAATCTTGGCACATGCAGTCGTCAGTGACGATAATCGTTTAAATGTGCATAAATTACATACAACATGTACATGGGTAGATCGTTGTAAACTTTATCCAAGGCTCGCTGGAAATTACGCTCAACGGAAAAAAGAGTTATAAACAATATTCAGAATACCGAATAATGCAAATTTAAAGGAGAATGGAACCCAGGCCCCAGTGTGCTTTTAGTGAATAGAGATGAACAAGAAAGATAGACAGTGAAAGTTTGAGCAAAATCGGACAATCTGTTCAAGAGTTATGAACTTTGAAAGTTTAATTAAATCCCTATTGTAGGGATCCTTGAGTTGGCAACTTTGCCAGGAATCAACATAATTCTTCACAAAATGCTTGCAAAATTGATGATGTAGCCATGTCATACTCAAACAGTAAATCAAAAGAATCTTTATTTTTCTGGAAAATGAAGAAAATGTTAAAGTCTGTGCAAAAAATGAATGGAGAGTTGTCCACAATGACATCACAGATGCTGGCAAAGTTGCCAACTCAAGGATCCGTTTAACAGGGATTTGCTTAAACCTTCAAAATTCATAATTCTTTTTTTTTTTTTTAAACACGTGCACACGTTGGTATCAGTAATGCCTGTAGCATTTTCATTTATTTGATGTACGATAAAAGAGCAAAGTAGATGAAATGCCTTGCTCAAGGGCATAAGTGCCGTGCCGGGAATCGAACCCCCGACTTCCGCATCTCCAGTCAAGCGCCTTAGACCACTCGACCACGACACCTCCACTCTTGAAGAAATTGTCCGATTTTGCAAAGACTTTCAATGTTTATCTGCCTTGTTCATCTCTATTCACTAAAAGCACATTAATGCCTGGGTGGCATTCTCCTTTACGGCCCGTTCAAAAAAACCCCACAAAAAACAAAAAACGGGGGGGGGGGGGGGGGAACTGCATGGCTTTTTTTTCTTTCTTTGTCAGGAACCGAACGCAGCAGAGGACCTTTAGATGACGAATATCACGTGATCACGTACGACCCGATTATTACGTGCATCCCCTAAAATTTGGGTTTATAGCCACTTGGTCTAATACCAGTTGGTCTAATTCCCAGGTAGGCTAACACCACTATGGATAAACCCATTTGGTCTATCAGTTTGGTCTAATTGTCGTTTAGTCTAATCATCACTTGGTCTAATGATCAAATGGTCTAATTGCCACTTCGTCTACTTAGTTTTCCTCATTTCGTTTGGTCTATTTGGTCGTTTGGTCTATTACCAGTCCGTCTAATCAGATAGACTAAGTGGTGTTAGACCAAGTGGGTATTAAACGAAATGAGCATAGCCTGACTGGAAATTAGACGAAATGGTAAATGGGCTAAGTGGCAATTAGACCAAATGCTTATTAGACGAACTGGTTGTAGACGAATGGGATTAGACCATGTGGGATGAGACCAAACGGGCATTACACAAAGTGGGATTAGACTAAAAAAAGGTCTCAATTGTTTCGTATAACTGCCAGTGTGCCAATGATTCCAAACTGCCCTTTTTAAGAGAACTCTTTGAAGAGTGTGATTTTATGCTAATCCAGGAGCATGGTCTCTATAAGTCGCAGTTTGGGTGGTTTGATAACTTAAGTGAGCAGAATGGAGTAGGGAAACATGTTGTTAGTGCAATGAATGAGGAGATACAGTCAGCTGGTAGACCTTACGGAGGAACAGTTATAATATGGAAGTATGGTTTAAATGTAAAAGTTAAGCCAAAAAGAGTTGAATCTGATACAAAGAGACTTATAATATTTAGTGCAGTTATCGTTACATTTGAGGATCAGAAACATATGTTATTATGTAGTGTTTATATGCCATGTGATGACAGGTGTCAGAATGCCAATTTAGTAGAGTACCAGCAAGTGCTGAATGAGTTAGATGTTTTGATGAATGAAATAAACCCTGACTTTGCCTGCTTTGGAGGGGATTTTAACACTTATATTTCTAGAGACACTTTCCAAACAAGGGTATTTTTAAAACTTTTTTGTGGATGATTATTATATCTGTACGCAGGATGAATTGTGTGACTTTGACTTTACTTTCAGTAGCAAAGGTAGTAATCACAAATCTTTAATTGATCATTTTGTGTTAATAGATAGTTTAGCTGAGGCTCTGCAGGTGTATGAACGTAACGATACTGTTAATAATTTTTCAGATCATGTTGCTGTTAAATGTCAGTTGGACTTGTACATGTCAGAATTCACCAATGCTTGTGAACAAGACTTGGAAGGAAAAAAGTGTTATAATTGGAATCTAGCAAAACAGGAAGAGTTGGACATGTATGTGGATAAGTTGTCTGAAATTCTATATTCAATTGATATCCCGTATTGTGCATTTGACTGCAGAGAAGTACACTGCCAAAGGCATTATGGAATATTGAATGAGTTTCATGATAAAATTGTTGATGCTTGTCTAAATGCTGCCTTGCATGTAATGTGTAAAGGTTCTCAGAAACCAAAATGTAAGGTAATACTGGCTGGAATGATCATGTAGAGGGATACTTCAAAAATGCACTGTTTTGGCACAAGTTGTGGGTTGAAAACGGTCGCCCCCAAAGTGGTGAACTTTTTGGATTGCGTAAGAAAACGAGAACTGATTATCACAAAGCTCTCAAAAAGACTATAAAGGAGTCAGATGAGATAAAGGCTGATAAAATGGCAGCTGCCATTGCAGCAGGTAGTACTAGATCGTTTTGGTCAGAAGTTAAGAAATACAGTAGATCCAAAAATGTCAGCAGATATCCAAATGTTGTTGATGGTGTTCAAGGAAAAGATAACATAGCTGGAATGTTTGCTAAGAAATTTGATGTATTATATAATAGTGTTTCCTTCAGTGAAATGGATATGGCAGATCTTAAAAATGATATTGATAAATTTGTTGACCATAAATGCAGATGTCATGAGTGTGTACAGGATGATCATATGATAACAGAAGATGAAATTTGCAGTGCAATAACTAAGTTGAATGCATCTAAAAAAGATGATATTAGCGGATTGATGTCTGACCATCTAAGGTTATTAGTAAAATCACAGGTATGATCTGGCATGAAATGACACCAGACAGCATGCTTCGAAGCACAGTGATTCCAATCCCTAAAGGGCGTTGGGCAAATTTAGGTGATTCTTGCAACTTTCGGGCAATTACATTAAGCAGCATAATTGGGAAAGTGTTGGAATTGGTGATTATGAAAAGGGAAATTAATAATTTTTGCACAAGTGAGTTGCAGTTTGGTTTTAAAGAAGGCTTGTCTACAACCATGTGTACTAGTATAGTAAAAGAGACAGTGTCATACTTCGTGCATGAGAAGAGTAATGTCTATGGTCTTGTATTAGATGCGAGCAAAGCATTTGATGGAGTTAATTTTGTTAAGTTGTTTAAAATAATGTTATATAAAGGAATATGTCCCATGTTCTGTAAACTATTATTGAACATGTATCTGGACCAAAAGATCCGTCTTAGATGGAGCGGTGTATATTCTGACTTTTTTGCAGTCTCAAATGGTGTCAAACAGGGTGGAATTTTATCTCCGATTCTATATTGTTTGTATATTGATCATGTTGATGGCCTTTTGTCAAAGCTACAATTTCACGGTGAAGGTTGTTTTGTGGGACAAGTTTTTGCAGGGGCATTCTCTTATGCTGATGATGTAATCTTGCTGTCACCTAGCGTTACTGCCCTCAATAGAATGATTTCTATCTGTCAGAATTATGCCTTGGAATATGATATAAAATTTAATAGCGATAAGAGCCAGCTTATTATTTTTAGATGTGATGGAAAAAATGTAAAGGACCCAATGATAAAAGTTAGTGGTAGTCCTGTTAAGGTTGTGGATAGAATTTGTCATCTCGGTCACATTATCAGTAATGATATTTTTAGTGCTGATATTTCCAAACCTATTGGTGATTTCAATCGTCAATGTAATATTTTATTAAGTAATATCAAACATGCTAAATGTTATTTACGTAATATCTTGTTCCAAAAATTCTGTTGTAGCTTTTATGGAACACAGTTATATGCACTGTTTGATTCATCTTTGGATGCTCTATTTAGACATTGGAGAATAGCTGTTCGAAGAGTTTGGAAAGTTCCTTGGCAAACACACAAATGTGTTTTTATCTTTTCTTGCCAAAATGATGTGCATGAAATTGTGGTTTCATAAGAGGTGCATGAATTTCATATTGAATTCTCTTCAGGCTGATAATTTTATTGTGTCATATATCCCAAATATGAGTCAGTTTGGCTCATTCTCTGTACTTGGAGGCAATATTAAATACTTGAAAAGTAAATATATGATGGACCATAGATAGATAATTAGGGAGTGGAATGAGGTACAATGCTCTTCAGTAAATGTTGCACGTAAAGTCGAGCAAATTAGGGAATTGATTTTGATGAGGGATGAAAGGGATGAATCCTTTTTAAGCCTGAGTGAATGTAAAGAACTGATTGACTTTCTTTGTCTGGGTTAATTTTTTTTTCTCCTTCCTTCACTGTTTTTCTGTAGGTGTACTATTTATTAATATGCTGAATATGCTTTCCTTTCATGTTTTGATCTTTGTATGTAAATTTATTTATGTATTTTTCGTATGTAAATGTTTTTAAATGTGCTTTTTTATGCGAATAAAAAACAAATTGAATTGAATTGAATTGAATTGAATTGTTTAAGGACTATTTAGTCTATTACCAGTCCGTCTAATCAGATAGACTAAGTGGTGTTAGACGAAGTGGATATTAAACGAAATGAGCATAGCCTGACTGGAAATTAGACGAAATGGTAAATGGGCTAAGTGGCAATTAGACCAAATGCTTATTAGACAAACTGGTTGTAGACGAAATGGGATTAGACCATGTGGGATGAGACCAAACGGGCATTAGACAAAGTGGGATTAGACAAAGTGGGATTAGACTAAGTGGCAATTTACCAAAATGTGTATAAAGAAATGATGCAATGGTTGGAAAAATGATACTAGTAATATAAAATCAGTGTGAAATATAAGACAAGTGTTCTTATCGCTGCAATACTGCATGTGTTCTACAAAAAGCTAGAGCTTCAACCCCTGCATGAACCGGGCAACCTAGCAATTAAATGGTCAAGTTTCTTGCAAGTTATATTTCAGGTCATAAAGGAAATCAAGCAGAAAATGGGCCTTCATACCGTACCTTATGGAAATAAAAACAAGTTTTTGATCTATTGAAAATGTAAGCCAAAGAGGACTCATTCTGAACTGACATTGATGTTTCGTATTTAAAAAAAAAACTTTTACCTTTAAGTAAATCATCCCCTCTTCAGCAACCATTGTTTATTTTGTTTTATCTTTATGTGAAATTTACGATGTGCTGTTTATTATTTTAAAATCTCTTTATATACTAACCTGACTAAAATCCTTGCATCTGATTGGCTGAGAGCAAATTTGCCATAGAAATGTGGCAGTTGTTACTGATAACAAGTTTTATGAAACGGGGCCCAGAATCATGAAGTGTATGAATAAGTTTTCTCTCTCTCTCTCTCTCTCTCTCTCTCCCTCTCTCTCTCACCCACTCTCTCGCTCATCAGCTGTTGCCCATGATGATGGAATACATAAGATGAAGATTAAACTCTATGATGATCTGATATCAAACTACGGACCCATCTCGATTCGACCTGTCAAAAATGAATCCTCGGCTGTCAAGGTCAAAATGAGAATGCTTGTAGATCACATCGCAGACTTTGTGAGTTTCTTTCTTTCCTTGTTTTCTAAAATCGTTAAGGTGTAACACTGAGTTTTTTCATTCAAAGGGTATTTTCGACAACGTAATTTTGTTGTGAAGACGTGAAAAAAAAACTTGTTCTCGTTTTAACAGAGGAGAATTCAGGATTTTTTAAAGAGGAGACACAATAGGCCGAATTTTTTTTTTGCAAGCTAAAAATAAAAGGAAAAAGAAGCAAAATAACAGAACCCCCCCTCAACAAACAGACAAACAAATACCCCCAAACAAAGCGGAAAACAAACGAACACCCCCAAATAAACATAAATCTCAGCTTGAACCACTGGGAAATCATTCTTGACACTTTCAGAGTGCTTTATGTTTACTTAAAACTCGCTTCATTATATTTCTTTCTTATTCATTTTCACGTTCAACTTACATCAATTTAATAAGATAATAAAAAACATGATGCATCATAGTGAAATAATACAAATGATAAAAATACATTATATTTGAATGCAGTAAGTAATTTCCAATAATAGTAAACGCATAAATATAAAAGAATTTGAAAGAACCTATTCTAAAAAAGCTCAGGTTGTCGAGTAAGACCCCATTTGATTTACATTATGGAACTGGAGAAATAAAATTGAAGAGAAGGGAGCATGCTTCCTTGATGTATCTCAATGCTTTTACTACGTTACTCTTATTCAAATGAGAGAAATAGGGGATATATATATATATATATATAAAACAGAGAGCTGAAATGGTTTTCCAATTATATTACTGGAAGAAAACAACTAGTTTGTTCCAAAGTTAACAACTCAGCTGTATAAAGGAATTTTCGAGTGGGGTACCGCGAGGGAGTGTACTTGCTCCTGGCCTCTTTCTTTTTCTTTACTATTCATTAATGATATATTTGAAGGTCTTAATAATGCAGTATGTAGTATCTCTGCTGACGATGTAGTTATCTAATGTTACTGGTGATAATGTACGTAATGTTACTCCTAACTTACAAAATACGGTAAATGTAACAAATAGTGGGTATAAAAGAATTGTCTTAGATAAATGCAAGTAAAACAAAAAACAACGTTGATTATGACTAAGTCATCAGAATTTCTTAAGATTAACATTGACATGGACTCATTGAGCAAGTCCATTCTGTTAGGTATCTCGGTATTATTATTCATGAAAAATTTAAGACAGTTATGTAAGTCAGTTGCATATAAGATTTATTGCCTTGGCAAATTAGGAAAAATTTAAATAACTCATTGTCAAATACTATACACAAATACACTATTCAACCTTGTCTTGCTAATGGTATCTCAGTATGGGGAAACTGTCCAAATGAATTGAAATTGCCCTTATTGAGACTCCGAAAATATAGGGCAGCTCGGCGTGTAATTGGTAATTATATTAATATATTTCTAGTCTTATTCTGATGAAAAATCTATCCTAACAAATAATTGACGATCGATGTGATTATTTTCTGTCTACACTTTTGCCTCTTCCCATTTATGTAATGAAATAGAAATATATTTTGATAGACATGGACTCGATACATGTATTGCTAATTCTCTTAATGTAGTGCCTCCCAAACAAAGTAACCAGCTTTATTGTCAGTCGTTCAAATATGACGGTACTAATGTGTGGAATCTATTAACTAATGACTTTCAAGATGCTCAGTCTCGGGATATTTCCAAATCATTGTACAAGAAATAAAAACTCAAACCTGCCCCACTGTAATTACCTTCAATCTCTGAGCTGAAACTTTATATCTATATGAATTGAAATGGCTATATTAATGCTCTCTAATTTTAACGTAACATTTTTGTATGTAAATATCATTCATATCTGAATCATTTTTTGTTTCGGAACTCAGATTTAATGCCATATTTGGTCTTACTTTGATCTTTAATCTTGTGTTTTACTTTATGCATTAATTGTAACTACTTTTCAACCACTTATGTTCATATTGTTATGCTTTTTAATTACCAGGACCAAGATGTAAAACACTTGTATTACTGATCTTGTATATCCTGTATAAATATTTATCAAATAAACATAAAAACAAATAAAAAGAAAACAAAAGAAAACAATAAGAAGTGAAAAAGAAAATAATGGAAAACTACAAAGGAAGGCAAAGAAACATGATAAGAAACTGAAGCATAGTATATTGAATAAGCATCCTTTGAGAAAGCAACTCATACAGTATGAGGTTTCTGTGTTAAAATGTTCTGATTAATATGTTTTATTTCCTGGGAAGCGTTTCATGAAGTGTCTTGTCAGTGATTTTACTGACGACTGTAATGAGCTACTGAAATCCTTGCATCTGATAGGCTGAGAGCAAATTTGTCAGTAAAAATCACTGACAAGACACTTGATCAAACGCTCCCATGGATTTCACTCACTTTGCATCAGAATGAACCCAAACAGGAGGTGACGCTATTCACTGCAATAAAAATGGTAAGTTGAGCTGGAGTCAAATATATTATTATCACGCGAGACCGAAAAGAAGAATTAAACCGCGTTGTTTTTGAGGGTTGAAGTACGTGAAACAGGTAACACATTTTAAGGTGTCAAAATATGCCTAAAAGGGGAAAAAATAAGGAAAAGGGTGATTTTTTTGTTCATGTTTTTTTTTTTTAATGTTCGATGGTTAAAGGGCTATAGGGGGTAAAAATCACGAAAAGACAAAAAGAAGCCCTGTAGAAAAGGACGTGATATTAATCAGTTAACAGTGAATCGGTGAACACTGTATTACTGGCAACATGCTGCCATTTATTTACAGTAAATTCCCACAGCAATTTATTTTACAGTGATACACATACATATTACAAAGTGTATAGCACTTATTGCCGAGTTGACCTATGCAGTAATAACGAGCAAAATTATACATAGGATTTTTTTTTATATAGAAGGTCTGATACTGTACATACGCGAGACCGAAAAAAAAAAACCCAAAGAAAAAAAAAATGCGTGACGTATTTAGGGTGTCGAATAGGCCTAAAAAGGCAAAAGAAAGGAAATGGTTGATTTTAAATTTTTGTTTTTTAGTTTAACCAAAAACTTCTGTTCCATGGATAAAGAATTATGGGAGTTAAAAAATCGCGAAAAAGGCCCTCGAAAATGGTGTGATTTTGATAGGTGAATAAAATTTGTTAAGGGTGGTTTTTGAAAACTTGTGGTCACATGCTTTTACAGTGAAATATTCTAACTGCCAAGCTGAGCGATAATATTGAAGGTATTGGTTAACCTTATAAAGTGTAATCATAATGTAGCACTATAAGCACCTTTATATTGTTTATATCCGCTACATCGACGACGTTGTTGCTGATGTATCATTTGAAATTTCAAAGTTGAGTATAATTTTGAATATGGGAATGTACTGTCACTACTGTGAACAAAACAATAGAAGTTTCTGTGAAAAAAGCTTGATTCGTATAATGGTTAATTGTGAGGTTGATTCGTCAAGTCAGAAAAACGCCAAGATATCGACATTTCTTTAAAAAATCATGTGAAGTATTGCAACAGAAATATGAATAGGATAAGAAAAACAAACATGTGGCTTTTTATTATTTTTTAAATTTTATTTCATTTATTTATTTTTTTTTTATATAAAACTCATTTTAGTCGTAATTTGGAAAGTGGAGATATTTTAAGAATTAACGGTCCTTTTTCACGTTACATAATGATATTTAATAAAGAATAATATTGTGATAAAACTCTTAAACTACTATTCGAGTGGTTTAAACTATTGGCTGGAGATGCGAAGGTCGTGGGTTCGAACTCCGGCGCGGCACTAAAATGTCCTTTGGCAAGAAATTAATTAAAGTTTACCATTTTCGCCTAGGTGTTAAGTGGGTACCCAGCAGGATGCAAAAGTCATGGCGGTTTGTTTAGCATGAGCCTGGCTAGAATGCTCTCCAAGGCGCATACATTGTAAGTTACCGGGGGGGGGGGGGGGGGGGGGAGGGGGAGGGGAAGTCAGAATATATCAATGTAAACAAACGTGACCACATGTTTTTTTCCAAACCCACCTTAAAGAAGTTATCTGCACTGATCAAAATCTCACTCTTTTTTTTTTTATGCTTTCTTGAATATATGTACCCCCTAAATAAAAGTTACCTCTCGAACATTATGGTTAAAGTCAACGTATACATACCCCTTTTAATCGTATTTTGAGCTGCCTGGCCTGACCGGCATGACCGGCCCGACATCTTAACGCACTAAACACTAGGGCTACGATTAGAGTCAGTTCATGACGGTCAGCCGTAGTGACGGTTAAGTGACCGTCACTGACCGTTATAGACTGTTCTGGACCTTCATAGTGCCGTATATAATGAGGCTGTAGTAGACCGTGCAAGAACCGTGCTGTGAACTGCAGTACAGACCTTAGTAACTGACGGTTGGAGAGAAAATTTTGAACATGTTCAAAACTTCATTTCTGACCGAGTCAGACCGACTGATCCAAAATAACCGAAGTAAACCGTACAATGACCTCACAACAACGTTATAAGACATGGACCGTGCTTCACCGTTGTGGATCGAATTTGGCAGTAGTAGTAACCATCTTACTTCATGTCAGTACGACCAAACACGGCTAAATACAGCACCTTACCGTGTGTACATCAATGTAATTGACCCCCTCCCGGGGGGGGGGGGGGTGATATGGGTTGCGGGCAAGCTTGAATCCAATGACCGGGGTAACGATATTAATATAAAGCAATAAGAGACAACTAAGATTATGTTATTATAATTATCATTACTATCATTACTACTACTACTACTACTACTACTACTACTACTACTACTACTACTATTTACTATTAATGATTATGATGATTATATTGTTTTATAATGTTTTTCCCAGATATGGATAGATGACTTTCTAGGATGGAATGAGAATGAGTATGCAGGGATAAACCGTCTTCAGGTTGAGGTGGATAAGATATGGAGTCCTACTGTGACATTACTCACAAGGTATGAATTGTACCTTGGTGTAGTGGTTCATTCACTAGTTTTCAAATGTGAAGTTGTGGGTTCGAAATATCAGTCCGACACTTATGCCCGTTGGCAAGACATTAATCTCATGGTTGCATGTCCCTTTGAGGCTTGTAATCCCACTGGTTACTAACAGATCAGAATTGTCGGGTTTTTTTTTTTCGTAGATCCTCAGTTTTGTTGGTTTTTTTTATAATGAAGTTGGGTTCAGATTTCTGGAAATTAAATGGAGTTCATGTTTCTGAATGTTCAATATTAAGAAAATTGAAATTACTTTATAAATCTCATCATTCTTTGGAAATATGATTCCTGTTTTGTTTACTAGTGGTTTAAGGCAATCACTGGGTTAATCAATAGAATACCTTTCTTCTTGTATAAATTTGTCTACTACTTTTTATTGCAATTCAACACAGCAACAGCCAAGATTTCTTGAAAATGAACCTTCGTCGAGTGGACGTATCATCCGAGGGCGAAGTTACATGGCTTTCTCCAGCAATCATCAACAGTTTTTGCTATTTCGATGTCCAACTCTTTCCTTTCGATGTCCAGATATGTGACTTTAAATTCGGCCCTTGGGCTAGTCCTCATACAGAAGAGGACCTGGACTTCTTCTTTGAACGGAACGAGACGTCAGTAAACCGCTACAGAGAAAACGGTGTCTGGGAAATCCTGCATGATACCGTTGAGAAAAAATACGAGAACTACAGCTCTAACGAAGAACCATATGCAGAGATTCATTATCAAATCGAGTTCAGGAGGATGTCAAAGGTCTATGTCTTGGGAATCGTTATCCCGTCAGTGCTACTCTCTCTGTCAACCATGCTGATCTTTCTTCTGCCGCCTGAGTCTGGAGAGAAGATCTCATTTGGTATCACCAATCTCCTAGCCATGGTGCTCTTTTTGGACACTGTCAGATCTGCCATGCCACCTAATGGCACACCGATCTTTGGTAAATAATTAAATTCACATCTCATTTTGAATCATTAAACTTGAAAGAGTTTCATCAGCATTTGACACTATTTTGTAGAAATAAAGAATAGCTTATCACACAAATAAGTGAATAGTCCAACTCACTGAGCAGTTGCAGAACATACTGGACTTTGAATCTTACATCGATCTCGTCAAGAAGGGTAGATGAATCCCAAAACTAAACCCTGCACACTCTGCATACTCTATATAATGTATCTACACCCCCTGCCCCCCCCCCAGTCAAGTGACATCAAGAAACTAAGGAAAGAGTTAACTGATTCAGAGAGTACCCAGGAATGAATGGAAACTAGCCTTTCAAATTTCAATGCTCAGATGTTGGTAGAAGCTTGAACCTTTATGTATGAGAAAGCATAATTTTATCTTTTTGCTGCTGATTTTACTTGCCAGAAGAAAGTAGGGGATATCTTTTACGGATTATGGATCAATAAAGTATTGAAATAGACCCTCAAAGACAGACATGTACTTGTAAAATATGACCTTAGTTTATACTCTGTTATAAGCGATCTGTCTTCTGGGATAATTGGTCCAATGGAGTATTTGGCCAAAGTCTGAAGCATGATCTTAGTCTAACATTATCTTAATCCATATGCCTTTACTGTTTATAACAGCGATTTACATTTGTGTGATGGTAGCTGTAGCCTGCACAACCCTCATGATAGAGGCAATCGTTCTGCGCATGTACAACCATTCCAACACAAGAGCTGTACCGAAATGGATGGTGCGGATGTTCGCAAGCCATCCCCCTCATTCCAGGTCTTCTCTCTACCATCTCCCTGGTCTTGCAGAGGAACTAACCCATGATGATCTCCAGAAAAATGGACCTAGGGTTGTCCATCCTGACGATAAAGATTGTGAGGTTGAGAGGTGTCAACCGTGCAGATTGCTTGATAGGGTTAAACCAGATAATGCGGAATTGTGGCGACTGGTGGCATTGTCGTTCGAGAAGAAGACCGCTGTAGTTATGCTTTGTTTGATAACTGGAAACTTTGTGTTCACTGCTTTGCGTATAGCCATAGGGATAGTAGGGGTAGCTTAGCCACATTGTGAGAAATTTTAATGACTGCCGTAGTACATCAGGTAAAAAACTAGTCATTGCCATTTGGCAATTTGTTAGTTCCATCGCAGAGTGACAATGATTGTTGATACACATTGCTGTGGAAGTGCTTAATTGCTTTTTAAGTGTTTGATATTTTCAATATTCTCAACTTTAAGCTTGCTGGATCAACATACGTGTTCTTTCGTCAAATAATGTGATGTCATACATATATTTTGAAAGAAATGTTTTGAAAACATACCATCCCTTGCTCACCTTCGTTTCCCAAGTGGACTGCAGGTTACACCATGAACATGACGGACAAAGAAAGCGGACAAAATAAACAACCCCTCATTCTACCCTTTACAATGGTTCTGGTAGTCAAAAGAACATCCCTTCACTGCTATTGTCTAAAATATGTGGAACAGGGTGTCACATGCATATTCACCTGGAACTACAGGATTAAACATAATAGCTGTGAAGGGATGTTCTTTTGACTACCAGAACCATTGTGAAGGGTAGAATGAGAGGGTTGTTTATTTTGTCCGCTTTCTTTGTCCGTCATGTTCATAGTGTTAATTTATTGCAGGGGAAAATCTTCGTTGCCCAACTCGATCAACTGGAAAGTTTTTTTCTCGTATAAGTGAGTGTAGATAGTGCAATAAAGGGAGCACTCTGAGAAATATGTGCCATTTAGAACCCCTTCTTGTCCCGTATTAACCCATTCGTGACAGGAATTATTTAAAACCTAATTTGATCAGCTTTATTCTTCAAATTGGCAACACCAACTTTTTTATTTTATTGCTACATTTTTCTTATAAAACATCATGTATCTGAAATGAATATAAATTGACAGAAATTACGATGAGAAGTCAAAAAGTTGCCAATTTGCAGGGGAAAATGGTGATTTTAAGCTGTCTATCACATTGACAATTTAAGGATTTTAATGCTTATTTTCCTTTTAAAAAATTTCAGCATCAAACAACGAATATTGACGCAACCAAAATGGGGACAGCATGTGTAGAATTTTTTGCTCTTTCTGCTCATGTATTTGGTATGATTTTTAGGGCTTTGCATCAAAAGATATTAGGCTAAACCACAAAATGTGGACCCTCTGTCACGAATGGGTTAATATTTAGTACCCTACAGAAAAGAGGTTCTAAAAGGGTTCTTTATATTTTCTCCCAAACCCCAAAGCAGAGGCGTAGACAGGTTCTTACGCCTGGGGGGATGATTTGCCGTTCACGAGAAATCGAGGATCAATTTCGTATACAGATGCATACACACGCACACCCTTACACAAACACACACCCACAGACATACACCCGAATGTACAGCACCGGCGTAAATCCACTTTGAGGAATGGGGGGGGGGGAATAATCGACTTTTTTGCCATTTTTTTTTTCTGTCGAACTCTACAAAACACACGCCCTCACCCACCTGCACAGACCCCCTTACAGACATTTTGATTTTTATCAAATTACCATTTTTCTAGTTATCAATCGCATTTTCAAATAGGAATTCTATAATATGATGAGCGAGAAAAGCAAGCGAGCCAAAAATAACCACTTTTCTCGTTTTCACTCGCATTTTCAAAAGGAAATTCTAAAATAATGATGAGCGAGTGAAGCGAGCGAGCCATAAATAGAAGATATACGCACCGTGACAAACGAAAATAGAATATGGACTGACACACATTATTGCATATTTGCAGCACGCTATTTATCTTTTTAAAAAAAAATTGTTGTTACACCACTTCTTCCTTAAAAAGTGGGGGATATTGGTACACGCCATCCCCCCTCTCAAAATTTGTGACGGCACCGAAATTACCCAAAAGTAATCTAAATAACTACATAAATCAGAATAATGATCGATATAGTTATGATAGTAATCGTCATTTCAGTCACATTAACGATGATGATGATAACTATTATTATAAGCATAATAATAACAAACATTATTAATTATTATCATTATTATTATCATTATCATTATTATTATCATTATCATTATTATTATTATTGTAGTTGTTATTGTTGTTATAATGATAATCATTTTTGCTGTTCCTATCATTTCTAAACATGTTAATTCAGTTAAATTGTAAGCAAACATCCTTCCTTAAAACCTGGGGGGGATGATTGTACATGTGAGGTGGGGGGGGGGGGGGGGAGGATGCATACCCCTCATCCCCCCGTTGTCTACGCCCCTGCCCCAAAGGTTGCTTGTACTTGTACAACCAATACTGGTTCTAAAGACCCCTTTAGGACCCCTTTGACGACCTTTATAGGTTAGTAATAGTTCTTTGAAGAACCTTTAAAGGTTCCAAATGTGGGACAAGAAAAGGTTCTAATCAGCACCATTTTTAAGAGTGAGGGATAGAAAACTATCATAAAAGTCATATGTGTGGAATAGAAGAACTGGATGATAAAAAAAAGAATATACAATAGCACTTATTAATTTCCATAATTGATGTTTTGATGTACTAAACTTGACTTCGGGGAGCGGAAATTTCAACATCAGTAATGTTGAGCAATGTTGCATAGTTGGGCGAGCGAACAGCTTTACGTCATGGAGAGCCCAGTGTAATTTATTGATTTATAATGGTATCTGCTCTTCTACTGTTTTTAACAGTGCCGGTAAGTTCATGATTTACTTATGTATTGTAACCTTGCTGTTGGCAAATGTAACGCGTGTGTATTTTGTGTGTCTAATCAAATCTTATCAATATTTTTCAAATCTGCATATTTCAAACATAAGAAACAAATGCAACTTCCATGATTACATTTATGGCTATACGTTAAGCCTAATAATGATGAAATTTTGTAACTTGTCATTGTAAGCATTGTCAGAAAATTTGAAAAAAAAAGGATGATATCATTTTCCCTTCCAGTACAAATACTTGCAAAATCATACTGACTTGGGTTCGATGGCCTTAAACGATAGCGACACTTTCAAAAAACATAATTACATTGAACACGCTCTTATAGGAGGTGGAAAACTTACATTATGCTTAGAGATTTATTTCAAATACTAGCGTATTGAAAGGAAGAATTTTTTTACGGTACTGTAAGGGGGTTTATCGTACAGCCTTTCAAAACACTTTGTGGCGCTGTTTTTGAACTGGGAAAGGGGTGGGGGAGGGGGTTCTTCGTTCTATCTACATCAATTCACCCACTCATTACAACCTTCGTATTCACACAGCAGAGAATGAAAGTGGTGAAAATACAGTCTAGGCTACTTTTAATAGTGAACATAGTTTTTACTGCCCAAATATATGAAGCCAAAATCACGTCTAATCCCTAAAATGTCGAGAGAAGGAACTTCCGTAAGTTTTGTGTTTTGTGAATGGTGTGGGTAAAACTTTGTTTTGATGAAAGTTATAGTAATTCTTGGAAATGTATTGAAATAGAAATGTTGAAAATTTTTAATGAGGATCATCTTGTATTGTGGAAATTTGAGGAGTTAGTGTTGGGTTTTGATATTCCCATTGAGGATAGAAGGAAATATGATTCACTATTGAATGCTATTTATGTAGATTGGTTTCTTGATCCTAAAGAGGTAACAGAAGACTTGTTTGATTCAATTTTATCACGGTTGGTAAAAACTTGTAAGGTTCCAAAACATGCTTATGATGTCTTGAGAAGTAAAGAATTTGTGTCTTGTGAAAAGATAGAAAGCAAATGGGAAGAATGGTTTATAGGTTTGGATTCCAATGATATTGACTGGCCATCAGTCCACAAGAGAAATTTCAGATGTACTGTAGAGACCCAGTTAAAGTCATTTTATTTCAAATTATTTCATAATGCTATTGCAGTGAAATCTTTCTTATTTAAAATTGACAGAAGTGAGTCACCACTGTGCTATTTTTGTGGTAAATACCCTGAAACTTTAAAACATATTTTTTGTAAATGTGAAAAGGTCTCACCATTTAGAAAGAAGCTCACAGACTACATCGATAGTATTATTCATGAAACAACAGTATATCCTGATATCAGTTTCATTTTTGGTTTTGATATTGGTGGCAAACATGATATGTGTATTAATTTCTTGTTTTTATGTCTTAAATTCTATATAATGAGATGCAAGTTTCAAGAAATTGATTTAAACTTTCAGGCTTTTATAACCTTTGTCAAAGTAAAACACAAAACAGAGTACTGTATAGCTGAAAAGAATAATAAGTTGGCACTGCATTTCAAGAAGTGGTCCTTTAATTTAGATTAATGCTTATCCTTTACAAAATTATTGTTTTCTCCATATTCTGGAAACTTGATGCCTTTATGTATTTATTTATTATTTATTGATTAATTTATTTACTTATTTATTTATTCTTTATCTTTTTGCTACTGAGAGAATTGTGTTTGTCTTGTGTATGTGTCGTCTTGTCATCAGTTGTGTAGATATTTTGTGTAGATATTTTAAGTAGTTATGAAGTCTTGTTGTTATTGTATATACTATTTTGTTTTACAATAAAAACATAAATACAAAAAAAAACTTTTGTGTTTTGTGATTTTCGGATAGGGTGGATCTATGTGGAAGCTGAAAACGAGTGCAGTTCAGAATGAAAGCTAAAGGAATATTTGAGGAAATGAAGGGATATTTTAAAATGTGAATGAAGGCTTAAATCATAAACACTTTTGATACACTCGAGACACGTGATAATTATTTTTCCTTCTGTGAATGAATAGGTCATGTGCTTATATAATTCGCACATTGATAAGATATCAAAATCAATGTATTTGTTTCTTTCACTAAATCATGTATCCACTAAACCTAGGACTTCCTAGCCCTTGTTTTGAAATACACTGGGTGATTTCAAGTTCGGTGTGCGGTGTTTGTATTGGTGCTGAGAGCGTGGAAAGGCTGCTGAACCGAGCTCCAACACCGACCGTCATTGTAGAGGGACGATCACCTTATTGATAGCTCAACACCGAGTGACGTCATACGCTATAGCGAAAAATCTCGACGATGAAATCATTTCCACTCAGAATTTCTAATAAATCTACATCTTATTGAATTCGTATTGCATAACCATTTGAAGAATCCAAGAGGAAAAATATTACTCTTCAATGGAAAATATATGGTTTTGATTATACCAAGTTGTTGTGACTGCAAAATTGGTTTAACCACCAACTTGTGATGAGTGGCCATAGCAAAGAGTGCCGCTGCTGCGCGAAGGACAAGAAGCAATAACATGTATGATTACAACACCAACACCAACACCGTACTTGAAATTATGAATTTCCCTATCCCTATAGGGGCTGGTGTTGGTGAATGGGGAAATTGCATGTAAATCGTCATCACGAACCGTGATACTCGGTTCAGCAGACGACATTCAACACCAGCGGACAACACAGACTACCGGAAATACGTCATACTTTGCGAGGTCAACCCCATGGTCAACCCCAACACCAGCCTGATTTCAAGTACGGTATTAGAGGCTGGTGTTGGTGTTCTCACAACACCAACACCAGCCTCCAACACCGTACTTGAAATCACCCACTGTAACCGTGATAAATTCAAGACTCATTCTTACAAATAATCGACAAATAAAGGAAACTTTCAGATATGTCTGTGATATTAGAAAGGGTTGATTGTGGGCGAGTAAAAAGTATACAAGACTGGGTATTCCCAACCCATAGCAATATAGCATCTCCTTTGACAAACACTTTTGCGATAGATTCTGGATCCAGAATACTAGGAATTACATATGAACAGAAAGAGAAAAACTCAACGAAAAAATCGCGAAGTCCATTTCCAATGCAGTACGTTGTGTTCTTCAATAACGATTTATTTGTCACTGCAGTGAAAAGTATCTAATGTCCTTTTTTTGTAGAAATTGGCGGTTTTTCTGTAATTTTTTTTTTTGCAGTTTTCAATAACTGTTGATCCAGTCAATAAGCATTTTTATTATTGGCGGTTTTTCTGTAAAATTTTGCAATTTTCAGTCACTATTGGTCCAGTCATTAAGCATTTTCATTATTTTCTTTTCAAACAATGCGTGGGAGGGGGGTGAGAAAAAATTGTTGCCAGTCTGAGGAGTCAGGGAAAGCTGATTGAAGTTTCTCCAAGAAAATTCTGTACTGCCATGGGTTTGAAAAATACCTATTAATCGATATCTTGTATGTAGTGAGGGAAAGAGAGATAGAAACGTGGAGACACACACACACACACACACACACACAGAAAGAGAGAGAAAGAGAAAGAGACAAGAGAGGAGCATGGAGAGGACATAAAGAAGGAATTTAAGCAATAGGAAGGTGACCATTGTAAATTGGAACGTCTATAAGTAAAAATCATCAAATTTCGAAATTTTGAAATATAAAAATTACACTGCACAATTATTCCTCAGCTGGACAATGCTTTTGAGACATTTTTTTGTTGTTGTTGTCTAGCCATGACTTACAAACTGATTTTTTTTTTACAATCTTGACATCAAGAGATGTCAAATCACATTGGTTATGTGGTCATTATGTATTGTCCACTCAGACAGACATATATTTTGACCTTGCCTATCCCCCTTGGAAGGTACCCAATATCAACAAATAGAAGAATGAATACGAATTATGTCGAGTCATAAAATAATTTATTCAAGGAGCAAAATACCTCCAAAAGGCAAAATATTTTTTACAACACTTTGTCAAAAAACAATAAAGTGCCTTGTCATATATTTAGTATGAAAAAGATCATGTTCTTGAAATAAATAAGGAACAAGAGAGAGAGAAATTCTTTATTTAAGAGATAAATATGCACATATCAAACATCCTGGTTTGATTAAACTTTTTAAATTTCAAAATCCTGCAAAGCTTAAACAGAGTCCATCAAATGACAATGTTCACATGGTTCTTCATTTGAAAGAATTGGCACAGTGTTAACAAGTACCAATAGATGCAAATTGAATTTGGCTTGCCTATACATGTATCGCACATGTCTGAAAATAATCTTTTTTATAACAAGAATACAGCAATTAACCATGTGCATTTAATATTTGAAAATTCTTCTTTCTACTCTGATACAATTTAGCATACAACATGTGTGGACTTCGAAATCGTATTTGACAATAGTCATCTTCTTTTAAAAAAAAAAAAAATCTTAGCATAAACCAAACTTTTGCAGTCATGTACAGTTGAAAAAAATTTCTGAAAAAATAAAATGAAAATATCAAACTGGTACTTACCAGTGGTCCCTACCGAGTAACAATTTAGCTCAAACTCAATGACTGCCACCAATTACTTGAGCCCTATCACTCCAACTGTTAATCCCTCTCGCATCACAAAAACAATTATCCTGATATTAGCTTTCATAAACTAAGTTTACATTTTGAGATTTTGTTTCATTCTTGAATTGTGCATGATACTTTTCAAAACAGGTACACTTTTCACAAAGCTTAATATAAGGGGCATTTGCTTGTTTAAAAATGTATCACACATTAGAGCAGTAGCTGGTGCCCATTATACAGAAAGGGATAGGATATGGTATCAATAGAATGTGAAATGATGAATTTCTGCCACGATGAAATTTGAGGAATTTTCACGTGTAATGACAGAATTTTAACATTCAATGAATCTTTTGCAATTTTTGAATAGTTTTCATTAAAAAAAAAAAAGAGAGACCATCATTAACAAAACAAAAAAAAAAAGAAAAAGAAAAAGATAGATGATAAGCTATGACAACTTCTGGGTCTATTCTACATCAAAACGCTTCAATAACATAGCACAGGGAGTATGATTTGATAAATGCTAGACATAATATGCTCTGATGACCAGCTATGAATGTTATTGGAATACACCATATAGGTAATATCAAGTATATTTACATATTTACAAAACATAGTCAGTGAGAGATAAAAGACACTTGTAATCATGAAAATATCATAAAAAATGATAATGCTACTGCTAATCCTGATCTCATATGTCCTATAAAGAGTAAAAGAGAGCATTGCAAGTGTTTTAGAATTTTGGTTGAATATTGGGGGAAAAAAAACTATTCGTAACTCTTCTGTATAAACACGTACAAGTAATCTCATATTCTTATTTTTTTTGCAAGTAGTTGAATATCTTTGAAGTTCTTGCAAACACAACACAACAACAGACAAGCTTTGTTTCTAATCAAAATTTGCATCATACCAAATTAAAATTTCACATGGAGTATTTTACAAACCTTTGGTGTTCGATAGACAATGACCTACTTGTACACCTCCCCTCCCCCCCCCCCCCCCTGTTGTACAGGTATACAATGTAACAATGAGAGGTAATATTTCATCATTTACAGTGTTCTATGTTTCTGACTGGCTAGCAAGCTGAATTCTCTGTGGAATCTTGATAAAACTTTGATAGCCCTCTCCAATTTTCCATTTCTTGTGGTGTCATATTTATCCATGCGAAACAAGGAAGGATATTCCCTACAAAGAAAAGTCTTGATACATCTGATAACATCTCTATGTACATTATTAAGAGTTCTCAAGGTAGTTTATTATTCAATAGAGAATGGATCATTTATTTTCTGCTCAGTTACTGAGCTTCCTACAATTCATAACAATGCTTTCAGAAAATGGCTTAGAGCATGAAAGGCAGGTCCTTGTTCTGTTCTCCGGTACCTACGTAGATATAACCAAACTTTCTTGTGTGTGGGACGTGGTAGAAGTTAAGTCCTGGCCACAGAAGGCTACGGATGGTAACCAGTCCACTACCACGCTCAAAGTTCAGGGACCAGGAACCACCTGTACACAGACAAGTCATATATATTAACACATGACCTACAGTAACAATAATAATGACGGTGTGTCGTTTACCAAGGGGAGTCCAATCAGTAATGATGTTTTTCCTTAAGGCACTGCAATCACATTAGTACCCTGGCTTCCGTTGAACTTGAGCTGTATAGATATGGCAGACACTTTTTCAGCTTTTATTCCTATTCATTTATGGTACCTGGGCTCAGACTTTAACCAAAAGCCATTTGATCAGAGTCCGGGTCCGGCAAGACCATGACACTTCTACAATAAACAAGTGATTAACATTAGTCCATTGCCTTTGAGACTAGGGTGGTCCCTTTATTAAGCCCAAGGGAAAGAGGCAATTCAGTGCTCAATGACAGCAATTGATGAAACATATTTGAAGCGATCAACGAAAGGAAGGTAATAGCAGTTTACAGGATGCCCATTGATAGGTTACATGCTCTGCTTTGTGTAAGGGTATTATACAGAAATTATATTTGACTAAATATGAGCAATTTGTGAACTAGGGGACTTACCTCTTGGGATGTCCTCATGAATGGGATCCAGGAAGTCTATTGATTTATCCAGATCAGCCTTCTCAAGGAGCGTCTTCTCATTAAGCCTTACAGGTTCTCGGAAGTGGAAGTAGCTGTGAAGCTTCCCTGATTCAGTTACTGACAAACCTGACAGGTACACAAATGATAGTATGAAATAATATGCTTCTATTATACACACGATGTCATCTTAATTGTCAGTCATCTAATACTACTGTAACACCAAAGGAAAAATAATAATGCAATATAAAAGGGCAATATAATCACCTTTTTCTATACAAGATGACAGACATAAAATATATGATATGAAATATACATTAATTCTAAATGTGCTCCAGTTTTCTGCATCCTGGTAATGGAGAAAAAGAACTGTCACAGAATAACAAAAGACCCCCCCCCCAAAGAAAAATATATATATACAACAACAACACAAAAAGGACAAAAAAAGGTGATGTTTATGGCACATTGAAAGTGTATGATAGTCCAGATAGGAGCAAAGAAATATGAGGATATACATGTAAGGTTCATTCAGCTGACTGAAGCTAGATCATTCACGTTTTATAGTAACCTGCCATAGTTTACACCAGGGCCGGTATTCTGAAAATCGTGTTATCTTTTGTCTTATCTTCACTGTGTTAATTGTCATAACAAATTTATAACGCGTACTAATGGTTGGTATAAACTGCGCAAATGACCAGCACACAAGACAAAAGTGCGCGATGTGAGCCAATGGCGTACGCTATTTCTGATTGCAAAGATAACACGATTTTCAGAATACTGGAGGTTTTCTTTAAAACCATACAGCAGTTTTACACTTTATATTTAGAGTTGGATCTTTGTTGCATGGTTACTTGATCACTCCTGCTTGACACACACAAAACTGATAAATGTTGCAGTCTTTTGCAGCATATCATCATATATGAGTGAGCCTTAATTCTTTTTGTGGAGAAAATAATTACAATTGTTCTTTTAATATTATATTCTACTTTCTTCAGTACAGTATTGATAGTATACAAATATGTATGGCCGTGAGAGCGTCTGGTTGGAAACTATGGTATCCGAAGTAACATGAATGTAACTATTTTCCTGAGGGGCGCAGCCCCGAAGGAAAATGGTCGCCGTCGCATTCGCCTTACTGAGGGCACCATAGTTTAACCAGACCCTCTCACGTACGGCCGTACATATTTGGTTTATATCTGTCATCTTTAGTAATAGTAAAGGGCAGAATCTGCACTCTTAAAATCAGAGATTCTACATCTATATTCTAGATAACATTAGTGCTGTTGCAGTGTTTGCATTGCGCATGGATCTAAATATAACAAAATGATGACATCATCATCACGCTTTGGCACCTAAAACAACAGACACACGCAAATAAATGTCAAGTACGCACTTTTTGTGTGATGTCATACGCCGTATATATTATCCGTAAATAGTAGGTCCCGACGAACTATTAACAGCTTGTGACGTCAGATGTTACCGTCCATGGCAAATTTGCTCATTTGCATGATGTTGGTTGGAATTGTATTTTATCACATGATGCGCATTGGACCAATCAATTGCAGAGATTCTTATCATGATGGATTTAATGGCAATTATTCTATAGATATTGCTTAAGCGCACTAGCTTTTTTTTTTTTCTTTTTTAGTTTTACTGGTACAATGGTGGAGGAGAAAGCTATGTATTGAGATTATTTGATTAAAATTGTACGAATGTGTACTGTGCACACTTGATGCTCAAGAGGTTAAAGTGATTACACAATGGTAAATTTTTTTTGGATATATGATCGAGTCTAGAATTCTAAGAAGAATAACATTAAAAGTTTGATGATTTTCAATCGAAATCAATGCATTTTGGCTAATTTTCTCATAAAAAGTCAAGAGTTGACCAAAAAATTTGAGTACGAGGTACAACGTAAAAGTGGGTACCCAGCTTCGCGCATTGCAGTTGTGCTGCGCGGTAGACTGTGCAATTTGTATTATACCTTGTGCGCATTTTGCTAGAATTGCGCGACAAGGTACCCACTTTGACGTCATTTTGACATCAAAGTGGGTACCCAGTTGAAACTGGGGCACAGCTGAGGGGTCAAAAATATCCTGAAATCTTACCACATTTGGGGGTTTCCTTGGCAACATGACTTTTTGAAATTTTAGGCAGATGATTTTCTGCTAATAAGATCATGCTCTTTTAAATGAATTAACATTGTTTCAGCATTGGGTACCCCCTTTCATTCATGACTTCATGTACATGTAGTAGGTGTAGTCGTACATACGCTAACATGTATAGATACCCAATAAGTCTCAGTTAATCCAACCAACCAATTTAGAGCAGTATGAAAATTCCAGAATAAATTTCAACCAAATACATTGTATCCTGGAATCAGTGGAATGGGAGTTACATGTATCTCACACAGAATACAGACATGTCAACCTGCAAAGAACTGCATTCAGCATAATTTGCTTGTAAACCAAGCTACAGATTGTGGGCAAGTCCACGATTAATTGTCTACACGAAATAAAAATTTGTTAATTTGCATCTTACTTACAACTGCAACACAAGAGGTGTTGAAAACTGAAGACCAAGCACTTCTTAGCAGATACATTCAAATAAAATGGTTTCTCATGCACTAAAGTATATTCATATAGTTGTGATATACTGCCCTACTTTGACAAAAGGAAGCAAGTGACAAAAGTGACATTTTCTGTAAACAAGCAGAATGTGACGGTCATTTGTATGACATCAATGGAATATCGTCATGTCTCACCTTACATATCTCTAACAAGATGAGTGTTTATATATGAAATTTGTACTGGAAGAAAAGCATATTAGAAGATATGGAAATGTTATAACTCATATTTAGTTGTATGTCACTTGGTTCCTTTTATCAAAGTAGGGTAGTGCATTAACTATTCTCGTTAAGACCACTGCTCACCTTCAAAGCTACGATTCTTGAGAACAACCCCATGAGGTGTCCGGACGTATGCTCCTCTAGGCACAATGGCGACCTCCTCATCAATCTTAGTGATCACTGCCGCAAGACGGTCCTCTTCTTTGATCATAATCTTTAGAGGAATGAAAAGCGATTGGGTAAGCCTTTTGTCACAATGTTCTTAATTGCTCTTTTCTCACACTTTTAACTCTGTTCATGTCATAAAAAGCAGAACAGGATAAGCAGCCTTTTTCTTGGGTATCCACTAAAACTAATAGCCCAAGTACAGAGCTGCCAACATTGGAATGATAGAATCCAGTAGAAGTAAATGAACTACACGAGGCAATGGTGTTGGTATTCCTATGATTTTGTTTTGTTTTCGTCTTCTTTTTTCTCATCAGAGTTCTTATGCAGAAACAAATTTTCACCAGCTGAATTCTTAAGCCTGACACAATGTATAACAAACATTAAATTCAAACAGGAATGTGTAGTGAGTGGAAATGAAATTGTTCCTTGCTGACGCCCCTAAGTTCTGACCTACATGCTCACTGCCTGTTTTATCTATACTTAGGGAATAAAAATTCCTGGGAGTAGACATGGAAATGTAAGCCTCTAATTTTTCTTTGGGAAGAAAAGAGTATCCAATCTATGACACCACTCACTGTTCATCTTTCTTCCTTTTTTTTTTTAATTTTTAAATTTTTTTAAAAAGAAATTGCCAACCATGAAAGAGAGATGAAATGATACAATTAAGACTGTTCTTGAGCTGTTTTCCGAAAACAAAGCCATCTTTCATGCTAAGGAAAACATACATTGTCATAACCAAATGAAATTGCATGGAACTGACACTTATTGTTGGTGCATGCACAGATGTCTCTTTAAACTTTACAAAAACAAACCAACTTTGCACAGACACTGACCAATGACTTAATTTTGATTTGTTATGACAGTTAACATTGTTTCACCAACCTAAAATAATATTTCAGAACTACCCCTGAACATGCATGTCCTTAATAAGCAGAGTGTGAGTCAAGAACTCTTACCGTATTTTCTTCCTCTGTGGCATCTTCTCCCTCTCCCAACTTCTGGATCTCTATGTGTTCATACTCATGGGATGGATCTCCAATGAAACGACCTTTAACCACTGAACACTGGTCCCTGATGGCCTGCGTAGCTTGAGGTAGTAAACCCCATGTAACGCAGTCGAGACTGTTTAGAAATAAGAAGTGTACATATTATCACAGTCAAATTTTGAAAAGTACCTGTACTTTTTTCAAACAATTCTTTTATACTCACACCAACTGAGGAAAAAAAACAAAAAACACCTACAAACAACAAATAAGACTCTACTAATGATTCAGGAGAAATTGAAGTGATAATAGATTTTTCTGATCAAAAATCCAAAATTATTCAAGCCTTACTTACACTGTCAATGAGACCAAGCTGGTAGGTTGTAAAATTTTTTTACAATTATACTACTTCTGGGCCGGTATTCTGAAAATCTTTTGTCTTATCTTCACTGTGTTAATTGTCATAACAAATTTAAAACGCATACTTATGTTTGGTATAAACTGCACAAATGACCAGCACACAAGACAAAAGTGCGTGATGTGAGCCAATGGCGTACACTATTTCTGATTGCAAAGATAACACGATTTTCAGAATACCGGCCCTGCACATATAAATAAAGTCATTAAAAATATTTGCTAAGTTAAAACACTGACTGAATAAGATAACTTGTCTTAGCAACATGGCTGACAGTGTCACGAAAACAAGTATGGTCGGGGGTCCTAAAGCTACGCAATCTGCAAATACATGCAATGTGACGCGTTCAATGCACCAAACCTCCGATATGACAGGGCAACAAGATTATCATCACGGTTTGCCAAAAAGAAATAAGTGATTTCCATTTAGACCTATTTCTTGTCATATTATCATTAGTTAGAAATCGGGGTAAAAGTCACACCAGTCAGTTTCAAAATGAATTTGCATTCACTTGTTACATGTGCATAGCTTGGAGACCCTTTAATTTTGCCAGACAAATTTTGACACTAACGTACTCTGACTCTCACTGCCTGGCACTGACATTGTGACATGAAAATATGTGTTATTGAAATTCGTCTGTCATAATTTTCACAACAAATAATCTTTATGGCATAATCGTGTTTCAGGCCCCACTCAATTAATGCATGGTGAGTGGGGCTGATGCCCACATACATCATGATCGATTATCTCTCCTGACCTAACTTAGACCACAGATAACTAGGACAGAAATAGAAGACGACGGACTTCCACAATTTTTTTAAAAGAATGTGTTGATCGATCATAACATTTAATCATTATCTTCTTTTAAAACTCTCTTATATATACTCGTGTTAACGGCCCCACCAAACGCGATTCAAATATGATTAATACAGCATCGGGGCTGATGAGCACAGTATATATACTCGTGTTTACGGCCCCACCAAACGGGATCCAAACGTGATTAACACAGCAGCGGGGCTGATGCCCATCAGCCCCACTGCCGTGATAATCAATTCATAATCCCGTTTGGTGGGGCCGTAAACACGAGTATATATTAGGGAGTGGTCAATCGAGTAATGTTAAAAATGTTAAAATGTAAAAATGAGTTTCATGATCGATCAACTATTGAACGAATAATAAAATGTAGACCTAGATTCTAGATCTAATACTTCGTGGGGAATCAGCCCCACATTCAAACTATATTTAGAGGTGGGGCCTGAAACACGATATTGCCATCTTTACAATATGTAGAACCAAAATATGTAAAAAAAAAAAAAATTCTCGAACCAATGATTTTTGTGACATCAGCTGCTGAAAACAGCTTTAATTTTAGGTCCCCCCCATACAAATCCGTAAGACTAGTCTACACGATTACTAACACGTGGGACTACAGCCAGTCAATTTTTCTGTGTCGCTTCTTCAGATCTAACTTATTCTATATGGCGATTTACCTGTAAAGCGTTTTCCTATCAACCATCTCATCATTTCCACATCCTTGGGCAATAAAGTAGTCACCCTTGATGCCTGAGATTTTGCCCCAGAAGAAGACTCGGTTGAATTTGTAGTTATTTTGAAGGATCACAAGCGATGTCTGCAGTGCAGCACTCTGTTCGGCACTGAGCACAGTGCCACTGGATCCAACATAACTGATGTTCAAATGAAGCCCTTCTGATTCCATTGCGGTATTTCCAAAATGTAAGTTCTCGGAAGAATATTTTCTATGCAAAAGACTTAGAATGTATCTTTTTAGGAGAAATAAAAAGCTTTTTTTTCGGAGGATTGCAGACGCTTTAGTTCCGCTGGCTGCTAGATGAGTGCACACGTTGTTATGGTGTAGTCAAGGAGTTCTGCGCATGCGCTTGCTAATATACTGAACAGTAAAATGGGCTGGACACAATAACATGCACAGCATAATGGACAAAAGAATGGAAGGGGGGGGGGGGGGGGGGAGGAGGAAGGGGGGGAAGAAAGAGTAGGAGGAGGAGGAGGAGGAGGAGGAGGAAGAGGAAGAGGAGGAATAGGCAGAAACAGGGGAGGGAAACAGGATATTTTGAGAGGGGGGAAAGATGGGGGGGGGGGGGGGGGGGGGTTATATCAAGTTATAGTTATTAGTTGCATGACCCAACCCTCTCTTTTCCCATACTCTTTTTTTTCTTCTTCCTTCTCTTTTTTCTTCTTTTTCTCCTCTTTTTCCCTCCTTTTTTGATCACTTGAAAAATCAGGGGGGGGGGGGGGGAACGGTCACCCCTGCCCCCCTGTAGCGCCGCCCTTGGGCCGAAGGAGAAAAGAGGTCATAGTGATGGGAGGGGGGGGGGGACGGTCTGAGTAGTTGGATGAAATTGTGAATTCTGGCATCATGACTGAGACTTTTGCTACAAGAAAAGTGAATGATCCATCATGTTTGGATTACAATCAATAAATTTAAATGTGAATTTGAATCTGAAATTGAATTCAAATGATGGGAGGATACGGGAAATGTGTGCCTTCTCCCTCTTCTTCTTCTTTTTTTATTTCTACTTTGACGGGTATCCTGCTTTTGATGGTTATTCTGCTCTGTTCTGCTGCCCAGTTACTGTTATTGGACTTTCAGTGGTCCAATATTTTCAATACTGTAACCACATGGCATGTGAATCGGCATGGTTCAAAGGATGATGCACTTTTAAGTGAGCTACCATCATTATCAACTGAAACGGTTTGAAGATGGAATCATGATAAACACAGCAGAGAGATAATTTATGAGATCTCAAATGACGATCTCATTGATTTTATTGCAACAACATTTTACATATTTTCATGTCAATTCATATTATCGACTTTTTGGATAGCATGCCAATTCCAGAATGCATTCAAAGTTGCTTTGTTTCAAAAAATATGAAAATTACAAAGAAACATTTAAAATTGCCCAAATTTATTCAAGAAATCTAGAAAATAAAAACATATAATCTTGTGTTCAGGTAGGGACCCATATACAAAGATCCGCCAAACAATTTTAGAAGAAAATTTTAAAATATTCTGTAAAAAACAACCTAAAACAAAACATCGAAATGTATAATACACGTCCATATAATAAGTGATCTAATATGAAAGTAAGCAACGTTGTATCATTCAATGATTATTTCCCAGAAAATTTCGCTGGAATGCTTATAAATACCTTACTGGTCAAAACAACCTATTCACTGCATGATAAATTACACAATGAAATTCCTTTACAAATTCAATTTCAGTATTTCACTACTAATAGTTCAACCTGGAAGGCTATTTTCATGAAATCAACACATCAATGCAAATATAATCATTACAAGAAATGCGTAAAAAGACGTATCATAAACATGTAAAAAATATCTGTTTAAAGACATGTCAAGTAATATCAAGGAGTATGTGAAAGTTAGTACATTGCTTGGAATATGAGTTGAGTTTGGCATACATCTATAAGCAACATTCCACAGCAAAACGTTGATGGAATCTCTCGAGGAATAAAGAATGCAATTTTGTGTGCTTTTTGATAGTAGGGTCCCTGTAAATTTGGATTTAGGAGTGATTAAGTAAATGTAAAGGTAAAGAAGTAGAGTGTTTCATATACAACTCGTAGCTTGCCTATATCCCATTAATAATTTACATTATTTTCCTCTGAGACAATAAAACGTGTTCATGATAAATGCAGAAGTCGATGACCCGAATACCCCCCCCCAAAAAAAAAAACAAAATCAGAGCTAGCTAAGTGTTGGGGACGCGCACGGAAGACATGATGACAAGGGGGGGGGGGGCACAAAGGGGCCATGCCCCCCCTGTTGATCGGCGAGCAAAAAAAAAAAAAAAAAATGGTACTGCTGATAACACAAATCAAACTAATTCCAATATTCCGTCAGTGCTTGCACAAGGACATAGGCGTAGCTAAGGGGGGGGGGGGTACAGGGAGGCCATGGCCCCTCTTGATTGAAAAGTACAAAAATTAAGAGAGAAGGGGATTGGTCTATACCACTATCACCTACACCTAATAATGAAATGAAATGCGCAAAAATGCCATTTTGATGCACATATTTTCAAAAATTACCCTACTGTGGGAGGGGAAACATCCTCCCCCGTTGAGAAATAGTTCCATTACCGTCTTTGGTCCTTTAACTCTTTTCTTCCCTCCCTGAAAAACACTGGATTCGTAGGCCTACACCATTTTTACTGGTCTAGCTAAGGGTCCACCAACTGGTCGTGTGTTACCTTAAAGCCTTCCGGCGCCACAGCCAGTGGCCATCGTCCCACATTGATTGGATTGGAATGGAAAAAATAAAAAGTGTGTGTGTGTGTGTGTGTGTGTGTGTGTGTGTGTGTGGGGGGGGGTTATAAGGGATTAGCATATGCCACTTTTCATATAAGTTACCCCTAACACTGAATTTTAGTGTGCAGAAAATGCCATTATCATGCACGAATTTTCAAAAATTTCCCTACCGTGAGAGGGGGGATACCGCCCTCCCATACCCACATCCTCCCCCCGTTTGGTCGCTTCGCTCCCTCGCCTTGCCCCCCCCCCCCCCCCCGTTGAAAACTTCAGCCTACGCCAGTAGTTATAAGAACATCGTCGTAAACATTATGAAGGAAATTTGCTTGGAATGAGGATGAGACAGATTAAGAGAGAGAGAGAGAGAGAGAGAGAGAGAGAGAGAGAGAGAGAGAGAAGGTGGGATTCACACGGTTAATCTTGCACTATAAAAACTCTGTTCTCATATAAAATTAATTCTATATGAGAGCGGAGTTTGTATTGCAAGATGATGAGTTAGTTCATGCATGGACCAAACACATAGCAACTACATACTGGGCAATATCTTTCACGGCAAATATCAAAAGAGAGAAAAGGTAAAGGGCTATCCAAATAATCACGAAAATCAAGAAAAAAATCGAACATTACGGTGAATGAATATATCACTAACATCCAACATCCATAATAAGTAAATGAATAACATACAATCAGAATACCGGACACATAATTCTTTTTTTTTTCTCCAGTACAGTGTTGCACACCAGAATTACTACAGCATGAGGGGAAAAATCGATTAGCGGGTATAAGTCCCGGGGGGGGGGGGGGGGGGGGGGTCACTCTCCACATGGCCTGCTACGCACCCGCGTCCAGAAAAAGCGTCGAAAAGGGTCCCGTTTCAGGCACTCAGGCGTCGTCGACGTCTTTGGCAAAAAGGGTTGCTTTTCAGCACCATTCGCTGGTAAATCGCCTCTTAGGGTAGCTTTTCTCACTCTTCACGCCATTTAGGGTTGCTAATTTGGTTATGCAGATTACGCCATCTAGGGGTGCAAATTTAATCTGCGCCATTTAGGGTTGCAAATTTGGGCAAATTTGAGCAGACCTATAGATACGCCATTAACTAATCCTCGCACACGCGGCGCGGCCAGCACATAAATTATGAGAGTGACCCTTCCGTACAGTCCCCCTAGCTAGTCTCTTACACACGGCTCTATACTAGGCAGCACGCGTTACCATACACACGCCCATAGGTCGCAGAGGATGCTATGCTATGACTATGCTGCTAATAATGCAACCGTTCCGTGCCTGTTTGAAGCGAATATGCTCGGCTGCACGGCATGCATTTGCACCATCGATATAAAAAAAAAATGGATAAAGCAACAGTGCCCTCGTTGGAAGCCGGGCCAAAGACACCGGAAACACTTAAAAGTACTCTCAGGTGCCACAATTTCTCTTTTATATCTAGCATTTTCCAAACGTCTCAAAACACATTATTATGGCATCGTGAGTTTCATTTGATGGAAATTTTATTATAGAAGAGCTGTTTATTGGTGAGTAAATATATTAAGTCTGAGAAAAAGTTTTACTCGTGTGTACTTGTTTCACTGGTTTTCGTTCGTGTTGTTATTCCTAGAGTAGAGGCTAGCCCCATATACTGTTAATTGTGTTGTGTTTTTCAATTCAAGTCAGTAGTGGCCCAGCGTTACTTAATGTAGATCTATCCTGTCCTTGATTGACCCGCTCACAGGAGTGATAGCTTGACTTGTCTTTGTGTACAATTCAATGCAAAAACAAAAATTGCATTTTTGAATGAATAGACTAGTATATTTCAGTTTAATGAATTATTTAATTAACCACAAATGATAGGTGCAAAAAAACATACGAGTAAAATTTTTCTCAGACTTAATATGTATTTTTCAACACAGTAACGTTACTGTCAGCAAAATGAGGGACTCTCTTGACCAGGAGTACACAATTCATGTTCTAAATTGTTAATCATGTTAAATCATGTTTAGATGGACAGTATTTTTGTTTGCTCAATCCTTGGGGTACATCCTGGTGGTAGATAAACATTAAGTATTTGCTGTCGTAATGCATTTTGGTACTTAGTCAGTGAAAACTGGTTCAAACCTAGGCCCATGTTTGATAAACCATGCATCTCTCTTAACTATTTATGTACCATACATGTATTAGTTGCAGAGACGTCTCTGAGACGTGTCCTGAAAATTATGGAGTCTCCGAAGAGTCGCAAGAAATTCGAACATGCTCGATTTTTTAAAAAAGACTTTTTACAGTCTCTGCAAAGTCTCCGCGACGTCTCCGAGACGTCTCCATTAGTTGCGTAGACTAATTATATCCGCGACTGCTGAGACGTCTCTGCGATATCTCCGAGACGTCTCTGAGCCATCTCAGAGACGTCGCGGAGACCAGGAGGAGACCAAAAAGACTGATGAGTCGTTGCAGAGACGTCTCTGCGACTCTACCTGAAGATGTTTGACCCAAATTTGACTTAAATTAATCGATTTCAATGTTTACGCCACTTAGGGTATCAAATTAGGGGATTTCCCTGTTCACGCCACTTAGGGTGGCTTTTCTCATGGGTTACGCCATTTAGGGTTGCAAATTAGGTTAATAGGTTACGCCATTTAGGGTGCATTTCTGAGGTTGTCGGACACGGGTGGGTAGCAGGCCATGTGGAGAGTGACCCCCCCCCGGGGTATAAGTACTATTTCATCATTATGAGAAAACGTTTGCAGTAGAAGTGAGTTTTTATTTGGTCAGGCAAAGTATTTCATAGTTTGGGCCCACTGTATCGAATAACATTTTTAATGTGTTAGTTCTGTTTTGGTAAATTTATGGGCCTGCTCATTAACACTTCTAGTGTCGCATGCATGAACTTCCTATTTGCGAGGCGACTGGCCTATTCCGGCCTACATAAAAATATAGAACAGTCCAAGACTTGCATAACTCATCTGATAGTATATAGTGACTCATGAATGTTTTTTAACATGCAACTGTTCTGTTCATATGGAAAGAGAACATAATGAAAAAAAATTACAAGCATAAGTATACGTGCGTGGATAAATGGCATCATTAATGAGTGTGGGTAATTATCCGCAGAATAGACATGATAGATTAATTTTTATGCCCTAAACTCGGACTCTCGGAGAGACATTCGTCCATTGGCGTAAATCCCGGGGGGGGGGGGGGGGAGGATGGGGGGATATATCCCCCCACTTTTTTGGAGAGGGGGGGGGGGGGGGGATGGCGTGTACAAATATCCCCCACTTTTTAAGAAAGAAAATATATTTTAATTAATCCGTTAGTAAAATCTTTGAATATCTGTCATAAACAACCATCATATTTCAGAATTTCTATTTGAAAATGCGATTGAAAACCAAAAAAGTGGTTATTTTTGGCTTGCTCGCTCGTCATTATTTTAGAATTTCTATTCGAAAATGCGATTAAAAATGAGAAAAGTGGTTATTTTTGGCTTGCTCGCTTTGCTCGCTCATATTTTAGAATTTCTGTTGGAAAATGCGATTAAAAACTAGAAAAATGGTTATTTTTGGCTCTCTCGCTTCGCTCGCTCGCAAAATAAATATCAAAATGTGTGTAAGGGGGTCTGTGGGGGTCAGTGAGAGTGTGTGCTTATACCTAAGTGTGAGATCGACAGAAAAAAAAATCGTCAAAAAAGTCAATCATCCCCCCCCCCCCCCCACTCCTCAGAGTGGATTTGCGCCGGTGCATTCGTCGTAGACTCTAACTGGGTCAATGAACCCACGCGTCGTAAATTTACAGATCACTAAATAAGTAATCAGTCGTTATGGTTGCGAGTTTCATTAGAAGGCTAATGAAATAGATTGATGCAATTGTGTGTAAAGTATAATTATGCAGGTATATCTTACTATCAGTATGGGCGTGGCTATCAAATTATCATACTTAATCAAACTTTTCGTGACCATGGTGCCCTCTCTTCCGTCGGACTCCGGTAGATCTGTTCTCACTGCTTAGTATTGATTCTCTCCAGGACGAAAATGTGTCCCAGTTCGTCCACTGTGACGAACGAAGTGAACTGAGGATTACAGACGATTCGTTTTAAGCGGCTGTTCAGTCGAAATCTTTGCAACAGTACCAGATTACTTTCTTCAGCCTTCCACCACTCTATGAACCCATTATCCTGCAATTAACACAACAACAACAACGTTATGAAAATAGATATATATTTTTATCTTAAAGGCAATTTCATTTCTTCATCGCAAGTCTTGGCTGCAAGGAAAACCCCCTTTAACAACATGAGGTCTAAAAACGATACCTGGAGAAATGAAATAAAACTTAGTAATTTTTTTTTGTGTGTCTTCCCTCTGTACATGTAAGCCACTGATAACATGATGCTGGGTTCGAAATACACACAATGTGGTGTGCTAAGAAGCAATTCTTGCATGCGCAGAGGCATGGCTCTCCACTTCTATACTGTCCGAGCCTGACGTTCCACCTGATCACGGTAGCTCGGATAGAGCAGGGGTAAGAAGAGAACTGATACTGAAGAAGCAACACGGGTTGAATAGGACCATCCTTATGAGTATCATTATCCTCCTGCTCATCCTACTACTGCTGTGGCAAATATAAAACTGCTACTGTTGCTGCTGCTGCTACTACTACTACTACTACTACTACTACTACTACTACTACTACTTACAAAAGTTTTGACATGCCCCATGGAGACCATCAGTGACCCATCTGAAGAAACTCGGATGTCTTCGACCAGGATATACGATTTGGTCGACCACTTCTGTGTTCCATCCCTTGCAGCTCTTACCTAAGAAAAGTCAAATTCATATATTCTACCGTGAATTTTCCATCCCGCGTCTAAATTTCACGTCATTATTCAGCACATGATTAAATTTGTCTTAGATACGTGTATACGAAACTGAATGTGAAGTACTGAGGTTGTTTCACAAAGCTGTGGATAAGGTTACGTATGACCTAACGAAGGACTTAACTATGAGGAGTCAAATAGGAAATCCAAAGGGTTTCCTATGGTGGCCCTGAAGTACGCTCGATAACAGGTCATGTGCGACGCGAATTTCGCGACCTAGTCGCGAAATTCGCGATTCGGGTCACCAATTTCGTGACTCATGACGTGAAATTCATGTCCCGGGACCCGAAATTCGTGACCCGAGACGCGAACTTTGCGACAAGGGTTGCAAAATTCACACCCTGTAGTCGCGAAATTTGTGACTTTAGTTCGTGAATTTCCTGACTTTGGGTTGCGAAGTTTGCGATTTAGGTCGCATATTTGACACCTACGTCGTGATTTTCTTGTACATGGCTGAGCGGGACCGTATGAACCGGAAGAAGATATTGAGCGGAAGAAAATGACCCGTTTTCGCGTCGTTGACGTTGTCACCTTGACTCAATCAAAAGATAGTGAAGAAGAAGAAGAAGATCTTCAGACTTCCATCATCGTCGACAACGGCCATGTGTTGACAGCTGACACAAAGTCACGCACGTGCACCACAGACATGCACGTGCTCATCGTACACATAATATGTTGATCGAATCACATCCTTCGCACTCGCACCGCTCAGCCATGTACAAAAAATCCACGACTTAGGTCATGAAATATGCAACCTAAGTCGCGAAGTTCGCAACCCAAAGTCATGAAATTCACGACCCAAAGTCACGAATTTCGCGACTACAGGGCGTGAATTTTGCAACCCCTGTCTCAAAGTTCGCGTCTCGGGTCACGAATTTCGGGTCCCAGGTGATGAATTTCACGTCACGGGTCACGAAATTGGGGACCCAAATCGCGAATTTTGCGACTAGGTCGCGAAATTCGCGTCGCACATGACCTGTTATCGAGCGTACTTCAGGGCTACCATAGTTTCCTCTTGTTTAAACAAAATGTGACTGTATTTCCCTTAATCTCAATCAAATAGTTGACAAAAGTAAACTTCGTATCAAAATATTTTTGTTAATAATAATCATGTTAACCTACACAGATATTTCAACTTAAGCGTATGATTAAAAGGACTGAGAATCCCATTTAATTGGCTTTCCACATTCGAGTTGTTCGTATAAAAGACATGCGTAACATTGTGCCAGCTTTGTGAAACACCCCATGGTTCAAAACTGTTTGGATAAAGGTATAAAACGAATTACTACACAGCCGTGGTGTACATAACTGGTACAATCATTGAGAATGTCATTACTGTATCCAGTGATGTGTGACTCGAGTCCGGACTCGGACTCAGACTCATGGCCTATAACTCAATGACTCGGCGACGAGTCCGGCACGAGTCCGGGAAATTTTGGCGCTAATGCGATTTCGTATCCAAACGGATATCTCATTTTCCACTTGCCGAAATTTCATAAAATTTTCCGACAGTATTTTCAAATATCGAATCACTTGCATAAATTTCAGCGAAATCGGTTTACACACACCCGTTTTCGCAGTAAGTGAATTAGTGAGGTACGAGTATCGCGGTCTGAGGGCAAAGCGCCACTCGATGTGTGGATGGAAAAAAAAATCGTGCAGAATCTGGACTACCATCATAAAACTGTATCTCAACTACTGAACCATTTTCTTCAGCGTATTGCGTTTTCCGGTTGTTATTTTTCTGATTTGTCAAGATTTTTTTCTGGACTTGATTGGACTTGATTGAACTGTTTGAGCATGTCTTCGCAATCAAAGATTATCATATTTGGACACAAACTAAAGTCAACTAGGCCCACATACTTTCTTCTTGCATTAATTTTGTGCGTTTTTAAAAAAAATCAATGATTGTTGATTCATTTGAATTGATTCTTTAGTAAGTACAGATATTTTAAATAAGAAACTTATTTGTAATTGATTCCTATCCCAGGTTAGAAAAAAAAGTTTTTAAGGCCCAGATCAAGGCAACTGGAACTGGTACCAGTTAAGTGAACCAGGTGAGTCCAGTTGATTCCAGTATACCAATTCAATATGGGAATTGGTATACTGGAATCAACTGGTTTCCACTGGTCCCAGTTGGAATACCAGTTGTCAACTGGTAGGCCCTACCAGTTGGAACTATTGGTTCAACTGGTACCAGTTAGGACAAGTATACCAATGTCCATATTGAAACCAGCTTATTTTGCTGGAATCAACTGGTATCGGTTAGGAACAGTATACCAATTTCCATATTGAAGCCAGTTCACTTAATTGGAATCAACTGGTACCAATAGGACCAGTATACCAATTTCCATATTGAAACCAGTTCACTTAACGGGTATCAACTGGAACTGGTTCCAGTTGTTTGAACTGGTCCTTACTGGATCCTTTACCTGAATACCAGTCAGAATCAGTTATGACCATTTACAACCAATTAGCTTTCAGTTATGAAACTTAATTGGTAACTGGTACTAATATTATACTAATTGTTCTAATCATGTTTGTTAGTGCAATGTACAATGACAACTATAAGGAAATACATGTACTGGTTTGCCTCCAGTCTGTCCAATTAATGTAAAGGGCAAGAAGACTTGCATGTACATAATAGTGACAAGTCTATTCCTCATATACTTGTATATAAATTAATGCACTTTAGGTTCTGGTTAGTATTTCCTCGTTCAGGTTTAATTACCTGTTATTGATACAAATTGATGTAATGTCATAATGATGGTTGATTTTACTTTCTTTGTATTTTGGAAATGTATTACACAAGACTAAATAATTAGTGATCCAGAAATATGATGAAAATTCAAATATATTACATTACAATATGAATCTGCACAAATCCAATAGTCACTTTTGCAAATTAACTGGTTTCAACTGGTATTCCACTGGTATTTTTCTACGGGATTCAACAATAGGCAGCCACCTGTTAGATATAGTTATTTCAACTGGAAATAGTTTAAACTGGATATTAGCTCCAGGTCTGGTTTCAACATTGTGATGTATCCTACGTTTTTTACAAATGGAAAAAAAATAATAGTCTTAATTCACCCAACTTTGTTTATTTCCTCTTAAAGCTAATAAAACCCATTGAAACCAGTTGAGTCAAACTGAGAACTTTCTAACTGGTTTCAACCGGAATCAACTTGTATATTTTAAAATGCCAGTTTATATCATTGCTTTCAGGTGGAATCGAATGGTAGATCTGCCAGTTGTGTCCAGAGGCTTTGAACTGGTATGAAATCTGTCCAGTTCATTCCACTAGTTTCAACTGAAATTGACTGGCAAATTTCAGAGTCTGCCAGTTTATTCCATTGGTTTCAACTGGAATAAACTGGTGTCTAATGGGAACAAGTAATTTCCAGTTGAAACCAGCTGAATAAACTGGTACATAAAGCCTACCAGCTCGGTCAAATGGATTCAACTAGTACCAGTTGATTCCAGTTTACACCAGTTGAAAATCCAAATGGTTTTAACTGGTTTTTCTAATTGGGATTTAATACAAATTTGCACATGTGCTGGACTCGGACTCCGACCGACTGGACTCGGACAAAAACTCGGAAAAACGTGAAGTCTAAGAAAGAGATAAGCTTTTTAATACCCATATTATCACTGGAATACTTCAAATATTGCACAGCCGAACTAGTCAAGAAAGAATAATATATCACTCATATTTACCTTCAACGCACCTCCAGAAGCTGTTACTATCATAGTAGATTCCAGTATGAACTTAGCCAATGAAATGGGCATATCTTCTGTAATGCTGCTTAATTCTTGCTGGGTTCCAACATCATATACCTGAATATCGAAGGAAATCATAATGGTTAAAATCCGTCTTACTACACTGTATTGCCTACAGGTCCCTTCGCTTATTAAATGCCAGTTGCACACGGTGCATCGTATCTATTGTATTATCATAATAGAGCCTGTAAAAAAATAGTCCATGTCTTTCACTGGACGCATTGTCTTGTACTGTTGATTTTGTGAATTAATTGTTATTTTAATTTAATCTTACGTTTTACATTAGCAAAATATTTTTGCTGCTTTCACAGTTCAAAGCGTAGGAGCTGCCGTGTGAGTCGAAAAATACAACTGAAGAAGAAATTGATATTGCAGTAGAGAGGAAACATGCCCCGCTAAGGAATCTAAAACATTTAGTGAAGTGACTAAAAGAAAACAGTCTATTACAGACGTACCAGTCATGTGATACGACCAAAGCACAAGGAGCACAACGCATAGATGAAATCGACTGCGCAACAAATGTTTTCTCTTTGACTGCATTAAGATTTCAAAGGCAAACTAAACCCGCCATTCATCCTCTCTGCTCCAAATCCCTCAAGTTTCGAGAGAAGATTCATTTAAAACTTTCACAAATTTTGTTTTTCATTCTACAACAACATCACATGTTCCATGAAGAATGTTCACTCATTAATGTGCTACTTCTTGCAGAGAATAAGGATACTTCCTTATCATATACCTTGAGATGTTTCCAGCCAGCCAGAAGCAGAAGTTTGCCATCTGATGAAAACTCGGCTTGACTAACACGGCTTACTGGACCCTGCAAATGGGTTGGTTCACCTTCACATAGCTTACCATCAGACATCTGAATATCAAAAAAAGTTTTGAACAGAGGTAATATGCTTTCATATCGCTTATCTATTGATGAATAATTCTTGTGATGAATGAAATATAAATCTATTTTACCCATTCGTTTACTTTTCCGTTTAATTTCGCGATTCTCGAATCCTACATTAAGATTTACATGTACATGCTTATCATAAATATCACAGGATACTGTTCCTTTGTTTTCTTACCCGCTTTATTGATTTACACCAACGACTGCTTCATTGGTTTTCTTCTCTAATAAATTTAACTGTCTTCACCATTCGACGAGAAACACCTATGGTTGTTTATTATTTGCTTTATTTGTATGGTGTGTAGTGTGTATAAATAAGACAGGTGTATCTGGTGTTACAAACAAACCTTAAACAGGAGAGCTGTTCCATCTGCACAGCCGACGACCAGGTTTGTTTGATCACGTGACAAATCAGCACAGAGTCCCTGATGTGACGTCATGACAGGACTGCGGCATGACACCGATGGCTGTTTATCAGTTGACCAAATCTGATTTTTAACACAAAGATACAACGATAAAACGAACCAGAGAAAGAGAGAGAGAGAGAGAGAGAGAGAGAGAGAGAAAGAAATTTTGAAACAAAAACTGCAGTGGCTAGCTGAAAACTATGGTGGCCCTATGGTGGCCCTGAAGTACGCTCGACAACAGGTCATGTGGGGGCAAACTTTGCATCCTAGTAGCGAATTTCGCGACCCGTGACGCGAACTTTGCGTCCCAGTCGTGAAATTCATGACCCATGGCGCGAAATTCACGACCCGCGATGCGAAATTCATGACCTCGGATGCGAAGTTCACGACCCGTGATGCGAAATTCATGACCCACAGCGCGAACTTTGCATCCCAGTCGTGAAATTCATGACCCGTGGCGCGAAATTCATGACCTGGGATGCGAAGTTCACGACCCGCGATGCGAAATTCACGTCGCACATTTATTTATTTATTTACCACTTGTGGGACGGAACACCCAATCAGCATATGCTGTTTTTCGTAGGGGTCCATAACTTGTTGTCGAGCGTACTTCAGGGCCACCATCGGTTTCAGTGTTCCAAATCGGTTACGGGTCTTTGTGATTACAAATGATGAATCACTGATCATTGGGTAACAAATGATTGATGAATGAATAATGAAAGAACGAGATGACTAATTGATCAGATGACATTTTATTTTATCTGATTTTTTTTCTGCAAATGAACGACATATGGGTGAAATGGGTGTATACGGAATGGATGCCAAATGAGCCAAAAAGGATAATGAATGGGTTACTAATGGATGAAAAATAGGTAACGAGGAGATGACCAATAAATGCCGGACTGGTGACGAGCAGATGACAGGTTGTCGGTAAACGGGTGACGATCAGGTGAGTGGACGATGAGGATGGCAAGAGGGTGACGATCAAATGACTATTCGGTTACGAGTGAATGATGAGGGGGAATGGGTGACAAGTGGACGACGAATGGGTGGCAAGCGGGTGATAAGTGGACGGAAAGTGGGTGACGATTGGATGACAAGTGGACGGAAAAGGGTTGACTAGTGGATGACAGGTGTACGGCGAATGGGTGACGAGTGGAAGACGAATGGGTGCCGAACGGGTGACGAGTTGATGACAAGTATACGGAGAGTATCGATGACGAGTGGAAGACGAACGGATGACAAGTGGACGATGGGTAGACGGCGAGTGAATGATAAGTCGACAATGAGTTTATGATGGATAGGGAACAAGTGGATAACGTGTTGAGGATGAATAGGTGCAGAGTGGACGGCCCATGGGCAACGAGTGGATGACAAAAAAAAAAAAAAAAGGGTGACGACTGATGAAGAAGAGAATGGAAGACGAATGTATGATGAGCGAGTGATGAATGGGTAAAATTGAAGACGAATAAAAGACAAAAATGTGAGGAATAGATTGTGATATAATTGTGGATAATGACTTTATAAGCCTCTGTTAAACTTTCTACTTCAAGATAACATATCGACTAATGAAAATAAGTAAACATAATTCAATTTGAGCGTCCTGCCCACATGACTGAACATACAAAATAAATACTTTCCAGGGGGAAACTGTGCCAAATCGGAGAACTCTGAAAACCACTTATAAAGACGTTGTTCGGTCGCGTTTTTTTTTTTCTTGAAGTAAATTCACGTACTATTAAAGCTGTATTATTCCGTTATATGAGACTATGATTATAGGTCATCTTTTAATAATACTATTCTTCTTCCATACGGTTGTTATACGAGTATGCTCATGTGGTTTTTCTACTGATCGAATATTGATTAACGACTGCATTTCTTACCTCAATGATAACACCTGAACCAGTGGAGACAGTAAGAAGTTCTCGCTTACTGCCAACGATTCTAGCCAGTAAAATCTTGGTCTCTGACGGCTCGAAGATCTGACAGTCATTTGTCGATTTGATGCGATTCTTACCTGGTTTGGGAAGTTTTACAACCTGAAGGAGGCCAATTTTGTAAAAGGAATGATTTATGAGAACTGATGTAATGGTTAATGAAGTTTAGTTGGACAAGGAGGAAATGCATACAGTAACAGAAAATACGAACTTCTTCCAGCTCTAATGAAACGCATAAGTAGTGTCGTGTAACATTATGCATTTCTTATGTGTTTATGGATATTATGATGCATGCAATAAATCGGGTTCAAGAAAAAAACATTAAAAATTAAATCCATTGCATTCATTACACATGTCATGCTTTAGCCTTTTCCCTAACACTTGCTTAATTTCAACCTAGGAGGATTTCTTGAAATCGTTGATAATCTCAAATACTCACATTTATGTAGTCTGTGAACACACAGGCTTGTCCTGGGGCCTCGGTAATATCGACAGCATGGATACTAACTCCCTCGCCAAACTTGAGAACTTTAGTATACGAGTTGAAGCAGTTGTTTTCGCCCGAGTAAGTCACCATCTTGAACAAAATCAAATATATATTCATTCCTACATTGTGACTCGATGACGGGATGGGAAAGGGAGGAAAAGAGGCATGGGATTCATGGGGCAGGGCTTTTAATTTGTTATCATTGCTTCACTTTTGCTATACTAATCTATAGTTCATACAAGCATGACAAGCATTCGACTATAATAATGAAAGCTTCTAGCCTCCTAAAACACCTTTTAAAAATTTATACGAAATGACTAACTGTTATGAATCAATAAATGATTTGTATACTACTGCTATATTCAAAACGAAATGAAATTTCTGTGCGTTCAAACTTCATTTTTGATATAGGCTACATGTATGATAAAACTATGTCTGTTTTACCACAATCTGTTTGGAGTCAGCACACTCAGTACCAACAAGACGATTGAGATCTCCATTAGGATGGAAGGAGGCATCCCAAACGGCGTGGTTCAAAGTAACAGGTACATCTTGCTTCGCTATCTTCCACACCTGAAAGAGAAGGCCAACTTTAAAATGTCAGCTTTTGCGAGAATATTGCTCTCTCCGAGATAATGGTGACAACCTGCCACTCTTAATAGTGGCGGGGGCGCGTTTCCGTTTTACACCGTTGCCTAGGCATTTTCGCGAAAAATCCTACAAGTGCTCTGGTGAAAGAGTCTAAGTCCTCAGTGCACATAGCTATAGGCCTACAGGCGATCAACTGCATGCACTTTGTAATATTGAGCGAACGGGTTGAATTCATAGAGTTATATGTATTTCTCTCCCTTTCTCTATGGCTGAGCCTGATCTTATCTAAAAGAGGGGGAAAAAAACCAAACAAACAATGAAATACACTGTACATAAGGAGAGAGAAGAAGATAGATGGAAGGAAGAGCAAATAAAAATATATGGACATGGGAGAGGATAGATGAGAGGAAGAACACATGAAAAAGGAAAAGAAGGTACAGAATTCATTGTATATTTCTTCGTGTTGTTTTTTTCTTTAATACCTTTCCCTTTTCTTTATAGACTTCTAGGCCTATGGATCCGTCTTTCTTTTTACATTTCTTTGGGCAATCCTCACGTCTGTTTCTTCGCCTTCAGTTCCTTGAAGGCCCCTCTTCTTTGCTTTTTCTTTCATCTATTCTCTCTGCATCTGTACACTTACAAGATCGCCGCGTGCGCCGTTCTACTACATGGCATAGGTACATGGTATAAGGGCAGCAGAGATTCTATGGCAGAATCGAAACCTAGTCTTTAAAACCAGCACGTTTGATGCAATTAATCGAAAAACTGCCTAGGCTATGGTGTAAAACGGAAACGCGCTAGCGGGGGAGTGTTTCGCCATGCTGTATTCAAAGTTAAACATGACTTTACGAACGACTTGTATATGGTAAGCCAAATGAAATTCTCGATCATTATAAATCGCATTAACTTTTTTTTTTTAACTGTGGATTGTATTTTTGCCACAATTTGATTGAGGTTATGGGTAATGTTGTCACACTTCAAACATGAACAACTTTGGGCATCCCATTTGGCACTCCATATTCAAGTCATTCATAAAGTCCTGTGTAACTTCACGAACAGCTTCATGAAACACCCCCATCCCCAGGGTGAGGCAAATGGGAGTCTGGATGGATGAAAAACTTGAGCGAGTTATCATGGTATGGCTAAATCTAGGATAATGATAATGATGCGATACTTGTAAAGCGAAGAAGAGTATTTTTGTCAGGTTTTTAGAATATATGCGCTATGTCAACGTGCATGCCATAATTATTAAGTGCTATCATTAATAGTATCATCATCATCCCCACCATCATCATCATCATTATCTTTATCATTCCTGATATTATTATCATTATCATTATTATACTGCTGCTACTACTTCTACTATTACTCTGCAACTATTACCAGTAATATTTTATCATCGTTGTTTTTGTTGTTGGTAAAGATGATTATTGGCATTGACATTATCCTGATAAGTTTTAGAACAATGTACTGTCAAGAAAAGAGTTTCGTCTAAATCCCATTAAAAACCTTTCTGAATGTCATTGAAGCATTATTACGCCTGTCGGCAAATGAACTTAAATGAATAGATTTGATGTATTGAGCTGGGGTTGAGAAAAATAAAGGGTTACCAGTATGAGTCCACAGAGCTGCGTCGTGGTGAGGAAGATTGATCTTTTAGCACCTTTATTTCCTTTTATGGATGATAAGGAAATATACAGGATATAGCGAAAGACACCCCCGGTATTCAGGCGACAAATTAGCGAAAGATTCCTGGAAATTGGAAACGTCGTCCCCAACTGCAAAATCTAGGAGATATGAATTTTTTTTTTTAAAGGTTTATTTGTATTTACATAGCTGTTCAATACAGTATAATTTATCGTAAACAATGTAAGTGGGCTTATATTTCCTACTACATTAGCATGATTAGTAAGATGAACACACCAAGATACAGAAATACATGCGTGGTATGTGATCAGAAAGAGAAAACCAATTTCTCTTCGATTCACGGGCATAACAAATCTCACCATCAGATTTATTCAATTTAAGTTTAATTTACATGATTTATTCAAATTAAGTTTATATATGCAAAAACGCAACACTGCTTTTCTGCCAAGAGTGTTGTGCCTTCTTCAAGTGGAATATTGCAGAATTACAATGTGAAAGTAACATTTCTGGCCATAGCAGCTTGAGAATTCCCTGGTGAGGCGAACACGCGTGCGAGTAACTATAAGAATTGGTAGGCTACGAACCCCTCTATGATCTGCCGGAAAAAAATAATGACAGGTGGCTTTGGCGTTCCTTTCACATACATGTACATGTTTCAACACATATTTCATTGGGAATAATGCAATGAACATCAAAATATCTTATACATGCATCTATTGTTTCAAGCGAACGTTGTGAGGAAATATCAAAAAATCAATTGCACAATTCCTTTCGACCCCAGAAGATTATGTGGTTCTGTTAGTCAAGGACTGACATTCGATAAATCTAGAAAGTCTGAAAATAAGTAATAAATCAGTTTTTTGCTGTTGTTTAATGCTTTATTGTGAAGGATATCACTGAAGCAGTTCGCCACCTACCGAAAATTAGAATCCACAAAATGTTCTCTGTCATGGATGGACTAAATGCATTTACCATGTTTATTTAATCGATCAAGTTATTTTTAAAACTTTGATTGACCGATCATTGTTAAAGTTTATATGCATTCTCGATACATTTTAATTCCCCATTATTTACTGTAATTGTCCCTCCTCGTCCAGTAACTGCGATCAAGTGCCCGTCAGATCCAGAGCAACAACTCAGTTTCTCGAAGAATTCATGCTCGGTATTTCCTGACCATACGCAGAGTCGACGTCCGCTGCTATTCCAGACCAGGACTTCAAAGTCAGTGCAAGTCACGATCAAACCGTTGCTAGTATACGCCGCATCTAAAACGTCGTCTGAATGTTCGATCTCACATTTGCGTTCCCCCGATGACACAGAAAATACCTATGATTGTTTTTTTTTAAAATCAAAAGAAAGCGAAATTAATTCCTAACATGATAAATGGACTGAACCAGAGAGTAGCAAAATTGTATAATTCAAGAATTAATGTTTAGCTGTAAATCTAAACTATCCTTACTAAAAAAAAAAAGAAAAGTTTTTTTTTTCTTGTTCAGAGGATAGCATGGATAATGTCATAAATGAATATGCACTCATAAAGAACGATATGTTGTGTACTTTTTCTATCGCTAAAATACTATATGCACTAAGAAAAAAGGTTCAATGTTGTACCCTTCAAAATACCCAGGAGCTCCTTTATGGATGCAACTTTACACCCAAAGAAGCATTATGCACCATTAAGGGTGCAGTGAGCTACATGTTGTACCCCTAGGGGTGCAGAGTTATACTTTCTTGGGAAGGAGAAAATTTGCAGCTTTTGGATAAAAAATTCTGCACCATCTAAGGTGCATAATGGCACCTCTTAGGGTGCAGATAGGCACTTTCGGGTGCAAACAAGTACAAAAGGGTGTATTTTTGCACCTTTTTTTCATGTAGATGCAAGATTGCACCCCCAAGGTGCTGCTATTGTTACACTTGTGGTGCAAAATTGCACCTTTTGTTCTTAGAGTGTATTATTCAATGTAGTTTAAGAGCATGGGAGTAATATCATACCCTTGCCGTGTCGTCCCTCTTGGCGCAGGTAAGAATGGTGCCTTCATTGTGACAGGGACTGCATGCCATGATAGAAGAATCGTGAGCTTGCACTGAATGTTTTAATGAGAAACATTCATCCCACACCTATATACAGAGGGACAGAAAGTTGGTATGGGAAGAGATATGTGAAGCTACTTTGCTAAGTTCACTAGTAGAGCTAAACAGCCATCAACCACCTAAAGTCGTTATCCGTTATTTCACACAAACTTGGCTGCCTTATAATTAGTCCTTTTCATTATTCTCTACAGGTGAACAACTATTTTGCTATCAAATATACTGAAAATGCATTGATGGCTCTAAAATGGATGTAAATTAGTGTAAGCCCTTAAGTTATCAGGTTATTTCAGGTCAGCTGTCGATCTATCGATTGCATCCAGTAGAAACTACAAAAACTGACTTATAATGTATATAATTAAATACGAACATCTACCTTCATGCAGCCTGAATCATCGCCAGAAATAAGCATCAGCTCCTTGCGGACGTAAACGAAAGCGCAGCATTTAATCTTGGTATTGTCGTGACATATTCGCTTTACGAGACGCTGTGACTGGCCGTAGTCCTTCGCGATATTCCAGACATTGATACAACGGTCAGTAGTGCAGCTGGTAGCCAGGAGTGCACCGTCAGGACTGACTGACAGATCGCTGATACTGTCTGTGTGAGCAGAGATGGATATCCGAACTGAACCGGTACTTTTGTCTGCAATCTTCACAGAACAAAAACGGGGGAAACTTGATTAGTCACTCACTTCACGACAAAGGTTTCAACGATCAAAAAGATATCAGGACCTCCCTCAATAATCGTTCAGTTATAGAAGCTCATTGCTAATGTTAGAATTTGTGTTTTACCTCTAATAGAAAAGAAAAGAAACACATAGGCCTAATCATGCCCAAACCTGTCTAGAGTGGTCTCTAAATGTGATAAATCTGTGTCAGACCAGCAGTGCATTTCTCATCTTCTTTCGTTTTACCATTGTCTCTACTGAGTGGTCATTGCCCATTCATTGTCTTATCGAAGTATTCGTATATCTTTAAAAAAAAAAAAGTATCCTTGTCAGTGATCTGCTCAAAATACGAATAATATCTGCTTGAACCATTAATAGAATTTTCTTGAATTTTTGACAAGCTTACCTGAACCTGTCCTTCGAAACCAACGGACACCACTTCATTGCCGTCTGGAAGGAGAACGGCTCGCCTTGCAGACTTCCGGTTGGTCCCATGTCTCACGCACTGCATCAATGGTCGTGTATTTGTGCTACCAAAACAGAGGAAATGAAATAGTTATATTCCGATCAGTGATATTGTATTACATATGTTTAATCAAGGTAAAAGTCTGCCATCAGCTAGAAGCTGCTTTTCAGCAAGGTCGTGAACAATATTCAAATATTCAAATATCATACTAATATTACATTATCATATTTAAATATGATAATCTCATAATATACACATCTTTTTGGTTTAATTCATTATTGTGAGATCTACAGTCACATTGGATGCTGGCCATCGAAACAAATCCTGAACATCTTAACCAACATAGGATTGTTTTCACCATCATTTTAAACATTCATGAAATAAAACGGTTGTGTTAGAATATGGTTTTATTTATTAATGGTGACATTATAGCTTTGAATAATTGCAACTAATTGATTTAGGATAAGGAAAACGTGTACTCGTGTACATATAAAAACTGGACGGCAAACGCCTTGAAAACCAATTAAGCTATATAATAGTAACAGCAACAAGAAGAAGACAACTAAACTGCACAAAATGTCCTGGCCATAAGGAAAAGAACCAAACCAAAACACGGTGCCCTTTGATTCTCTTTAATTTCCCCATTACATGATAATAGTTCTCGAATGTGAAATATGAACTCTACAAACCTTGTTCTTAGTTTGAATTTTCTTACTCTAAAATTCGCAAATAAATTTCTTTAAAGTCAAATGGTTTGTCAGAAATATTGGAAGGGGATATATGTTTATAACTCTTCTTAGAATCCAGTTTATTCATAACAAAATAGCTCTTACGTCTCTTTGATGTAAAATCCACCTTTAGTCTCCTGGGCTACAGAAAGTGCCTTCCTGTAGACTGTGGATGAAGGTGGGAACTGTAAGGCAGTCTGGATCATATCTTTACTGCAAGACTTGAATTGACACAGTGTCTGCAGACATCTAAACTCATTGCAAATCGCCGGTGGCTACAATTGTAACGAAATATATATTTTTAATGACGTGAAGCACGGATTAACGTTTCTGCAAAATGTTTTAAATATTACAGTAGCTTTGAATTTGATTGTACTGGCTGAAAAATGTATGTTCTGACAAATTCACGGTCAAAGCATGCATGGTGGATATTGAAACATAATTGGTGTCTTCTTTTATTAATCGATCATGTTGATAGAAGCCTTTCGTCTGATTAATATAAACCCACGAGTGATTTTTAGCAAAGATCAGAAAATGAAACGATTTTCCTACTTGCAATTACATTTACAAAGAATGACTGACATTTATCCCATCCTTTCAGCTTTCATTTTATTGTTGAGCCCACATGATATATTTCTGAACTAATTCCGTTGATATTAGAAGTTTTTTCCCCATGATAACCACTACCAAACTCCAGAAAAAAAAATGTAATTAGGTTTTCTGCTGTGGTCTAGAGGATACGTCAAACATGTCAAAGCCATTTCTATTACAATGTTCAATCAATGTCACCTCAAGCGTTCTTACCCACACTCCACCCACATGATATAGGCTATGGAACTTCTTCCCCAATCCTGTAGTTACATTTCAGTATAATTCGATAATCTTATTTAATCTGAACTTTATATTACGCACTGTATTCTATGTATGTTTTCATTTTCATGTTTGTTCATAGTCGCAGTTTTTCTTGATTAGTTGAATGTTTAATTCATCTGTAAGCGCTAATTACAAACAATGTCTCCATTAAGTGCTACAAAGATGTTATTTATCATTATCATTATTAGTATTCATTTCTTTTTATTGTTGATGCTGTTATTATTATCATTATTATGATTATTCTTGCTATTGTTGTTGCTGTTATTATCATCATTATGATTATTCTTGTTATTGTTGTTGCTTTTATTATCATCATCATTATGATTATTCTTGTTATTGTTGTTGCTGTATTATCATCATCATTAAGCTTATTCTGGTTATTGTTGTTGCTGCTATTATCATCATTATGATTATTCTTGTTATTGTTGTTGCTTTTATTATCATCATCATTATGATTATTCTTGTTATTGTTGTTGCTGTATTATCATCATCATTAAGCTTATTCTGGTTATTGTTGTTGCTGCTATTATCATCATTATGATTATTCTGGTTATTGTTGTTGCTTTTATTATCATCATCATTATGATTATTCTGGTTATTGTTGTTGCTGTATTATTATCCTCATTATGATTATTATTATTATTATCATTATTAATTATTATTATTATTATTATTATCATTATTATTATTATTATTATTATTATTACTATTATTAATATTATTACTATTATTATTATTATTTTTATTATTATTACTATTATTATTATTATCATTATTATTATCATTATTATCATTTTACCTTGTCTTTGCCAGCTCCTCTAGCAACTAGATGATCATGCAGAAGGTCATGAAGCCAATAGACCCTGCATTCATCGGATGAAGACCATTCTGTAGAGACCAAGGACCTCTGGATTATACCCCTCATTCGATTCTCAACCTCTTCCTTGGAACACCCCACCAGCATCGCTAGTACCTGATCAATTCGGGGTTAATAAATGTTTAATTTTTTTGTTGCATTCTTAATTAATTAATCTTCTCGTCATAGTGTACAGCTCATCGATAAGCAGACGGAGAAGAAGAAATCTGGGAACATGGATTTGGGGTCGGAATGCGTCTGTAATAAGTTACGCTTACTTTTAGAAGTAAGACTTGATTACAGAAGGAAAAGTCACATTTGGAAACAAACCAGGCATTTTGATTACAGCTATTGTGTCCAATGTTAGTGAAAATGGTTCAGTAAGGAAAGGATATTCTAATGCTACTGAAAAATCTCATACTTGGCCTAAAACTTGTATTTTGTTTGGCTTGTACCATCTTTTATAACCTTTCTATCTTGTCAAGGTCATGCATTACAGATGAATGTGCAATTATCGTATAAGATCCATCTAAGACGAAATTGAGTAATTCTGTTATATAACAGTTAAAATTGATTTCCGAAGTAATTTGGCAGCGAATGCAGATATCATGATGGGCCATTAAAACAGAGAAAATCGTTTATTGTTTTTGGTAATATGTAATTTAATTAAGATACTAACTTGACTGGAAAGTCTTGAGCCTTGATCGAAGACGGCAAACCAAGAATAAATCTCCATCTGAGATTTAGTCAGTTGCTCTACACTCATTTCAATAGCATCATAAACGCTACGGTACTCGTAGCTAGAATCTGAAGAAAGCTCCTTGAGTTTCTTCTCTTCCATCTGTCCAACGTAGAACTGCCACCGATCGGGGAAGTCCCTAAGGAGAGCTCCGACGATGGAGATGACAAGGGGTGACCCGCAGCTGAAGCCGTGAATGAGCTTGGCTTCGGGCGGGAGATCGGCGACGGGGATGGAAGTCCATTCGGATAACGCCTTGACAGACTGCTCCTTTGATAAGCCATGGGATAAGTTAAGTTCTTCTTTGTCTCCTGTAAAATTAGCAAGCAGGTGAAAATGTAACCAGCATACTTAAACGCGTGTTCCAGAATGTAAGGTTCGTAACGTTTCTGTAGTCTCTCTAAATTATTATGTTCTCCTTGATAGGCCTTTGATATATGACTGCAAATCCGATGAAACAGTCTACTAACTGTTAATGTAATACTACCTATGTAAGTTAAAGTGATATTTTGTTAGCTGTTTTCAGTAATTCGAAAATAATATTAAGTAACAAACCAATGCAGATTTCATGAACAGAACAGACCAATAGTACTTTATACTCACGGTAAAATAACCAAACCAGAGAGATATAATTTTGCCAATATTACGGGCAAAAGTGAACCAGCCTGTTTCTTTTATGATATCATTATGAGTCCCAGAGAGAATTGTGAGTGATATTGATACTAATGTCTTGCCTGAAACACGACTCATCACTCCGCTGTCTCTGGTGGTAATAAGAACTGTACTGCGAACGTCGAAAGCTGCTACCACCTTTGGTATCCAGATGTCATCCAGAACTAGGAGAGATCTACAAGAACAACAAAACTGAAATCAAAATGTAAGTATAGAAAGAAAGAATTTGGGAGACACTGACATTATGGATGTAGAGCCGAATATGTTGCATCTTCTTCTGAATAACACTGAACATGCTGAATAAGGAACGGATATCGACATAATAATACACATCCTTCATAGCTTACCTACCTACAAATTGACTGAGATTTCACTCTTTTATGGCACCACTTTCAATGGGTCTTTCTTTCTTACCTGCAGCGGCTCCCTTTTAGGTTTTGGGAAAGTACTTTCACCGTCAGCAATGCAATGTTGATTTAAGAAGTGGTGCACTTTGGAAAACCGATTTTCCTGGAATGTAGACCCATATTCTGCATTATAATGCTCTATAAAGTAATGTATATTTGGGTACGAATATCACTGCTTTACCAACCAGACTAATAATCAAAATACGTCAGTCCTGTTTTAAATGAGTGGATCCTGTGCCTCAACCAAGTGTTTTCATCGTGAAATATTTACTACACCGCTCTCATAATGCAGGATTTACAAGAATCTCCCATCATCTCACCTTGGGTATCGCTGGCTGATGAGCTTTGTCAAGAGATTTTTCCATTGTTCCAGTGTCTTCGGAGGAGATGGAGCTGATGATAGGTTGCTGTCAAAGATTCTGCAAAGTGTCTCCAGACGGTCAGGGATACTGTTTTCTTCCTTCACGTTACCCATGGACATCCAGAAAATACCATCTGAGAAATATTCTGATCACGTCCGAAAACAATGTGATGGAAACCGATCAAAATTCATTTATATTTATCCTTGTAAATTATCGAACATTTTGTATAAATGCATCACAGAAAAGTGATATACTAAATGCACCATATCTAGCATTTGTCTTCAAAATCGCTGCAAATAAACCAACAGGAGGCCGGAAGATACCACCTGAGAAATATTCTAATCACATCTGAAAAGATTCTGATATAAACAGTTACACAACATGAACGGCTGCCGTCGACATGTCAGTGGTAAAGAGCAAATGATCGATATTATTTGGTTGAATGTCGCAGAAAAGGTATCATTGTCAAAATAAGAGATAGTGTGTGAAGCCTGGAAAAGGCATAAAAAACGGGGTATCCATCATATTCATATACATTTAATCCATGGGAATTTTAAAGCTTATTCAAAATCTTCTTTCTTAACTTCAAAGAAGAAGTAGTTGCAATATAGAAGGACTATTCGGGGGGGGGGGGAATCTATAATGATACCAATGGCATGAATGGTATGCTTCTTTTATCGTTTGCAGAATTGTCTACATAGTTGCCAGTCAGAGGATCTGCCAGGTGATATTTGATTTAAAAGATGGCTAACCTTCTACAAGTTTCTCATCCCTGACAGCTTGGTTAGCAAGGACGGTTTTACCCATTCCTCCCATACCATAGACCACCACCCATCGCCCAAGTTTATCTAACGAAGCAGCTCGACGTAGTTTCCCTCTCAGCTCCGCTAGCTCTACCGGTCTCTCGGTTAAACAGTCAGGTAAAGCAGGCACGTTGCCTTCGTTTAGCTTGTCTTCAACTGGAAAGAAAATCAGCAGAATCGTGACAAAAATTGGGAAAACCTGGATTTCTATGGATCATGTTATCCTTTTTCAAATTGCTATGCATTTAAAGTCTGCAATCTATGATTGATCGGTTAGCCCACACATATCATGCCCTTGATAAGGCGTCTTATCTTTATGTCGTTGTGCGAAAGAACGCATCCGGAAAGCAAAATAAAAAATTACTGAAAATCAAATTTTTCAAACACTGATTGATAATTTCACGGGTAGCATGTAGACCTTGTGTATTGATATACGATCTTCTTGTGGCATGATCTTTGCTAAAATTCTATTCCAATAAGTCAAAATAGACATTTTTTTTGCATTTTTGTATTTTGCGTTCCGGACGCGCTCTTTCGCACGACATACTATTTCAGTTCATTTTTAAAAATCAACTTATCATTACTGAATGATCACTCCCTAGTATCTTTTATAAAAAAAAAAAGTTATAACCGGAATTCGTCCTGAGATTGGATCATTTGGCCTTCTTATAATTTATAACATACAGTGTTTTATTTCTTCTCAGTTCAAGATTACATGGGCAAAAGGGTATTTCATGTAATACTGCTAAAACAGATATGATGTAGATCTTTTAGGAATCACTGGGAAAAAAATCATATTACCTGATATTGTCCGTACGGCACTGTTGCAAAGCCCAAGTTCTGTAGAAAAGAAAAGAAAAGAAAAGAAAAGGCATCAATGGGAGCAAGCACAATGGAGAATATTTTCAAAAAGCTAGTCGTAAATTCGGTTCATGATATGAGCAATTTAATACGACCAGACCTTTCATAGCTTTAGACAAACAAACAAAGACGTAGGGCTCACTGGCTTAGCTAAGGGGGGGGGGGGGCACAAGGGGGCAATGCCCCCGTTAATCGGCGAGCAAAAAAAAAAATAAATAAATAAATATTAAAAAAACACATATTTAAAAAAAAAAACTTACATGGAGTCCACTTCACATAGCTTTCCCTACCCCTATCCTGCGAAATGAAAGTAAAACGTAGGCCTATATATACCACTTCTCATAGAAGTTACCCCTATATATAAAGAACTTTAGTGTGCAGAAAATGCCATTTTCATGCACGAATTTTCAATAATCTCCCTACCGTGGGAGGGGGGGGGGGGGGGGACACCCCCTCCTACACCTCCCCCTATATGCTACTTCTCATAATTATACGCTACCCCTAATACTGAATTTTCGTGTGCAGCAAATGCCAATTTCATGCACAAATTTTCAAAAATCTCCCACATCCTCCCCCGCTCGGTCGCTCCTTCGCCTTGCCCCCCCCCCCCACTATTCGCCACTTCTCATATAAGTTACTCCTAGTACTGAATTTTAGTGTGCAGAAAATGCCATTTTCATGCACGAATTTTGACAAATCTCCCAACCGTGAGAGGGGGATACCCGCTCGGTCGCTTCGCTCCCTCGCCTTGGCCCCCCTGTTGAAAATCCCTGGCTAAGCCAGTGGTAGGGCTACATGATGTGATGTCATGGTCCGGCATTCTACTTTATTAGGCCATGACTGCCAGAAATATTCGAAAGATGCAAAATAGGCTTTGAAGATCCGTCTTTCCTGCTCTGCTTCGTTTCTTATTCCACTGAAATCTGGCCCAAAGACAAAACAATTATCTCAATGACTAAAGTAAACTTAACTTTGTTGTTGATTACATTACGATTTAAAGACTGATTCAAGTGATCTCATTGATATGATCCCCTTTTTTGTTGCAGTACCTACCTGACCGTAACCAGTCGGCAGCTTCTGAGTTCTTGCTGTCACGCACAGCTTGGATGAGTAGTTGCGCCTTGGCACCCTCTCCTTTCCGCCTTTTCCATTCAGTCAGCATCACGTACGTGCATTCGGAGATAACACCTAGATGCGATCGTTCTATCTGAGATAGTCTAGTCTCGTTAAAGCCTAGCCGAACACCTAGTGGACGGTAATCGTTGGGATGCAGACGTTCGGAGAGCTCCATGAGGAGGATGTCGCTCAAAGTTGCCCCGTCGGCATGGAAACCACGGGATGGTGGTGATGGGGACGCCATGGAGATGAAAATATCGCCTAAATTTCTGTTGTGGAACGCCATGAGTTTGGATAAAAGAACACTGCATGTGTTAACGAAGCTTACAAACTCTTGTGAAATGTGCCATGGGGATCAAAATAATTTGACGAATTACCATTAAATCATGGTAATTTTATGGTTCTTGCATGGTATTTTTATGGTTTTGATGGTATAATGTCGTCAAAATACCACAGTACCCATGGTGCTTTTTCTGCGGGGAAACAGACAAATTTAGCCAATCTGTGCCTGTAACAACAAACAGGCGTAATGATGTCATGGTTATCTACACACTTTTTTTTTAGCCTTGCACACGTAGGTATCAATAATGCATGTAGAATTTTCATTTATTTGATATACTATAAAAGAGCAATGTAGATAAAATGCTTTGCTGAAGGGCATAAGTGTCGTGCCGGGGATCGAACCGCGATCCTCGTGTCTCCAGTCAATCGCCTTAGACCACTTGACCACTGCACCTACGCACACACACAACCCCTCACGCCCGCGCGCACACACCCAAAAAAGAAAAAGAAAACAAAAGAAAATCAAACAAAAACGTGTGTAAATGCATTGATCTATAGTTATACGTGGTAAAGAAATACATTAGCAAATATATAAATTAAAGAAGATTATTGTGTATGATCATTATGATGAAGTACGTTTATATAAAAAAATAGTAAAAAAAAAGTGTTAAGAGGAGTAAGGACTCGAAACATATTGGTAAGCGCTTTGGTCAGCCTATAGCCCTGTACTGTTAAAACATGTATTACAAGAAACCGGTATTATTATTGTTATTACCGATGTCTTATCCCTAGCCGAAAGAAAAGCAAAACAAAACCACTGTAATTTTATGAAGTGCATTTATTGCTGAATAAGTTCAAAGGCAATATTTTAGAAACGCAGTTTTCTTCCAGCTTTGTTTTTCTTTACTATAGTCTCAAAAGTGTTACTTTGTCAGGGGTGGAGTAAGAACATCAACACTTTGACTGTCAATGATGAAAGCCAATATTAATCAGTTATCATACTTGAACAGATTGTGTCCTTGTAATTGACAGGGCACGTACGTACAGGCAGTTATTGTTATACGGAAATTTACCAGCATGTAGTACTACTACAGCCCACTCAAAAGCAAATGGCAAACGGATATGCTTAGCTTCCCTCTAGAGACTTTCGCTATAACGTGCATGTCGTGTACTGTGTACACAATAATAACTATTAACTATTTAAAAAAAAAATGTGTGTGTGTGTGTGTGTGTTTTACTTATGGATTAGCAGGTGGAGAGGGATGTCGTTGATGTTTCTTGAGAAGTTCATTAGAAACAGTAATTGCCTATACACACCGGAGTGTATTTATTCATTTATTTCTTTGTAATTGAAGTTCTTTCGTATGTAACTTTCACGAAAAGGCTAAGATCAGCAATACAAGTAGTAGTATACAACTTGATCTGAAACAGTTAACCTGAAAATGAAATATAAAGCCCTGAGTGTTGTCACCTATGATTGTCACGCAGGTATATTCGACGCGATGTTTGTGTGTGCAGAGTTGCAGAGCCGTGGAAACACGATCTTCAAGGTAAAAAGTGATAGAAATACATCAACAGCAGTGTCATCGTATAATTATGTTCTTTAATTATATTACATGCCAGATAAGATGTGATTTTATGTCCACACATTCACAGGCCTACTGCATGCAAAATCTATCATCTGAGCTGACGGTGATCAATACTGAAAGGAAAGAAGAAACAAATTAAATCTACTCACATTTCTACAAAATCCAGTCAATTAACATCTGTACCACCAGGGAAAGTTTCCGTGGTACCACATTCTGAGAAGAAATCGCTACGTATAAAACTGCTGGTACTAGAAGTAAGTATGAAACCCTGGAGGGGTGATTAAAGCTGCTCCGTTACAAAGTGATTGTGATATGAAATAGATTATACCAGCGTGTACAGACAAGTTCATTACTGATTTAGGGACAGGATGTTGAGTGTGCCAGCTAGCTTATGGCTGATGAGATCATATTTAGCCAAAGTTCCTTACTTCCTTTCTTTTTGCCTTCACACTCAAGAGTGAAGATGGGTGTATATGCGTTGCAGATACATGTACATTTACTATTTAGCGATAAGTGGAATGCTTGCTTTCTAGATAGGATTTATGTTCCGTGGTCACTCCATCACGGAAGTTAAGGGAACAGGGAACACCCTACGACTTTGTAACTTTTGACAGGTGTTTGACATCACGCAAATTAGGATTTTGAAAGGCAAAAGCAGATAGTTTACATTTTTCCCGCTTGTTACGAAATTTCAGATTATGTCCCACTCAAGTTTGAAACAAATTTCCACCAACACTTGTGATCAAGGCTTTCAACTCTGATGAAAAAAGTGATGATATAATGAGCGAAGTAAAAAACAAAACAAAACAAAACAAAACAAAACAAAACAACAACCTTAAATGGCATGACGAGTGAACAAAAACAGAAACGAGAACAGAAAAACTACGAGCAACTATCTAATTTGCATATTCCTCTCCGGTATAAAGGCAGAGATGTTCATTTTGTATCCATAAATTTGCATTGAGCAGGATCCCCCGTGCTAACATGGAAAAGGCTAGCTAGTACCTAGTTAAATCAAGGAGTTTCCAGAGCTGGAGTCACATCTAACTCATTCCCTTTGATCCATGTTCAATGCCGCCAGGCAAATATATGTCAGGCATGTGCTTAACTGGATCTTCCTTGCAGATTCCTGTCTGGCTTTAAACTTACGGGCCATTTTCAAAGGGAAATATGTTTTTGTAATAATAATTACTTTTCACTACCACTCGTCTATTATGAGCAGTACACAGTACAAGAGGCAAGCGAAAGGAAATGGTGCAAAATTTCCTAAAATATGAATCAAAATTACTCGACTGGGCATGTGTGAGCACTAATCTGCAGACGGAGTCGAGGCCGGCAGTTCCGAGTCACGAGGCCGCTGGATAAAAATTTCTCCCATAGACTTTGTACACGTGACTCGGACCGAGGCCAAGGCCAAGGCCGGCAAAATGTGGCCTCGAGGCCGGCCTCGGCTCCATCCCTGCTAATCTGACATGTAACATCATAAATTAGTGTACTTTAACAAACTCCCTTTTCATTTCCGTTTGCCGTAAGTAATCGGAAAAGTGTCAAATTGCGGGTGTTAGGATTGCCAAAGTTTACTTTTTTTCACAAATTAAAACTGCTATCATCCGACATACACAGATTTCTGGACACAATTAGGCTTTTGTATTCATATTTTATCATATGTTCAATTTTCTTTGTGTTAATTCAAATAAAAAGTGAAAATTAACAATATTTTATTTGTGACACAAATCACTAATTAAGCTTTCCTATAATGTTGGTGGCATCGAACCCCGGACATGTAGATTCTATTGTGCAACCTTAGAAAAGGACAGCTGCTTGAAATAATTTGTTGCCAGTTGGGACTCCAGCTCTTAAAACTCCTTGGTTAAATTATGTATTATGTTTATTTTAAAATTATGTTTGTTTTTAACGATAGTTCACGGATCAGCTGTTGTCTAGTGGCCCATAGTTAACACAAACTAAAAATAGGTGTGGTTGCTTCGATGGTTTATTTGAGACTCCCCATCGAAAAGTACCAGTTTAAAAAAATCGGTATGCTTCCTGCATAATTCATGTAAGACTTTGGGACAGAACTGCACATAGCTTATAACATTGAACATGGCACAGGCTTGCTTACAGCCAATAAACGGTATGTGCCATATGGATGTTGAATAACAGTGAATAGGCACAACATCAGCAAATCACTGTTCTTCGAGAGGTCACTTATTTTGACTCTCAAAGACCGGTTTCCATTTTGGAATACAATGCAATTCAGACTCAAATCATTATTTTCAATTCATATGCTCGCTACACGGCCCCGCCAAATTAAAAAAAAAAAATATTGATAAATCAACCACAACGGCCATTTTCTAATACAGTCGATTTTTATTCGCTTTGTGTGCTACAGAATTATCTCTGAAGTAGCAGCATGTATCCTTCTTATTTACTTATTTACTTATTTATTTATTTATTTATTTATCTGAATATATTTATACAGACACAAAAGATCACAGCCAAACATGCCGTTTTACATCAATGTCCTGATTAGCTCAAGATATATCATGGGGAAATGTATTTGACACAACATGTTGAGTTCATAAAGACACAAGCAGGATCTGGATAAAATATGAAATATTGTGTACAAAACATATATTGAGAGTTGTCCTTCTAAACCTGCCATTTTGAAGCAATATTGCCAATTAGATCATCGCCATAGAAAGTAAATTGAGAATTTTCAAACTTTCACAACTTTCTCATGATTTCGTAACCATTTTTGATGGAACTTTTTGAAATTGCTTCTCTCTGTCCTCTCTTTTCTTTACAGCTAATTTTCCCCCATAGTTTCATTCTCTTTAAACATATCCTAGTATATGGAGAATGAATCTCAGCATGCTAAGTGACTGCTTGTTTTTTTTTTCCAGGACTATTTGAGCTCGCCACATGTGTTAAACACCCCCAACAAAATAATGCAGAGCCCTTGAGAACTCGAAGTGTAATCTGACTGGGACTCTGACCCCGACGGTCACAATTCTTTCAATATCACTGATCAGAAATAAAGCATTTGCATTGTCCTCCCAGCTTTTTCGCAATCGTCAGAGTCGTGTATATATCTTTTATTGAGAACTGTTGCATATACAGTCGTGCTTGGCTCAACATTGCAACATACAGTTCTTGGTTGTTTTTTTTTTAGTTCATAATTTTGTGCCTTGAGACTTGCTGTGTCAGTATATTGAGTGTTACAACTCTCTGTTATAATTAATTTAGCGGCTGAATCTCCGATTCGATTAAGGCATGGCAGTGTTTGTTGTGATTGTTGGATATGCTTTGGGTTTGTTTGCATGCCTACTTGCAATGGGACTAGCGTTGTACGTGGTTGCTGTTCTACGGACTGAGCGAATGTTCAGAGGGATCCCTGGTCCAAAGAGAGATAGGTATACATTCACCTGTTCATCAACCAGGGTGAACAGATTGACGGGCTGTTCAGAGGCGCGGTTCTATAGAGCAAAACTTTTTGGGGGGCGGCGCTACTAGGGACTTGGAGGATTGTAATGTATATAGTTCCGCGCCTGGTTGTTCATACTGCCAACGAAAATGACTATATACATGCAGGCCATATCGTGGTTTAGGAAACCACTCGTTCATTTGACGCACGCACTTGTGTACAAAGAGAATGGAGGTGGAAATAGAAAAAACAATGCGTGTGACTGATTAAAGCGCTGCTGTACAAAGTGAACGGTGGTTTCCTATTTCACGATGCAGTTGGGCCAGTATGCCTAAATACCTATTTCTATGACTATACTCGCCTGGAAACCCGGAAATGACCTACAATGCCATTCGAAATTTCACGTAAAAGGGTTTTTTTTTTATAGCTTGTTCGCGAACATGAACGTTCGCGATTTCGAAAAAGGGTTGTTCTTATGAGCTTGTACTCGAAATTGAAAAAAAGGGTGTTTTTGAGCCTGTAGACCTCTACTCGAAATTGAAAAAAGGGTGTTTTTTCTGGTCCTTGTTTGCAAAAACTGTACTCGGAATGCGAAAAATAGGGATGCTTTTTAAAGGCCAATTTGTACCCGTTTTGGGCCAAATAGGGGTAAAAATAGCTGAAAATGTACTTGAAACACCGCGAAAATAGGGGTCAAATTCTGGGTTGCCGAACGATTATGGTTAGGCCTACACCTTTGAAAACAGAGTGACAACGCAGGGATGATATCTTTTATTCGCCGTAGCAGATGTGAAGCGAAGCTGTACTGTACGCGTGATGGTCGGATGGTTTGATTCCATCTACGCAAATACTGTCATCCTGACAGGAAATGAACAGGTCGTCACAACAGATTCGTCGAAAAAAATCCATTTAATATTTATCTAATTTATCTAAAGTTGAATGAGGTGAAATACACTGCACACCGATCTTAATTATGATGATGATAATGATATTTGCTTGGCACCATAATATCTGTGCTTTCAATGTTTATATTATCATTCTGTCGTTTGTATCCAGTTTCTTTATGGGGAATATATTCACCCTCCTTGCACCTAGAAAGAAATTGGGTCAACCTTCCGGTCTCATTTTTTACACGCTGTGAGTATTACAATCAAACCAAATGTAATTTTATGGAGTTTGTGCATCATTGCTTTGTTAATAGAAAAGAAAAGATTGTAATCATCATGTTTATAGATTAATGTCCTCATAAAAAAATGATTGAATATTCATTGAATTATTTCTCCTTCTTTACCTTGTAATCATTCAGACGCTTCATTTTCATTTTTCTATGACAAGCGATCTGTATTGTAAAGGATCATAATTTTCATTCTCTACAAACAAGGATGTCGATGCAAGCCAGCGATTTGCTCCTATTTGAATATAACATAAAATGCCGGTGTAGACTACAGACATCTTTTAACAAACTTCTATAAAAATGTTTATCACTTAAAGACGACATTGCTTAATTACATTCAACTTTGTTGCGTGCTATCGTTTGCCGTACGAAATTTCATAAGCAGTATGGAAATTCTATCCCTAATAATATCAAAGCAGTAGAAAACTTACTCACTTTAAAAGACTATTAAAAGAGTTCCTATCACTTCAGTCTAAGAAAATAAGAAACAAGTGACATGATTTACACAATTGTATGATATGCTTTGGACATACAGATCAGTATTCTTTTCTCTACCTTATCGATATTCAATTATTTCGTTCTTTTGTGTTGATTTTTTTCTCATTTTGAATGTCTTGCTGTTAAACTCCTGTAAATATGTTTCATTATGTTTATAGTGCTAAATACCTACCAGCCATGTTACCAGCTGTCAAGTTGTTCCGTTCTCTTTAGGACCCCATTGTAAATAAGCTTTCGAGCTTCCATGGGTCATCCTGTCAAGTTTTCATGAACTTCTCCTCTATGTATACTGTGTGCTCTTTATCACTGTGTATATCTGAACTTGACAAATAAATCAAATCAAATCAAATCAAATCAAGGGACCCTTTTTCTAATAGTATTTCATTTTACTTACTGTTCACAGCTCACATCTTCTGCAACTTTGAAATGCTATCCTTAAACGTTTGGAAGAATATTAAGCTAATGAAATACACCTACCTCTGTGATATTTTAACCTGTATTACTGTACTCTTTGAATAGTCTTGCTCACTCTTGATGACGGACAGTAAAGCTGTCCAAAACGTCGAGTCTTCTCTCCTCATCGCCTTTTTATCTGGTTAGAGCCTCTTCTCCTCATCGCCTTTTTTATCTGGTTAGAGCCTTCTCTCCTCGTCGCTTTCTCAACTGGTGTACAGTCCTTTTTTATGATTTCACCAAATCTCAAGAATACTCCTTACTCTCTCCCACTCTACTTCGCCTTTCCATTTTTCTACTCTCTCTAACCCACAGTCCTCTCAGGTTTTACCACATGGTGAACCGTAAGCCTCACCTACGTTGAAAAGTCTTGATTAAATTTTTCTTACTAGGTTACCCTTTTTTAAAGTTCACAAACATTAATTACCCTTATACCGTTTATAACTTATCATTCATCAGTACTCTGGACTATGGACCAGTATATTGGGTTCGAGTATTCAACAGGGGTCACGTTTTCGCAGCTGCTCCTGAAATTGTAAAGGTATCGCTCTACTACATCTTGACGTGTCCATTTTGTGCTTTTCCTTTTCTAGAATCTCAGTGGAAGAGTTATGAATCAATCAATGAAATATAATGGAAATGAAAAACAAAAATCAATTAAATGAATTAATAGATAAGCATGGACGTGAATGCATAGATGAATACGTAAATAAATATATGAACGAATAGATAGATAAATTAGGTAAATGAGTAACTTAGTAAATAGATGAATAAATAAATAAATGATAAATAAATTATGAGTCATCGTGTGGCACAATTCAGTTAGGATTCGAGAAACAGGCACAGATCAGCCATGATATGTCTATGGCTATTTAGAAAGTATTGACATTGCTTTGAAACTTTGGCAGACCAGGCAGAGCTACACTGATGTGATAATGACTATCAGTAATAAAGCATAACGGAAACAGAATAATCATTAGCCTACGTTCAATATCAGCTTCTGCAGTGTAATAGAACTTTATGGTTCGATCGTCGCGCACAAATTAAAAAACTTAGCGTACTTGTGACTCTATAAGTAGATAAGAGTTTGTGAACTTTAATGAGACGTTCTTTTTCATATTAATGCTTTCACCCTTTTTTAAAATCAGGAATTGCTTCTGAATAGCCGCCATATAAAGCCCCAAAATTTCTACCGATTCTTCCAACATGTGTTTGGCGCTCGTTTCATGGGTCATGGTCTAGTATCAGAAATAAACCATGAAAAGTGGTTCCACAGGCGAGCAATCATGAATCCCGCCTTCAGACGTAAGTAAGTATCAGGGCAGTTTTCGGCTAGTGTTGTCATTATTATCATTAACCATTACTACTTCTACGATTGCTGCTGCTTTTGCCGCCGCCGCTGCTGCTGCTACTACTACTGCTACTACTTTTAGTGCTGCTGCTGCTGCTGCTGCTACTACTACTACTACTACTACTACTACTACTACTACTACTACTACAACTGCTGCTGCTTCTGCGTACTACTACTAGTACTACTAGTACTACTACTACTACTACTACTACTACTACTACTACTACTCCTACTGACGCTGCTGCTGCTGCTTCTGCTACTCCTCCTCCTCCTCCTCCTCCTCCTCCTACTACTACTACTACTACTACTACTACTACTACTACTACTATTATCATTAATATCATCAGCATTATCATTATCTATATTATTATCATTATCATCAGTATTATTCATGGTTTTTGTATAGCGCTCGTGTCCATCAGAATTGACGCTCCTGGTGCTCCACTGTCAAGATACATGGAGAAAAGTGCAAAAAAGGATGTTCCCGCTGACTTGTATCTCTCGAACTTGCTCAGAAGAAAAGATGGTCCTTAAAAAAAATAATGTTGCCTCATGGTTTCAACGTTTTAGAAATTTTGAAAACATAATGATTTGAATAAATTTTTGTTCCAGATGTTTTCAACATTTCACATGATCTTTATTATGTCAAAACTATCTCCTCTATACCGTACCCTTAAAATAACGGTGAATGAAACAAAAGCAAGGCGAGAACGTAGCCAGTGTACCTTTTTTTATATAGGATAGGAGAGAAATTTCGTTTGGTTCAAATTCACGAAATAGGTTTAAGTTTAAACCATGGTTTAAATTTGAATTATTTAAACCTCCGTAAATGTAGTACGTACATGCCCTCTTGGTCAATCGGCAGACAGTAATGCGCTTTACGCTCGCATTTACGCGCACTTCAGTCCACGACGGAGGTATGGTATAAACCATGGTTTAGATCCTCTCTCGTGAATTCGGCCGATGTCCGTTAAAGAAAGGTCTTAGTAAGAGCATCGTCATAAGTAGTGGAGATACTTGACTCTCATACAAGATATACTTTACTGAATCCTGTGCCTCTCGATCCAGGTGTAAATGGTCATGGCAATAATGGGATAAGAATACATGCAGGACCATCCAGAAGAGCAGTGTGTAAAGAATGGGACCATTTTTCATTATTGTTATCGTGAACAAGGTACTTGATGGGCATGATGGAGAAATTCAATGCTGAGTCGGAAACGCTATGTCAACATCTCATGAACAAAGCCGACGGGAAAACCCAGGTCGAAATGCTCAACGAACTCAACAACGTCACACTAGATGTCATCGCAAATGTAAATAGTCATTTATCATGTTAGTAGTCACTTTTCAATTTACACAATGAAACGACTTAAGCGGAGGGCCAAAAGCAGAAAAGGGGGGGGGGGGGGGGGGGGGTTTCGTTCCACCATCTGTACAAACTAAGTAGACCATGCTCATTTTCAAGCTTAAAGCATAACACACAATATTCAAGAGGTCTACCTCAAAAAATTAGTAGTGAAAGCTTCCAAATCCAAGATGGCGTCCAAAATGGCCGCCATTTTGACAGAATTTGAATTTTTCAAGATAAAATTTGATAGAAACATCCAATTGCAACAAAATTGGTCTCATCTGAAAGAAAATTAAATTCCCTACAGTTTGATGCCATTTGTGAGTAATGTCAAAGTAATTCGGTCAAGATATTTAGTCAAAAAGTGTGTTTTTTGACATTTTTCCCCCAAAACTGAAAATTTGCAAAATGCGTGATTTAGCATAAATCAAGAAAAAATTTAAGAATTGTCTTGAAACCTTCCAGAAAACTTTCTTGATATTTAATAATCATCTGTGGAAAATTAGAAAGCAATACCATTCTCCGTTCTAAAGTTATAATGTCTCAAACTTGAAAACTCATATTTCATAAATTTCTCTTCTTGCATATGCATGTGTTATACTCCCATAGACTATAATGCATTAACATGCATGTGCCCTGTACAAAAGTGCAGACGTGGATTTTCGCTCTACAAACCAAGAAGGCCATGCTTATATTTGTGCTTATTGACATGTTTGTAACTAAACTTAGATGATAGATGCCTTACACAAACTCCAGTGTTATTGGGAGTCAAAGGTCACATATGTAGGTCAAAGGTCAAATGAGAACAAATGTTAACATTTTCCGTGCATATTTCTACTGGGGTTGGTAACTTTAGAACCATAAGTCCATTTGTAACCAAACTTGGATAGTAGATGCCTTTCAGGGACATAACTGGTATTTGAGGGTCAAAGGTCATGTATGTAGGTCAAAGGTCAAATGGTAAAAAATTCATGCATATTTCTACTGGGGTTGGTAAGTTTAGAACCATAAGTCCATTTATAACAAAACTTGAATGGTAATTACCCTTTAAGGACCTCATTGTTATTTGGGGGTCAAAGGTCATGGGTGCAGGTCAAAGGTCAAAGGAGGTCAAATGTTAAAACTTTCCTGCAATTTTCTATTGGGGTTGATAGCTTTAGAACGATGACTCCAAACTTGGATGGTAGATGCCCTACAGGGTGGCCCCGAAAGAACGGAAAACCTGTGATCCTTAATTTCAGCGAGATTAATAATATAATGTGATAATTTTTCATTTGGTTTGAAAGAGAATTTTCTGTGAAAACGACAGTGATATTACATTTAATATTCCCAGGACTTATTTTAGACAACCACTAGGAAAACGGCATTTTCAAGAGTTTTCTCCCGTTTCTCCCTGATCGTACCATTTACTGGTTCAGTTCACCTGCATGGTGTCCCATCACCGTGTTTGAGTCCCTTATTTTTAATACTTACTAGAATAAAAACTAGAAACATTGGGATTGTGTCAAAGAATGCATTAGCCTCAATCCCACTTTGAGTTATGGATAATTGTATCCTGAACTTTACTGATAAAATGATAAAGCAAAAATGGTAGGTATCAATACAGTAAGAACTTATTTGGGATTCCCCACGTGTCTGCATATAATGAATCGCTGTAAAACAAATATCTACATGCTGAGATGTCTGAAAATAGTATAAGGTACCTCTGAACCATACAAATACATCATATTATTGATATATTCATCCTTTCCTTGAGGATTAAGCTTTTGTCTTCATTGGCAACTTGAGTACTTAACAAATAAAGAAGCTTAATGGGAGAAATTCATGATTTGTAAACAAATTTGTTTACAAATTAAGTATTTACCTAGTGAAATTTTCAGCTCCCTGAAAAAAATTAGAATAAGATTACAAAACATATGAGAAAGTCCTTAAAATGAGCTCATTGGAAGTATGAGATGTAGAATGCTGCATCTACACTTTTTAATTGCCTGTTGCCATTAATATCATGTACAATTTATTAAAAGCACCAAAATTTCAAAAACAGAAAGGTTACAAAACAGTCCTTTTTGCCGTTTCCGATTGCTTCACGAAGAAGAGACAGTGCAAAGGTACAATGTTGTTGTATTTGTATTTTAATTCTATTTTGTGTTAACTGGTCCAATTTCTTCTGTTGATATTTGTATGCATGCACACTGTTAATTTTATGGATTTTTATGGATTTTATGGATTTTTATGGATTTTATGGATTGACTTTTTTATGCCGCTGTTAAAATCAACTTAAAGTTAGCTGTCTAATAAAAATTTAGATGTATATAATTATGCTGAATAATATACTGTAATATACAAATAATGAGTTTTTAACGAATGAGAAATTAGACATTTTTTTTTTAATAATCATGCTTATGATAGCTTATTATATTGTGAAGTCATTTTATACTAATTTATATTCAATTTATATAATACAATAACCACAACTGCACCAGATAAATCAAAGAACAACTTCCAATGAGTTGAAAAAATAAGTTAATGACACTAGAATATTTAAAGTGTTCTTTGAAAGAGTGCTCTCGCTGCCATTTTAACCATATTTCTATAGTTATTATTTTCTTTCCATTAAATGTGACATGTGTAATTTGTAATTTCAATGAATATAACACATTCAAAATTGTATAGCCATTATATATTGGCTGCGAAGCAAGATGATAAGGACCGTTTCATCTATCTATCATATATCTATTTACATAATGATATTGAAAACTTTCCATCCCGGTGCTTTCTGACCCTACTCTCACTTTCACTAATTTCATGGGGGGGGGGGGGGGGGGGTATGTAGAAAAACAATATTTTCCCACTAAATATAGAATAAAGTGCATGGTAACTCAACACCCCTCATGAAGGGCATTCAGTTGTAAAAAAAAAATAATTTTCATCTGAGACCTCTTTAATTCCAATTTGAAGTTTCTAACAATTTTTATGATCTAAATACATTTTTTGCTTATGGCTCCCTGCTTATACGTGGAAGAGTCACAATGATTATGTCAACAACAAAATGAAAAGTTGTGAAGAACATATGCACATGTATCTCATGCAAATTTTGCATCCATATATTCAATATCAAATGATATAAACCTACAACCCAAGCCCCATAACAGAATTGAGGTCCCTATATAGGGCATCTACCATCCAAGTTTGGAGTCATCATTCTAAAGCTATCAACCCCAATAGAAAATTGCAGGAAAGTTTTAACATTTGACCTCCTTTGAACTTTGACTTGCACCCATGACCTTTGACCCCCAAATAACAATGAGGTCCTTAAAGGGTAATTACCATTTAAGTTTTGTTATAAATGAACTTATGGTTCTAAACTTACCAACCCCAGTAGAAATATGCATGAATCTTTTACCATTTGACCTTTGACCTACATACATGACCTTTGACCCTCAAATACCAGTTATGTCCCTGAAAGGCATCTACTATCCAAGTTTGGTTACAAATGGACTTATGGTTCTAAAGTTACCAACCCCAGTAGAAATATGCACGGAAAATGTTAACATTTGACCTCATTTGACCTTTGACCTACATATGTGACCTTTGACTCCCCAATAACACTGGAGTTTGTGTAAGGCATCTATCATCTAAGTTTAGTTACAAACATGTCAATAAGCACAAATATAAGCATGGCCTTCTTGGTTTGTAGAGCGAAAATCCACGTCTGCACTTTTGTACAGGGCACATGCATGTTAATGCATTACAGTCTATGGGAGTATAAGACATGCATATGCAAGAAGAGAAATTTATGAAATATGAGTTTTCAAGTTTGAGACATTATAACTTTAGAACGGAGAATGGTATTGCTTTCTAATTTTCCACAGATGATTATTAAATATCAAGAAAGTTTTCTGGAAGGTTTCAAGACAATTCTTAAATTTTTTCTTGATTTATGCTAAATCATGCATTTTGCAAATTTTCAGTTTTGGGGAAAAAATGTCAAAAAACACACTTTTTGACTAAATATCTTGACCGAATTACTTTGACATTACTCACGAATGGCATCAAACTGTAGGGAATTTAATTTTCTTTCAGATGAGACCAATTTTGTTGCAATTGGATGTATCTATCAAATTTTATCTTGAAAAATTCAAATTCCGTCAAAATGGCAGCCATTTTGGACGCCATCTTGGATTTGGAAGCTTTCGCTACTAATTTTTTGAGGTAGACCTCTTGAATATTGTGTGTTATGCTTTAAGCTTGAAAATGAGCATGGTCTACTTAGTTTGTACAGATGGTGGAACGAACTCAAAAACTAAGCTAGATATTTGACTTTGGCCCTTCGCTTAGACAGACCCAACACTTTCCATGTCCGATATCATTGTTTTCATCTAACAGGGACGGAAATATGGTTTGTGAAAGGGGGATGCTCGAATCTAAAATCTCCTGATTAGCAAGCGTGGGGGGGGGGGGAGAGATCATGGCATTTCTAGGGCTTATTTAGACTTCTTCAGCTTCGAATGTTTCTATCTCTCTTCTTCTTTCCTTCTGCTTTTTGTAGACTACTCCTGCATTCCACTCGAGAAGAGCTTGAAGGCATCATTGAGCTGGGTCCTGTGGAAGGTTGTTTCAGTCCCTGCAAGTTCTTGGGAAGTTCTTGCATGGGATTCCCTTTCCCTTTCTCCTCCACTCTTTCTCATTTTCTCGTTCACTCTCGATCACATCCATTCTTAACTTCGTTCCTTTTTGTATTCTGTTTGTCAGGTGGCATTCAGTATGACAACAGGAGCCGTGGAAGACCCTAGTTGCCCCTTCCCCGCCGCAGTGACAATGGGTTTGAGAGGGATGCAAACCATGCTAGATGAACCATGGTGTTCTGTGAGTACAGGGACTAGACATGCTAGATATTGCTATTTACCTGAACAAAATTGATGACAAGTTAAACAAAATATCGAACAATACAGGCGCGGATCTGGTGGGGGGGGGGGGGGGGGGGGGTCTGAGCGGACCTTGGCCCCCCGACACAAAATTTGTGTTTTCAGCCCATTTTTGACCAATTTGGGTACCTCGGGCCTCCCCCCCCCCCGAAAAAGAAAGGGCCAATAAAAAAATAGAAGAAGAACGCCGAAATGGCATATGTAATGTACAACTTAGAGATTTAGATTTATATTTTTCTTTTTGGACCCGTAATAGGATATGCCTACTCCCCTAATACGGTTTTTACGACACACGCAAAAAAAATTTTATGCTCCCCCCCCCCCCCCCCCCCCCCCCCCCGCTTATCAGCTCTCCGCGACCGGGAGAGTCCACTGCCGGAATGTAATGTACAACCCTTTTTTTTTTTTAGTCGCTAGTTTACAAAAAAAAAAAAAATCCATGGCCATCGCCCCCCCCCCCCTTCATCAAATCCTGGATCCGTGGCTGGAACAATAAAACAGGTGCAATAGATAAGAAATTTCCCCACATGGTAAAAATCTATCATCACATTCTCTACTTTGCTGCAAGATTCCGAAAAAATTTCCAAGGGGGGGGGGTGGGGTGAGGAGGGGTTTAGGAAAAACAAACAAACCAAACAAAAAAAAACACAAACTGGACAAGGCATATCATAGCGAAGGAAATAATAATGAATGTAAAAAAAAAGACACCATAGGGGTTCCTATTTGAATTATGACACGCATGGCTCCGAAAAATGATAGATTTGCAGATAGAACATAAGAATGGGATACGACTGCAATCGGCTCTCCTTGAGTCATAACTGTCGCCTTAACTACTGTGCTGATGCAGTTGACACATGACTGAGAGGAAAACGCTTATTGAGGATCACAGAATTTATAATAATAATAATAATAATAAAACATGCACCTCTGCCAGGCTTTTCTGTTTTTTTCAGGTAAGGAGGATGATGATGGGGGGGGGGGGGGGGGGTTGGCGATCACTGAATAAGGTCGATATTAATTGCCTCATGTCCGGCACATCATATTAACTGACTGTTCTCATGACTCTATTATATCTTGATATTCTTGAGAAAGTTTGACCCGAGAAGCGAGTCTCGGAAAATACGAAAGGAATCACGAGCTGCGGTGAATCTCGTTCGAGGGACAGGTCGACAACAAATCGTGGAACGTATCGCTGCTCGTCGTCGAGGGGATCATGTACCGAATGACATCCTTAATGTGATTCTTGATAGCGCCAATGATCTCAAGGGTGATGAGGACTTCAAAATGGTTAACATGGTGGATGAATTTGTTACAATATTCGTGGCAGGTAAACCATTTCTCTTCCTATAACTAATAATTTCATTTGAAAAAAATATTTTATTATGTTTTTTATCATTTGATTATGTTTTCAATAAATCTCTGATTCAAAGGTTTCGTAAGACAAAGATAAATTTCCAAGAAAATACTAACATCCGTATGATCTTGCATTCAGTCATCTTTCGAACTTTTTTAAAACCTATATTTTCGGAAGTTAAAGAAACGTTGTCTTTTCATATTGCTTTAGATTTATTTTCATTTCATTTTCATCAAAATGGAATACCGTACTCATTCTGTTTGTGTCTCTTTGCCATGTACTGTTCTATTTGTTAAAAGGTCAAGAGACAACGAGCAACTTGTTAGCGTTTGCAATTCAACAACTCGGCAGAAATCCTGATGTAGCAAAAAAGTAAGTGATCTGACTATATTACGTCTCCGCAAATATTAGTCCATTTCTAAAGGATGGAGAGTATTTGTGATAATTTTAAGCATAAGTGTAGTTCGGGCTTCTCTTTGGTTTCCTTTCGTAACAGTCGTTATTGTAAATTTATGCTCTTCTGGGCTCCTGTCAATGTAATAGGTGACTTGAATATCGTAAAGTTGTTTCAGTGAAATTTATGCATCACCAAGTATTATCTTATTTCTTATATTCCCGGGTTTCTTCAATATTTCAGACTTCAGGCCGAGGTGGACGAGGTGCTAGGTCAAAAACCAATTATTGAGTATGAAGATCTCGCCAAGCTTGAATACATGATGCGGGTAGGTAGTACAGTCTACATACAGAATTATGTACATGTAAGGTTTTCAATACAGACGATGTATCAATACTGATGAATGGGGCGGGATTTGAATCTTATCTGGAGGGGGGAGGGGTAGAATGTACTAAGGCAGCCCCCGTCCTGCGTAGATAGAATATTGATTTCTTTAGGGGTCGGGGGGGGGGGGGGGGGGGAGGGCGTGTATGAGCTTCATACTGTGCTGTGCTTGATGGACTACTGAGACGAGTTATTGAAGCTATTAAGGTCTATCAATGTCTATGTAAACAACCACTTTTCAAGATCGTTAATGCCCGTTGCAACTGCAAGTGTGTCATTCGTTGACATAGTACCTCGTCAGTTTTATTGGTACAACCTCTGACACGCTAACATAGTGAGAGTGGTACATGTGTAGCCAAAAATGTGAATGCAAAATGAAATATTGCAATAGGCCTGTTTACAATTACTTATATGCAAATCAATGTGCAAATCATATTCGAGCATCGTGAACAACGAGGGTATATACTCGGCAAGCTTTGGGTGTGCTGGCGTGTGCTTCTCAGCCTTGCTAAGCTCGGATAATACGGCTGTCGAAATAGCGCAGCGCATTGTATTCAATAAAATGGCATGAGATAAAGAAACCTTAATTGAAGCTTTACTTTAATTAGGGGAAAAATTCTTCATTATTCCATTTCATTTATTTATTCATTATGTTTGTTTGTTTGTTACAGGTTTTCAAGGAGACCCTTAGACTGTACCCTCCCGTGATAGGTACTACTCGAGTCACAGCACATCCGATCAAATACAAAGATATCACAATTCCAGCAGGTGTTAGTGTGTCCGTAAGTGTAGTTCGGGCTTGCTTGTGTTTTTGTCTCCCCTTTTCCCCCTTCAATTTAACTGACCACTATTAAGCTTGTATATCCTTGAAGATTCAGAGGACCGACAGCTTTAGGTCCTTTCCGAGGAACTTGGTAATATATTACTGTCTCAGCAAACGGGAACAACACCTCCCCTTGCTTTTCGACCCGGGTACTCTAGTAACGAAGCCACCGCTCTACCTCTTAGACATTGCTCCTCCTCCTCCTAAACCAAAACAGACATTTTAGATACCCGGAAAATCGGAAAATATGGAGCTCTACGTTACCTCAATTTTCTTCTATTATTTCTGTATCATGATTTTTATCTCCTGACCTTAGAAAATCGCACTTTTTCTTAATGATTATCATGATTAACAATCACTAATCATTAAATGAATAAACCTGATACAGTCATAGGTCCGTAAAAAATTTAAGTCGGAAACGAAGAAAAAAAAATTATTATAAATTGGAATGAAACAAAATGGAAGAGAGACTGGAGAGTTTTCTCTATTTAAACTAACTTTGGTCCCTCGTCGGATTTGAGGGAATGAGTAAAATATTCTTCTTATAATGCAATCAGCGTGTGATATCCATAAAAACGATAATAATTGAATAATTTCTTCATTTTCATTTTTAGATTATTACTTTTCTATGATTATGTGTTTTGCATATAGATTTCTTCGTTAAGTTAATTTTGTAATTTGTTCTATTTTTTTGTCTCATGACAATGATTTGAAATTGGATTGAAATAGAAATAGAATGTATAAATCTAAGAATCATCAGTGCATTTATTCACCCTGGTCAATCCTTGTTCCTTGCAGGTTCTTACAATGGTGATGTCGAGGCTAGAAGAATTCTTCGATGACCCACTTCTTTTTAATCCTGATCGCTTTAAGCCTTCTGAGGACAATACATTGTAAGAACAAGAACATTAATGTTTGTAGTAGATACGCCTTTCAATAAGCATGTCTTAATATGGGCTCTATAATTTTTGTAGAATGTACAACAAATCATTTGCCAAATATCGGGAAGTGATCAGTTTCACGAGTGCCTATAACAATCTTGACATACTTGAGAAAGTTGACCATTTACAAAAAAACTTATTCATTCGGTTATTCATTGGGGGAGACAGCTCTTAAAACCCTTTTGCCGTCTTAGTTGATGCCTTGATTTCGAGGATTTCAAACTGCTCGTAGGGTTGGGTTGGGTTTGAAGTCTTTCGCAAATGGTTCTCCAGAATAAGTTGATTTTGGAAGACAATGCACTATGTAAGTCGGCATTGTGCTAAGAGAAATAACCTTTAATTCCTCAGTATATCACTCACTTTAACTGTTTTTCCCAATTCTTGATTGTTCTTAATTTCCTGGACAATGCAGATAAGTTGATCAACCAATTTTACAACTATTTACTTCTCATTCATTCAGACCAAGACACCTATACGCGTATTTTCCGTTCTCTGTTGGACAGCGTTCTTGCATCGGTCAACAGTTTGCTCTGGTAAGTTCGGGAAACTAGTTTATCAGTTTGATTTAAGAATAGCTCATAAAGACATGTTGAACCTCATTTTTCCCCGCTCATCCGAGTAAAACACACGCGCACTCTGTTCATCTTACTTCCTCTGCATATTGTATGCAGAGGAACCAACCAACCAAACAAACAAAAAGGAAGCAAAAGCCTCTAATTAGCTTTTCTGGGTGATAAGACGGTAGCCTGAAAAGCCTGTATTCAAGAATGTCATGGTCTAATTATTACAATGACAAATAACCATTCAATGATAAAATGATATATAAGTATTTACATGCATCAGGAGTTAACATCTTAGACTATATGAATATATGGTCATGTTCTACTCATTAATTGAAAGCTTCGGTATGAATTGATATCATTATTTTATTACTGCAGATAGAGGCTCGGGTGATCCTTGGAAAACTCCTGCAAAGGTTTGAGTTTCGTCTGAACCAATCGCAGCGCCTTGACTTACTGGCGGAGCTTACCTTAAAACCGCTGGACAAGTGCAAGAATTATCTGACTCTCCGCACTTGACCGAAACTCTAAACTCCAACTCGAATAAACTCGTTACAATGTTGGTGCAAGAACGAAAACTGGGAGCCTTTTTCTCTGTGCATTTAAAGATGGATGTTTGCTCCTCCGACAATTATCGCTTGTATTGTTATACACCAAGTGGATTCCCACCTTCAATCCGGCCTGGAACGAACACTATACCTGGCCCTACCCCTTCCCCTGACCCTTAAAGAAAGCCCATTTCTAGCCCTCTCCTAACCCTAATCCTAACTCTTCTTTAAAAAAAAAAATGAATAAAGCATGGAAAAACTGTTGAATCACTTGTAAAAATATTTCTCAAAATACTGATGGATCGGCTATTTCTATATCAGATGAATTTAGCAGTAAGATTTTGGCGAAGTATAAGATGAATGGATTTGAATTGAATTGAATTGAATTCATAAACAACACATCACATAAATGACAGTATAATATGAGTAATCATCCAGCGTTAATAGAGATACATTATACTTGATACAGTTAGTATAAGAGATAGATATGTGGACTGTAAAAGATATAGAAATAAATCTACATAGAATTACATGATTAATTCAAGACTGTTATATAGACATAAATCTACATAGAATTATATTTACATGATTAATTCAAGACTGTATGCTAGTGATATCAAGGTAAGGTTGTTAAAAGGAACCCGGGAAACGAACTAGAAGTTGTACAAGTGCTAGTCGAGCCTACTTAATCTTCTAAAACACACAAACAATCTTTTTAAAACAATCACTCTTATGAGAGAAGCGAGGAAAGCCTCGTAGATAACGTAGGTAACTTTACATGCGCTCCATTTACCTATAATAGAACAAAAATTACTTAATAGTTTTCTATTTTTGCTCTGCCAATATTAGTTAAACAGTTAAAAGTATCATGTTCGATGTTATGCCATATATTTTACACGTAGTTTGATTCCATGAGCAAACTATAAAAGCAAAGCGCTTGTATATAAGGGCAAAGAGATCACGGTAGAAAGATTGAAATAGCTTCTAAAAAACAAAATCTGAAAGTTCAGGCATACAAAATATTTATGGAAATAAATTCTTATCATTCTGTTTCTTAATTCATTCATCACTGTACAGCTTTTACATGTTACCGTGATTACATTCACGTTAAAACTAAGATAAAAATTTTGCAAGTTAGAGAAGTTTCTGGATTGATATTTCATCGTGTGACAACCCGCTATTTTTACTTGGCTAGCTGATGGCTGTCGGGGAATGAAGTCTGGAGGACAGAGCTGAAGAACCTATTTTTCCGTGACAAGGCCTTGTCTACTTTCCAGCCAAACCGCACGTCAACCCATTGATTTCATCTTGGACAAAATGACTACCTGCAAAGTAGTAGACACAATGTTTCCAACTATTGCACAAAGCATTATAAAGGCTGTCTTCTTTTCAAAGGACAAGGCCACCACCTTCCACAATTCGGCATTATCTGGCCTGACTGGAGAATTGCAATGTTCGTACTTCTCTTCATCTTCATGAAAATGCTGCTCAGGAGCGTCATATTCATCAGGGTGGACAATCATAGACCCATTCTTGTGAGGAGTGTCGAGTCCTGAATCTTTGCCTTGACAAAGCAAACGCTGCATCCATCCGGGTACTTCTCTGACGTCGCCCAAGTTGTACATGCGCAGTACGATTGCCTCAATAATAAGCGAAGTGCAGGCTACAACTACCATCACGCAGATGTAATTCGCTGAAATGGAAAGAGATTAATAGATTGAGAATAGATGTGGATTTAATTATTATCCCTATTATTCGACAGGTATCAAAATAGTAGAAATAAATGAGGTCTGCATCTTTTCCATCAAAAAGTGCCCATTAGTGCATCCCTTATACGTATAGTTTTCAAATTGCTTTGAAAATTTCAGCATTAATATTTACCAAGAAGAGGTGAGCCAGTAGGTGGCATTGCAGACCTGACAGTCTCCTGAAAGAGCACCATGGCTAGGAGATTGGTGATACCAAATGAGATCTTCTCTCCAGACTCGGGAGGCAGCAGAAAGATCAGCATGGTTGACAGAGAGAGTAGCACTGACGGGATAACGATTCCCAAGACATAGACTTTTGACATCCTCCTGAACGCGATGTGATAATGAATCTCTGCAAATGGATCCCCATGAGAGCTGTAGAAAACGTATTCTTTCTTAACGGTATCGTGAACGATCTCCCAGACGCCATTTTTATGGTAGCGGTGCACTGTCGTCTCGTTTCTTTCAAAGAAGAAGTCCAGTTCCTCTATGTTATGAGGACTAGCCCATGGGCCAAATTTAAAAACACATGTCTGGACATCGAAAGGAAAGAGTTGGACATCGAAGTAGCAAGTACTTGTGATGATCGCTGGAGAAAGCCATGTAACTTCGCCCTCTGATGATACGTCCGCTCGACGATGGTTCATTTGCAAGAAATCTGGGCTGTTGCTGTGATGTTGAAACATGAAAGTTAACATGAGAACATACAGAGATCAAAGCGCCTGCAAATCCGCAAACGTGACAGGAGAGAAAAAGGGCAAAATATTACCTTTACTCGTCTTCACTTTGTGCATGGTGTAAGGATAGGAGAGAAAATGCTGAAATTTCCTTTTTTTCCCTATTACTCCTGGCATTGGTTGTGTTTTGGAATCGGCCATAATTAGTGTCTGAGTGAACCACTGCATGTGAACTGAATATAGCCGTAAACAATCGCAGCAAAAACTTAGTTTATCAAGAAAACTGTTAACCATGTTCATAGTGTACTACATTTATTGCTTTATATTCCCCGCTCACATTTCAAAATTAATTACGCTTTATCAGGCCTAGATAATATGAGATAAACAATTAATATTTTTTTACACAGATAAAGCATCAATAAGAGATCAATATTTCATTGTCTTAAATGTCTTTACTCCCTCCCAACTCCTATCCTGTCCTCTACTGATGCGTGTACAGTAGTATATCAGAATCGCTTGTCAGTACTAGTCAAATCTAGAGACTTGAGTATAATATGAGTTCATCACAAACTCGAAAGAGCAAGTTTAATGCATTTCATGAACTGATAGAAAAAGAATTCTGAATTCAATACACATTCAGTCCCGCCTACATGAACGTCAATCCGGAGAGGGACGGAGAAAAAAAAATTATGGGGTGGGACACAGTGGGGTATGTCTCCCAATGTTTTTGTTTGTTTGTTTGTTTGTTTTGTTTGTTTGGAATAAGGACATCTGAAACACCAACATGGTAGGCCTGTATGTCCCCCTAAAATTACAACAAAAATAATAGAGACACCGAAAAATAGTTTTGGTATGTTTAATTTCAAGCTGAGGACCTTAATTTCTTTTTTTTTTTATTGTCAGCAGATCTTTTGATAGTGTCCCCCTACTTATAAGGCCGATTGACGTCCATGCCCACCTAATGCAAATTACGATACTTAACACTTCCACATGCACCTTGTTAGAACTGTCACAGTAGGACTCCATATCTGATTGGCATCAACCTCGAGAAAGGTTATCCCTGCGTACTCACTCTCATTCCAGCCCAGAAAGTCATCTCTCCATACCTAAACAAAAATCAGTGGACTCAGTATGTTGTTGTTGTTGTTGTTGAATTGGGTTTTTACAGACATGATTGTATCAATCAATCAAATATGATTATTTACGTCTAGGACCGACCTTTAACGTCACCATCCGAAAGACGTGGCAAATGTAGATTCATGTCTTGCCAAAGGACATTAGTGCCGCGTCAGGGATTTGAACCACGGACCTTATGGTTCAAAGTCCGGAGACTTATCCACTGAGCCACACCACCTCTACGAACGATGTGCGCTTTTATACAACACATAAGTAGATTTTTGACACCTGATTGGATGAATGTGGGTCACGTTCGTTATTCGTTATTCCGAAGGTGAGTTATGCCGAAGGTTCGTTTATTGCGAAGGTTCGTTAGTCCGAAAATGAAATAAGGTTCGGTGCCTCGTTAGTTATTTTCGGACTAGCGAACCTTATTTCATATTCGAATTAACGAACCTTCAGAATAACGAATCTTATTTCATTTTTGGACTATCGAACCTTCGGAATAACGAACCTTATTTCATTTTTTGGATTAACGATCCTTCGGAATAACGAACCTTATTTCATTTTCGGATTAACGAACCTTCGGAATAACGAGCCTTCGGAATAACCTTCGGAATAACGAACATCACCTTCCTTTAATTTAGCTTCCTTGGTTCAGCACTACGCCATGGTATGACTGATGTGTAAACACATATCGGGGTTTTGTTTACTTACCATTTTGATTGCACAGAAAAGGGTCACTTGTTGTCTGGGCTCGTCCTGTTCAATAAGTATGATTTATTAAAAAAAAGAAAGAATATAAACTAGTGACGATATCAATACTACAGAAAAACAAGATGAATGCGAAGCAGAACTCCTTCAAAAGCTCTAATTAAACAATGAAGTTCAGGTGTAGTCAGCAAGCAGGCTCATCTTGTTCAATAATGAATAATCAAAAGAATAATCATTGACTTTTTGACGACATTCATTCTATAGGAGAGCAAGATGAATGCGAAGAAGAAAACTCTCAATAGCTCTGATTAAAGTTCAGGTCTAGTTAATAAGCAATCATCATTAAAACACTCTTTACTCGATACCAAATGATGACTGACAGTACTAATATATGCTGCCATATTTCTCTGAAGAAGGATATTACAAATCTCAGTTAATATACTTGTTACTCAAACATAATTTTGAAATAATCAGAGAAACATGGGAGCGTAATAATACTGTCAGTCATCATTTTTTCTTTCTTTCTTTTCACTTTTTTGTGTTATTCTTCTTTGTGTTCTTATTCTTGCTATTGTTCTGTTTTCCCTTCTTCTTCTTCTTTTTTTTCTTCTTCTTCTTCTTCTTCTTCTTCTTCTTCTTCTTCTTCATTTTCAAAACAAGTTTCATCATCGTCAGTATCATCCAATTACAATGCCAACAGTTCAGGCTTTCGTCTTTGTGTGCCGAAGTCTGCACGAGCGAGAACTCCGTGATCATTGAATTCTCTGTATGCACACCTCATGTTCTCCCTTGTACTGGCTATTTTCAAAATCTACCTTTCATATCAAAATCAAATGCAAAATGTAGCTCACTGCACCCTTAGTGGTGCATAATGCTTCTTTGGGTGCCCCATTGATGCATTTGAAGCTAGGGCAAAATTGAAGCTTTTATTCTTAGTGTGCATGTTTTACTACAGTACAGTGTACACGACATTCATTTTGTATACTCCTCCCCCTGCTGATCTTGTTTCTTGTTTATTGTAATCGCCTTATTATGATACTTCTTTTTTTGTAAACTGATTTGTAAATGTCTACCAGTGAAAAACAAATTTCCGTATGGACAAGAAATACTTAATTTATTGTCTATATAATTTCAATTTCAGTTTCAATTTTGTTTCAAGAAAATAGTCTGTTTTGTTTGTCAACTGCCTTTGAAAACACCAATTAATGAAAATAAAATTTTTTTTCAAAATTCAAAAAGAACAAAGCAAACAATGACTTACAAAATCTGCCATGTGATCTACAAGCATTCTCATCTTGACCTTGACAGCCGAGGAGTCATTTTTGACAGGTCGAATCGAGGTGGGTCCGTAGTTTGATATCAGATCATTGTGAAGTTTAATCTTCATCTTATGTATTCCATCATCATGGGCAACAGCTGAGGGAACAGAGAAAGTGAGTAGCTGAGTGGGGCATTCACGAATGGATAAAAAACATGTTTTAGTTTAACTTGTGCCCCTAATTCTTAGGTTTCGTGTTTTTTTTTCTTTTCTGTCATTCAAAATATTCCACCGTTCATGGCAGTAACTTAGAAATGTTACCCTTCTGTAAATCACATTTCTGTCTCATAAGAAGGCCCTAAACTGTGCTGGAGATCTTCAACTTTAATGCCCTAGATAAATGTGTATTTCAACTGAAAATCAAAATGGATATCTGTATCATTCATCAAGTTTCAAACAATATATCCCCATAGTTGTCTGATTTCTTTAACAGTAGCAATTTCATGCCCGTTTCGTTTTCCCCATTAGTTTTTATAGGCAACACATACCTGCATGGAGGAAGTTACTGCAAATTCGTTTATTAAAGGCAAGCTAGTATGTTGAGATCGATGAGCAGCAACTACTACTTTTTTTTTACCACTCCTTATTTTTAAGCAAATGGCGTAACGCACATGACACCTAGGACATGCAACATGCTTTGGTGATTTTTTTTTTTAATCTAAAAAAACAAAACAGCACCCAGATTATCTGTTTACCCGTTGAAATTTGTTCATTCCAGGTTTCTCTGCCAATCATGTTGCCTAATCTTGCGTCAAGTACATATCGAACATTAAAAGAGAGCTAACATTATGTTCAAAACGTTACTGTATTTGGTCTAAGATTGAAACATGGTTTACAGTGTTGTATATCATCGTTTTACTATGCAAATTACATGCATATTGTTTTTAAAAGCAAAATAAGTCTATTGACTGACATTTCAGATTATGAATGAATATAAATACAAATCTTCATGTCTTTTTCCTATGATAATTTGAGAAGTGAAATAAACTAAATTCCACAAATCAATGAAGGAAAAATAGAATGAAATCACTTTTTTTTTTAAAATGATCCTTCAAAATGTGGCAATCTTCTTCATGTATATATAATATTAAACTTAGTTGATGCCATACAAACGAATATGATTATTTATCTCTAATACTTAATCGCCCCGCCCCCACCGCACACACAAGCTTGCATCATACTGACATACATTGATTATGCTCCTAGCAATCAACACTTTTTTTCTCCATATTTTTATTAGAGATTGAGACACGCACAAACACACACGCCACTCACGCACGCACACAAAAACACTTTTCCATTTGATTCCATAGTAATTTCTATCTTCATAGCGTAGAACATGTAGAATATAGTATCAATTCACGTGTGTATCCGACATGCCACCCTCGTGAAGTGAACCATGGTTCTAAATCATTTTTCCCAAAAGGCATTCTCTTAAAAAAATATATATATATATATATATGGAAATAGGGCAACACACCATGATATCTACACAATAACAATAATATTCCGTTCTTGTATAGCGCATATCACATTATTATGTTTTAACTTTTTGGTAGACTCTAATAGGGGCCGCGGAAGTGGGGGGGGGGGGGGGGCTGGTTGCTGCAGACCCGGAAATTGAAAACGAAAGATGATTAAAAAGATAACTTAAAAATGTAAAAATTAAAGAAACAAATGAATTGTAAAATTTGATATTTATACTGCTCATATGCTCGCAAACCATGGAATCCAAATGCTTCAGGGGGCTCTGCCTCTTGACCCCCACGAAAAAAATTAAAAAACACGTTAGCTATTGTCAGATATACATCTGCATCTAATGCTGACAGTACCAAAATAATCCATAACCTTGTAATTCATGTCTAAAGCATAGATGCAAGTAAAACTACTCATATCAACACTTTTAACATAATTGTCATGCTATTTATCCTTATTTCAATGTAGTATGTGGGATCTCCATTAGTTTTAAGGAAAAAGAATAATTTGCATTCATGGATTTCAACAGTGTATACACTAGACCAGTTCCCCAAGTCCAGAGGTTTAATCGATAACAAATTTGCACGGGAGCAAAAGATATACAAATTGATTTTATGTCTTTATTTATTTGAATGAAATCTCTATTCAAAAGAAAATCTAGAACAAAGTGTGTATATTTTTGGGGGAAAGAAAGATTGCCATGTTTTTAGAAGGATCTTTCACGTTGAATTTCATTCGTTTGGGGAGGGGGGGGGGGCACGTGTTAGGGTTTGTGATTATTGATTTTGCATTTCATGTGCACATGATAAAGCCTACGTGTAGCTGATTTTATTCTATTCTTTTTTTTCTTAGCTCGTTGATTTGTGAATATATAATCAATTTATCAGATTATGTTGTGGAAACAAAATGAAGATTCGTATTTATATGGAATTACATAATTGATTTAGATTTGATAATCTATTTTGAATGAAATGATACTACTCATAACAACGTCCAGCCAGTACAGAAGCAATGAGTTTGTTTTATTCTTGTTTGTGTGTACATGTAAGAGAAACATCCCCACTAAGATCAACAAACAGGCAGGATCCAGGGGGCGAAACCCTGGAAAACCTTAGGTTGTTATGATTTTGCCAGCCTATATGAGCAATTTAGAAAAACATACCCCCCCCCCCCTTCTTGCGGTCCCTGCAAAGGATCTGCCATATGGCAGCTTGGAAAAAGGCAATAAACCCGCCCTGTCCTATCCGCTTCCTTTTGAGCTCTGAGAAGTATTTCAAACTATTTCAAAACCTACATTTATGATTACATTCAGAAGCTAGTAATTCTGTTTTATGATCTCTTGAAACTTAAAAAAGTGGTCTTGAATGTCACATCCGTTATACTGGAATTGCTTATATACGTTATGTACACGACGTAGACAGGAAACTCCATTGAGCAATTCCATTATTACTCACGTTACATTTGGAGAGATACTGACTTGCTTCTTAATCTCCTGTTCTCTGACTACATGTGTTTAAATGTAAATGAGCTTTATTCACAACAAATGCACATACACAATCATGCAGAGTAGTAAATGCAGGATCTAAACTTCAGAAGTGTGGTTACTCACGTTACACTATTTTGGACCAACCTCTGGAATTGCCCCATTCATGACACTATGAACATGACGGACAAAGAAAGCGGACAAAATAAACAACCCCTCATTCTACAATGGTTCTGGGAGTCAAAAGAACATCCCTTCACTGCTATTGTCTAAAATATGTGGAAAAGGTGTCACATGCATATTCACCTGGAACTACATGATCACACATAATAGCTGTGAAGGGATGTTCTTTTGACTACCAGAACCATTGTGAAGGGTAGAATGAGAGGTTGTTTATTTTGTCCGCTTTCTTTGTCCGCCATGTTCATAGTGTGACAATATACTTAATAAACAATAACATCATCCTTTCAATCCCATATTGAAAATGATAATTAAAAAAATTAATAATTATTGGACGTGATAGCCGGTTTGAGGTTTTCACATTACATTCACAGTAACATATTATGAAACATAATAGTTTGATAGTGCTAGACGGAAAGAAAGAAAAGAGAAAGGAAATAAAGGCAAGAAAATACAGCCTATGATATTATATGGCACGCCATATTTTGTTCTATTTCTTTTTAAGTGTGGTTATCATTATGCTTGTTACAAGCTATGTCTATATTTCAGCTATTCCCCCTGGTCTCCTTCTTCAAACCATTCGATGCATCGTACGGTACGCATCACTGAAATCACAATGATGACCTGCAGTATTCCATTTCACTTTTCCCGCCTTCCGTAATCCAGAGTAGCCCCTCTCCTGGGTAACCATTTTGGTTATTGCTGACCAGTCGCGTCTCTCAAAATAATAACAGTAATGATTTTAGTAATAATAATGGCACTACTAATAATGATATAATAATATCAGTAATGATAATGGTAATGATAATGGTAATGATAATGCTCCTCCTCCTCCTCCTCCTCCTCCTCCAAGAAACCTCGGTAAAGTACCCTGTACGTGATATCTGACATCTACTCAGACGAATGGTACAATTTAAATGAACACCATTGAATGAAAGGAGAGAGATAGCAGAGGAATGAGGTGAGGTGGAAGGAAGGAAGGAGACAGGGAAAGAGGAAGAGACAGAGAAACAGAGTGAAGGACTTTGGTGATAGGGAATAGTGCTAATTATAGGAAATGGATATTGGAGTATATACAAAATTCATGTTGTAAAATTCTCCAGTTCGATGGCAAATATATTTACTGAACATAATGATGAGAAGATCCAGGATTTGTAGGAGGTGAGAAAGCAATCAAAGCACGTACAGTTCCGAAAACATTCTGACAACCGGGGGGGGGGGGGGGGGGTGTGGCTTTTGAAATCAGTTCTTATTCAGAAACGTCTCACAACAATATTAACAACAATGATAGTATTGATAGTGATAATAATGGTGGTGATAATAACAACAACTATGATAATAATAATAATAATAATGATAACATTAATGATAATAATGATAATTACAATCATTATTATCATCATTATTATCATCATCATTATTATAACAGAACGACAACAGTGATAATAACGATAATAACATGTTTAAAATGAATTATCACGTTTTTACGGTTTGGGTTAAAATTTCGAAAGAGGGCAGGGGACAATTTCAAGGGTTGGTTATAACCTAGAATTTTGCACTTTGTATGTGTTCAAATATTGTACTGTAGTACCGATTTTACACCTGAAATTACATTCTTTTGCTTTTATTCAGTTTCATAAAATATTCATCAAAATTAATGCGCGAATATTAGACTTACACCGAAAGCCATTTCAGAGTAGCAATAAAAAGCATTTCTTGTGCCGCAAATAATGCATACATTGTGAAATGAATTCAAGGATATAAAATACTCATAAATAAAACATTTAATATGATTTAATACTCAGATACTCGTAAAATGGCATGACAATGCATGAGCTCCATTCCAAAAGAGAAACATTTGGGTACTGATGGGAGGGGGGGGGGGAGGTTAGGGGCTGTTTCCCCAATTTTTTTTATTTTTATTTCTAATTTGATACCAGTGATTTACAAATGTTGCTGAAATGACATGATTTTCCTGTTTTTTTTCCTCATTTTGTGTAACTTATACTTTTCTGCCCCCCCAGTTTTCAGCTCAATACGCCATTGAAGAGAAACCCCCCCCCCCTCCATTCGAATGTGCATGGTGAACAAAAAGAGAAGGAATGATAATAATAATAATAAAGAAGCTTTAGAAACAAACAAAATGATGAAATCCTACCGGTATTAATATCAAATCAGTCATCAACCATCGAAGCATTCCCTACGCTCGCTTCTCAACCGGGTATCTACTGAATCATTCAACTTCCAGAATGCTGGTCACACATGGTATCGTGACAGAGCATTTTCTTCCTCTGATCCCGAACTGTGATCTCAACTTGGCCTTTGCCAAACTCTCCACAGTACAATTCCTCATTATCTTAAAAGACAGTATCCAAGAACTAACTTATTCTGTAAATATACATTTTGGTTTTTTTTTTATAGCGCATTTTTAACATGCATAACAACAATGAGATTGCCGTATAAAATGCATTATTATTATCCTTATCATTATTATTACTTACCATTGACGGAATCATAGGACATCAAACTTATCCACCAGAAAAGCAGCGCTTTTAAAGGTATTTTCATCGTTATTCATGAATGATGCAGTATAAAGGCGATACAGTCATAATAATATAGCCACAGCAATTTGACAGCCAAGAATAATCATATAAAAGAATGTTTACAGTGTGAGAACACCACCATTGCATGCTTGCAGCAAGGATGTCGTGTAACCAGGTAACTGGTTATTGGACTGCTTGATCTGATTATGGATGCAGTTCGCATTTATGCTTCGCCCAGAGTGATTATCATCTTACGCCCTATGCTTACGCCCAATGGTCATTCTGAATCCGCATGCATGGCCGTGGGAGGTGAAGCAGTGAGGCGTTTATGGAAGGTCTAAATTCTGTTCGAATTATTTTGTGGATCGTGATAGCAATATTTTTAATATGTTTATGGCGCTCATAATCTACCATGCTCAAGGCCAGGAGTGGTGTCTGGGGGGGGGGGGGGGAGGGGGGCGGGGGGGGGGGGTGCGCACAGTACCCCCATTTTTTCAGTCATCCCAAATGTGCCCTTTTTACCTATATTAAAAATGCCCATTTCAAAACCTTTTTATTCATAACATGGCAGCTCGATGGGAAAAGCACTCCCTATTTTGACCTCTGAGTGTCTCTTTTGATACATCAAAGGCCTCTTTTACTACCCCATTTGATAACGGCCCCTTATTTTTCACCTCTGCTAATTCCCCCTTTTTTATTAGAGTGAGTGTCCCATTTAAATATGATACACGTCCTTTCTACTTCTGATGAGTGCCCATTTCCTTTTCTTGAAAGTGCCATTTCTCCTTGCTAACGTGAGATAAATGCCCATTTTCATCTCAGATAAGTACCTGTTCACCCCAGGCAGGTGCCCATGTATACTTCTGATTAGCCTCCCTTTTCCTTTCTAGGGGTGTATTTTTCCCGCTGTTCAATTCAACTCAATTCCATTTATTTCGCAAATTAAAATCAAAATACAGTATAACAGTAACACAAAATACATGATTTTGCTGGGATATTTCTATATGAAGGGTAAAAAACCTGTAAACATGGATCGTCCATAGACAATAAAAATATACAGTTATAATAACAAAAATACAGTGAGACAGCGATTTGAAAACAACCAGATTTTCCTGATTTTGATACCCTTAAGTGGATCCCCGTTTTCCCGGCCTGGTGCTTAAAAACAACCCTTTTTTTCTACGTTTTTGTTTACGCAGATGATGTACAGGCCTCAATGAAATATCTCCCCCTGGCAGGCGCGGATCCAGGATTTCATGGGGGGGGGGGGGGGCAAATTTGAAATCATGCCAGTCAAATATTGACACGTAATGCAGTGGCGTATCAGGCATTTGGTCTCGTGGGGGGGGGGGGGCATTCTGAGAATTTTAGGTCCATACAGAGCATTGTCGATAGTAATGGCAACATTTTTTCTAAACTCCGAAAGATAATGTAGTTTTGCACCTATGGTGTCGAAGGGCTTCTTCTTCCCTTTTAATGATAATTGGTACATAAACTTTGACTTATTGTTAAAAGTCGGGGGCGGGCAGAGTAATGACTGAGGCGATCGATATTAATTCCAAATTGGCGAGCGAGCGCGAGCGAACGAAAAAACACACTTCTCTTGTAATAATGTTTGGAACATAAAGTGAGTTTTATTGTTGCAGGTCTGGGCGGGGACAATTGTGCTTAAGGGGATGTTAATTTTATTTTGGCGAGCGAGTGTAGCGAGCAAGAGAAAGTAAAAACACACGTCTTTTAATACTGCGGGCAGCATAAACTTCTTGGGTTTTGATGCTGCCGGTTGGGGCAGACCAAAGACGTTTTAAATATATAGCTATATAGACAGAAAGCAGCACGCGCGGAAAGCATTACGTGTTTCAGGTGATGTTTATTTCATGGAGAGCGAGCGTAGCGAGCGAGCAAAAAAAAAACACCCTTTCCTTATCATGATAATTGGTACATAAACTTTGATTTATGGTTAAAGGTCGGGAGCGGGCACAATAATAAGGCGATGGATATTAATAATCTCTGGAACCTCTAGGAAGAACAGAGCCACAGAGCTGCCAGCCATTATCATGATTATATACATGTAATACATGTTCATTTTTCATTTGATTATTCACTTGTATGATATATTGATTTGTATGTATTTATGTTTGTTTCGATTATATATGGAAAACAAAACCAACCAACCAACCAACCAACCAACCTAATTCCAAATTGGCGAGCGAGCGTAGCAAGTGACCAAAAAAAAATAGTCTTTTTTAGACCTAATTACTTTTGGCACGTGAACTGGGCGTTATTATTGCAGGTCGGGGCGCGCACATTCGTGTTTAATACTTCGATGCTACGCTACCTCGCAAGCAAAAAAAAACAAAAACAAAAAAAAAAAACACTTCTGTAGACTGTTTCAATGCTTACTGGTACATAAACTGGGTTTTATTATTGCAGGTATAGGGCCGGATCCAGAATTTTTCAAGAGGAGGGGGGGGGGGGGGGGGGGGGGGGGGTGGTTCGGCTTTTTCAGGTGTCTGTTTTAACCGAAAAAGGGGTCCTCTGCATTTTCACATGTATTTTACCCTAAAATTTGGCTTTAAAAGTGGGGCTGCGGCCGATTCGCACCCCCGTCCCCGGATCCGCACTTGAGGTATTAGGTCGGGGTGGGAACAATCGTATTCAAGGAGATGTTGATTTATTTTCCGGGGGGGGGGGGGAGAGCAACAGCCTAGGAGGCAAGGCCCTTATCTTTTTTCTTCCTCTTTTCCCCCTTTCTATCCTCTTTCCGTTTCCCTTCCTTCCCTATTTTTTTTTTTTTGGCGGGGGGGGGGGGGGATAGGCAAGACCCTTTCGGCCCCCGGTCTCCTTCTTCCCCTTTTTTTTCTTCCTGCCCCTCCCCCTTTCTCTCTCCTCTTTCCCTTTCCCTTCTTTTCCTTCCCTCTCCCTTCATTTTTTTTTTGGCGGGGGGGGGGGGGGGGCCAAGGCCCGTTGGGCCCCCCTTGGATCCGCGCCTGCCCCCCGGGTCCCAAGTCTGATTAGATTTTATTGAACTGTATATTTTTTTCTTTTTGATTGTTCGTCTTGTCGACACCTTAATTTGATTTCGATATGAACTTGTGGTTGGTTGGTCGCCAAATTCATAGAGTGGATATCGTCGTCTGGCTTAGTTTGTCAAACGAGAACTTTCAACATTTTACCTTTTTTCACTAGTTAAGCACATCACTGATGAAATAAGGTGTTCTAAATTTCTGGCATTACTGGGTTCTAACAGTTACAAAGTAACCTTTCTTGGAATTGAGCGTAAGTAGTGACCGAATTTGCAATATATTCGCGATTTCTCGTTTCATTGTAATTTGTAGATTATAAGATGGCTAAATAATTTGCAGCTTGCTGATTGGTCAAAGCGTACCACGTGATCATTCGCGAAAAGTGTCTATCCCTGCACGCCCGTGGGAATTTCGCGCACCCAAATTGTCTAACCCACGGTTTTGACGCATGCGCAGCGTCTAAAAAAATCGAGATTTCGATTACGTACCAGCTTTATGCTCAATGAGCCTGAGGTCACGTACCGTATGAATGAAAAATGAGCTTTTTATAAACTAATTAGCGCGGGATCCACAATCATATGTTGAAAAAGAAAATAAATTTATGCACAAATTGATCGATCGCCTGGGACGTATCGACGATTTCGACTGCGTTTGGGTACGGTTAGAACGATATTACACTTTACTGATTTTGATCTAGGTCTAGATCTCGTTCTAGTCTCATGATCTACGATCTCGATTACTGATTGGCTGTAAGTTTCGTCGCTGTGTAGGCTGTGTATCCTGCCTTCGTTGTGTGTCTGTTTCGAAATCACAACTCATTCGGAAACCTTGAGATATGGCGTCTGTGAATCAACCAAAGGAGGACTTATCTGTCTCTTTCCAAGTTATGACAGATGAAGAAATTGACCAATTGGTAAATGACATGGACAGCAAAGGGACAAAAAAAGTGCTGAAATTTGCTAAATGTAAACTCATGGACTTTGCCAAATTCACTGGAACTGATTTGGAAGAAATCACCAAGGATACCAAAGATTTGGACAAGTTTTTGACCAAATTCTACTCCGCAATAAGGAAGGACAATGGAGAATCGTACAAAACGAGGTCGCTACAAAACATTAGGTTCGGTGCTCAGAGATACTTTGTTGAGAACTATGGATTAGATATCGGTGATAGCAGCAAGTTTCCTCAAGCAAACCGTGTTTTCAAAGCAGTGAAAGTGAAGGCAAAGAAAGAAGGTAAAGGATCCGTTGTACACAAACCTGTGATTTCGTCAGACGACATGAGCAAGATCCAAGAGTCGCTAGACCTCTCCACCCCAAAAGGCCTTCAGGATAAGGTTTTCTTGGACGTTCTCACCTTTTACTGCAATCGAGGACGGGAGAACATTCGTGCGATGAAAGCTGAAGACTTTACCATCAAAGTAGATGAATCCGGACGGAGATACGTACAAATGAGAGACTTCCTAACCAAAAACAACCGTGAAAATGTCATCCAAGAAGCCGATGCTGGCTTGATGTTTGAAATGCCTGAACTGGGTGAAAGGTGTCCGGTAGCTACATTTGAAAAATACGTAGCGAAGTTGAACCCTCAAAACCCTTGGATGTGGCAAAGGCCAAAAGATGTTTCGAAGAAGGAGCTGGCGCAAGATTCTCCATGGTTCGACAATGCTCCATTGGGCATTAACACGATTGCCAACAAACTGAAAAATCTGTCACAAAAGGCCGGATGCAAGCTAACGTACACCAATCATTGTCTCAGGGCAACCAGCATCACAACACTCGATGCCTGTGGATACGAGGCTCGAGATATCCAGAGTGTCAGTGGGCACAAATCTGCAGATTCGCTGAAGCACTATTCTAAAACAAGTCAAACAAAACTGAAAAAAATGTCTGAATCGTTGGCCACTTGCCTATACTCAGATGTCAACAAGGACAATAATAACAAGAACCAGGAGCTGGGCGACCAGGAATCTACATGTACTAGGCCTAGTACTAGTAGCATGGCCATCACAGAATGCCCCTCCAGATCCAATGCCATAGCAACGACGAGTAACTTTAGTCAAGAAACTGTAGCATATGGCTATGACTCCGAGTACGAGTGCGATATCCGGCAGGATAACATCGTTCTAACCCAAACGCAGTCGAGATCCATTATGGTCAGGAGGGACACCAGTCACGGTCGTTCGGGGAGTGGAAACGTTTTCCACTTCCACGGATGTAATGTGACTATCAACAACTAGATCTAGGCAGTATAGCTGTCAAATCTGCTGTAAATAGTTGTAAATGTGTTGAATTCTTGAGAGTTTAAACATTTTCGAGTTCATGTGTTGGATTTGAAACTTTGTAAACTGAACTCTGAACTTTTTGTGGTGATCACAAAACATCATTTAAATTAACTCCCGAAACTCGAAGTCGACAGAAATTTGGAATATAACATTCAGCACAAATTGGAATAATCTCGGAGAAATCCTACTCTGGACCATTTTCAAACGGTAAGTGCAATTTCAAAATTTTTGATATTTGATTTAGATTCCTAGATCTATTTTATTATTTCTTTGTCATATAAGGTGCTTAATTGCGTTCGAAATTACTTAGCCATCTTATAAAAGGAATAACGCATTTTCCCGTCGTTGTTCAGCGATATGCAGTGCACTCGAGGTTTCTTCTTCGCATGCACACTCGCTAAACAACTCCGCGGAATGCGTTATTCCTATACTACCGCAGTAGACCTACCGTACATGACACAGGTCCCACTACGTACAGCCCCGGCCCGTTCCCCGGGGACGCCGCCACGAAGTGGCAGCGTCCTGAGTGGCCAGTGGCTGCTCGATGGTGTTCTTGATCTTGCATACCATCAGCCGTAAAATTAGTAAGAACTTTGTCCTTTGTAATTGATTTTCAATGAATGTATCACATATTTTGCCACTTTGGCCTACTTAAATTTCTAATTCTGTCGATCTGATAATGAGATATTGATTTTAAAAAAATTGTGAAGTCGAAATCTTAGCTATAGTCTAGGCCTAGGATAGCTATCGTGATTTTATCCTGATATTACACGATAGCTATAGATTGCTGACATAGGCCCCTGTGTAGACAGATGTGACCTTGAAATATTATGCCTCCAAATCACACTTTCTCATGCCCGGTTAACCCTGCAAACTACCTTCCAAGTTCGCCAGTGGACCAGTCGATCAAATAAGAACCTTAAATTTATTTTCAAACTCAAAATATCGACTTTTGATTGATACGGGATCCTACCTTCTTGTTGATTTCGCCGCTTGATTAATTTCCTTTTCAATAGCGCGACCTCCGACATCGTGAGTTCACCTACACCCGCTGGTCTCGGCCACGGGCGCTAGGCGAAGCAGCGTTGCACTTTCGCATGTGTCGGCGAACGCAGAGTGCGTGCAAGAGTGCAACGCTGCTAAGGTTCTTATATCACAGTTTGATCGACTGGTCCACTGGCGAACTTGGAAGGTAGTTTGCAGGGTTAACCAGGCATGAGAAAGTGTGATTTGGAGGCATAATATTTCAAGGTCACATCTGTCTACACAGGGGCCTATGTCAGCAATCTATAGCTACGAAATCTAACAAAGACAGTAATTAGATCTAGATGTTAACATTAGGTCTAACGTTAGATCTAACACGCTAAATGTCACATTTTCCACTTCAGTTTTGAAACAAAAATTGCTTTCATTATTATCAGCTCATATGAATATTCTTCCATTCTCGCCACTGGCCAGTAGACCTCTACATATTCTACCACAGCAGGGCTACTGACGTGTGCGTACAGCGGACTGGACAGTTACTTCGCTAGACCGAAGTGTTTTATCTCTAACATTCGTCGTTAGCCTCTAGAATGGTAGGGTCGGCACTCCTCCTTTTTAGAGACAGAAGCGCCCTGAAGCGTTGTCCCCCTTTATTCATAAATATAAAAATATCATTATACACTACAGAGTAGACCTATACAATGTAGCTTACGGATTTTATGATTGATTCCTTTTAACTCTCCATTTTCAGGTAAATCCAGGGTCCTAACGTTAGGTCCTCTTGGTTGAAAATCTTGCAGCAAGCCAGCAGCCAACCTTTATCTCTGTTCGCCTCCGCGCTTTTCGCAGGGAGATCAGCGAATTTGCGACTCCTCGCATTTCAATCGGCCGTATTCAAACGAGCGACCAAGTACGTTTGGGCATATACGTACGAACGATGATGTTTTTGTTGTTGTTGTTGCGTATTGGTCGCTCGTTTGAATACGGCCGGTTGAAATGCGAGGAGTCGCAAATTCGCTGATCTCCCTGCGAAAATAGCGCAGGCGAACAGAGATAGAGATTGGCTGCTGCAAGATTTTCAACCGAGAGGACCTAACGTTAGGACCCTGGATTTACCTGAAATGGAGAGTTAAAAGGAATCAATCATAAAATCGGTAAACTACATTGTATAGGTTTACTCTGTAGTGTATAATGATATTTTTATATTTATGATTAAAGGGGATAAATCGCTGATTTGAGGTAGTTTTCTCGTTGTGCTGCCCAGCACAATGAGATTGCACGCACAACGCTTCAGGGCGCTTCTGTCTCTAAGAAGGAGTGCCAACCCTACCATTATAAGAGGCTAACGACGACTGTTAGAGACAGAACACTTCGGTCTATTACTTCGCCAGCCGTGCTGGAAAAGTACTAAACTAAAGACTAAAGTGAAGATTTAAAAGGCAGGGAAATAAATTTAGGTCATTTTCCCTTTACAGGTAGACCTAGATCTATATTCAGTTGACAATTAAAAACAGTCGTGTAAGTCATATAACTGTCTTAACTAAACAAGTCACAGACAAAGTGTTTTTATGGTGTAGGCCTAGTTTCTGCTGATAAGCTGGGACTTGTGAGACAGATCACCTTTGCTATGTCTCGGCTTCACAGCCTGAACCTTCAATACATAGTGAAGCCAGGTTTTAATGAAAAAGGGTCGTCAACTGAAAGTGAATGACAAACAATTATTGTAGGCCTACTGTATGCTATATCCAGAGTTCTTAGCATCCTTGAATTTTACTCTGCAGCTAGTAGAGTGAGTGAATAAAGAAAAATAAAATTGAAGTTCCATGGGTTAAACATTTAGTTTGTTCGAAATCAATCCCAATAAATAGGCAATATACATAAAAAATCATTATCAGTAAGACTAAAATCTGCCACCACGATCCCTATATGGAGTATCAAAGGCTGTGCAAACCCAATGCACATTCCATGATCTAAAGAATAAAAAAAAAAAGTAATTAAAATTGATCACATGTGATTTGCAAAAAGTCAAAATATTCTCACAGAAAGGGATCACAACTGACTCAGACTGGTAAACAAGATGGAAGTAATTCGGGCAAAATATACGGGAGGTGTAAAGATCATTTTTGATCATTTGCACTTTCATATTCACATTAATTTAGAAATTTTACCTCTTTTTTTTTTCACCTGTGAACCCCTTTTATTATCTTTGCATGATGAAAACAGAATGAAAGGGATTGTTCATTTACTTCCACTTTATATTCAGAGAGACATATGGATGGAAATCCATTTGAAAGTGCTGGGGACGGTCCAATGTCAACAACTTTTGGGACGCTTCGGGTCCATGACTAGATGAAAGTCACATTTCAGTACGTTATGCCTTCAGTCCTCCACAATTAATAATTAGGAGTGGCAAACATTCTTTAACTGTTTCCTTCCCCAGCATGTGGAAGGACACGCATCCGCCCTCTGGATTTCCACTTGTCTAGCCTGTGTGCAAAATACCCCCTATCCCTGAAAAGAGAGAAAAATCACACTATTTTCAATTTGAGCTCAAATCTACATCATAGTTCATCTCTTATGACAAGTTTTTTCTTTTACATTTCCATCCATGGCAATTTTTACTGCTTACATTTTACCTCTTGCATTGTTTAATATGGCATTTTTACCTCTGGTGTTTTTACCTTTGGCATTTTTACCTCTGGCATTTTTACCTCTTGCATTTTTACCTCTTGCATTTTTACCTCTGGCATTTTTACCACTGGCATTTTTACCACTGGTATTTTTACCTCTGGCATGTTTTACCACTGGCATTTTTACACCAAACTGAAAAGAGATAGTGTGGAGTCATGTAAGGAGAAAGAAAAGAACATGTGAATATTCAAGACTTTGTAATAAGAGAGAGAGAGAGAGAGAGAGAGAGAGAGAGAGAAAAGAAGAGACTGAGGCAAGGTGAATACATGTGGAGTGACCAGCAATGTTTTTCTGTTTGAGATCAGAAGAACACGAATACTATCCTTGGATTCTAACAGAATACAAGCTTGACTGGTAGATGTTGCAAGATCTAAATGATGAATATAGAGTTGACCTGTGACTATAAAGAGCAATGTGGTGTTTAAGACAGTAACAGCTACCACTCACTAGTACATATTAAAAAAAAATGATTTGACTGAAATGAGTCCTTACATCATTACTATTATGAATTGATTGAAGGATCCAATGTGTTTCTTTCCTGCTCTACAGTAAGATGGGTAACTGTCTATCTAGTGGAGAACCTAGGAGGAATGCAGGCAGTGGAGGAGGTGGGGGACAGAGACAGACCAAGATCCGCACGCATGTGCTCTTTCCTCTCAGGACTTCTGGAGGTGAGGCTAGTCCTAAACCATCACCACAGTCACCCAGGAAACTTTGATAAATTGCTGGAAAATTTGAAGGTGAGGTACTATAGTTTATGATAGATTCTCCTGTGACAGTTGTACCAGGGTCTGTGTCCTCTGCAAAACAAATTCCTTACTTCAGACCAAACACTGCCTAAAACCTAACCTGAAACCCAATTTAGCCAATTCCAACCCTAAAGGCTTGTTCACATATTATGCAGTAAACTCCCACATTTTTGTTTGTGTACTAATGAAAGGGATATGAGGGCCCTGCCCCCCCCCCCCAGAAAAATAAAAGCTGAGACAGTAGGCATCTCTTTTGCCTCTTGGTAGGGAAAAGGTGTAGAACAATCAAGTTCTTATAAAGTTGGAGTAGTGTATGATGTCATAACTTAGTCTGCACAATTTTTACCTTAATTTTCTCATTATCATTCTCATTTTATTATCATTTCATTATCATTATCATCTCATTATCATAAGTGGTGTGGCAGAAAAGAAAATGATAAGAGGTTTTTCCCCTTGGGTTTGCTGAGCATTGCATGTCTGAATGAGCCTTAACCCTAAGCTATGTCCTTGACAAAATAAAGGTTTGAGAAATTGTGGCACTAAATGTCAAACAACTCAGATATTCTGTTTGACAGGAAAGTAGATGATTGGGTTTGATACTACAGACTGAAAGCTTTCCTGGCATTATTTCTTTTTAGAGAAATAAATGAATAAATCACAAAAAAGACAAAAACTCCTCATTGTGTTAGCTCTAATTTAATCATTTAAGGCATAAAATGTTCCAGAAAGTTTCATGTTTTAAAGTAGTAGAATGATTTCTCGGTAGATTAATAGTGATGGTGATATCAAAGTGGTTCTTGTTAAAACAGAAGAAATGAGAGGAATATATGAATTTTTATTATTTATTAATATTTGTGTTTATTACCTATCAAGTCATAATGGCCTCTGACACATAAACTTCTGTGTTACTAGTGTGATTTATGTTGATGCCACTCCATTTAATCCATTAGTTTTTGTGGGGATATCTTTAAGGAAGGAGCTGAGCTGTGTGGCTTTGGCAATGTTTAATGACTGGAACAAGACCTTCTTGTACAACAATGAAGGGGAGGGATATTTTTGTTATATTTACATGTACATGTATGGTCATGCGTTATGAGGCCGCCTACTTATGCGTTACATGTTGATTCTACCTCCAGTAGCGTACTTCTAACTTTGAAAACTGATATCTCCTTAAGAATCAACCCTGTGATAGCAAAAGTATATTTTCTGAAAAGGAATTACAAGAAAAATCTAAATATGTACTAAAAATGGCACAAAATGTAACTTTAAAAAAAATCATTTAAATGTTTGCCAAAAATATCAACAGTTTTGATGAGACACTGTATATTAAGTATTCTATTATGTATTCATGACAGCCATGCTCATTTTTCAATCATAAGACAGTAAATATAGTTGTGATATACTGCCCTACTTTGACAAAAGGAAGCAAGTGACAAAAGTGACATTTTCTGTAAACAAGCAGAATGTGACGGTCATTTGTATGACATCAATGGAATATCGTCATGTCTCACCTTACATATCTCTAACAAGATGAGTGTTTATATATAAAATTTGTCCTGGAAGGAAAGCATATTAGAAGATATAGAAATGTTATAACTCATATTTAGTTGGATGTCACTTGGTTCCTTTTATCAAAGTAGGGTAGTGCATTAACTATTCTCGTTAAGACCACTGCTCACCTTCAAAGCTACGATTCTTGAGAACAACCCCATGAGGTGTCCTGACGTATGCTCCTCTAGGCACAATGGCGACCTCCTCATCAATCTTAGTGATCACTGCCGCAAGACGGTCCTCTTCTTTGATCATAATCTTTAGAGGAACGAAAAGCGATTGGGTAAGCCTTTTGTCACAATGTTCTTAATTGCTCTTTTCTCACACTTTTAACTCTGTTCATGTCATAAAAAGCAGAACAGGATAAGCAGCCTTTTTCCTGGGTATCCACTAAAACTAATAGCCCAAGTAAATGAACTACACGAGGCAATGGTGTTGGTATTCCTATGATTTTGTTTTGTTTCCGTCTTCTTTTTTTTTTCATAAGAGTTCTTATGCAGAAACAAATTTTCACCAGCTGAATTCTTAAGCCTGATACAATGTATAACAAACATTAAATTCGAACGGGAATGTGTAGTGAGTGGAAATGAAATTGTTCCTTGCTGACCCCCCTAAGTTCTGACCTACATGCTCACTGCCTGTTTTATCTATACTTAGGGGATAAAAATTCCTGGGAGTAGACACGGAAATGTAGGCCTCTAATTTTTCTTTGGGAAAAAATTTTCTTTGGGAAGAAAAGGGTATCCAATCTATGACATCACTCACTGTTCATCTTTCTTCCCTTTTTTTTTAAAAATTTTTAAATTAAAAAAAAAAGAAATTGCCAACCATGAAAGAGAGATGAAATGACACAATTAAGCCTGTTCTTGAGCTGTTTTCTGAAAACAAATCCATCTTTCATGCTAAGGAAAACATACATTGTCATAACCAAATGAAATTGCATGGAACTGACAGTTATTATTGGTGCATGCACAGATGTCTCTTTAAACTTTACAAAAAACAAACCAACTTTGCACAGACATTGACCAATGACTTAATTTTGATTTGTTATGACAGTTAACATTGTTTCACCAACCTAAAAAAATATTGTTTTCAGAACTACCCTTGAACATGCATGTCCTTAGTAAGCAGAGTGTGAGTCAGGAACTCTTACCGTATTTTCTTCCTCTGTGGCATCTTCTCCTTCTCCCAACTTCTGGATCTCTATGTGTTCATACTCATGGGATGGATCTCCAATGAAACGACCTTTAACCACTGAACACTGGTCCCTGATGGCCTGCGTAGCTTGAGGTAGTAAACCCCATGTAACGCAGTCGAGACTGTTTAGAAATAAGAAGTGTACATATTATCACAGTCAAATTTTGAAAAGTACCTTTACTTTTTTCAAACAATTCTTTTATACTCACACCAACTGAGGAAAAAAAAAACCAAAACACCTACAAACAACAAATAAGACTCTACTAATAATTCAGGAGAAATTGAGGTGATATTAGATTTTCTGAACAAAAATCCAAAATTAGTCAAGCCTTACTTACACTGTCAATGAGACCAAGCTGGTAGGTTGTGAATTTTTTTTACAATTATACTTCTGGGCCGGTATTCTGAAAATCTTTTGTCTTATCTTCACCGTGTTAATTGTCACAACAAATTTACAACATGTACTTATGGTTGGTATAAACTGCACAAATGACCAGCACACAAGACAAAAGTGCGCGATGTGAGCCAATGGCGTACGCTATTTCTGATTGCAAAGATAACACGATTTTCAGAATACCGGCCCTGCACATATAAATCAAGTCATTAAAAATATTTGCTAACAAGTTAAAACACTGACTGAGTAAGATAACTTGTCTTAGCAATATGGCTGACAGTGTCACGAAAACAAGTATGGTCGGGCGTCCTAAAGCTACGCAATCTGCAAATACATGCAATGTGACGCGTTCAATGCACCAAACTTCCGATATGACAGGGCAACAAGATTATCATCATGGTCTGCCATAAAGAATCAGTGATTTCCATTTAGACCTATTTATTGTCATATTATCATTAGTTAGAAATCAGGGTAAAAGTCACACCAGTCAGTTTCAAAATGAATTTGCATTCACTTGTTACATGTGCGTAGCTTGGAGACCCTTTAATTTTGCCAGACTAATTTTGACACTAACGTTAGTCTGACTCACTGCCTGGCATTGACATTGTGACATGAAAATATGTTATTGAAATTCGTCTGTCATAATTTTCACAACAAATAATCTTTACAATATGTAGAACCAAAATATGTAAAAAAAAAAAAAAAAAAAAATTCTCGAACCAATGATTTTTGTGACATCAGCTGCTGAAAAGAGCTTTAATTTTACTATTTTTAGGTCCCCCCCCCCCATAGTACAAATCCGTAAGACTAGTCTACACGATTACTAACACGTGGGACTACAGCAAGTCCATTTTTTTCTGTGTCGCTTCTTCAGATCTAACTTATTCTATATGGAGATTTACCTGTAAAGCGTTTTCCTATCAACCATCTCATCATTTCCACATCCTTGGGCAATAAAGTAGTCACCCTTGATGCCTGAGATTTGCCCCAGAAGAAGAGTCGGTTGAATTTGTAGTTATTTTGAAGGATCACCAGCGATGTCTGCAGTGCAGCACTCTGTTCGGCGCTGAGCACAGTGCCACAGGATCCAACATAACTGATGTTCAAATGAAGCCCTTCTGATTCCATTGCGGTATTTCCGAAATGTAAGTTCTCGGAAGTATATTTTCTATGCAAAAGACTTAGAATGTATCTTTTTAGGAGAAATAAAAAGCTTTCTTCGGAGGATTGCAGATGCTTTAGTTCCGCTGGCTGCTAGATGCTTGCACACGTTGTTATGGTACTAGTCAAGGAGTTCTGCGCATGCGCTTGCTACTATACTGAACAGTAAATGGGCTGGACACAATAACATGCACAGCATAATGGACAAAAGAATGGAAGGGGAGGAGGAGGAAGGGCGGCCGGGGAGCCGGGGAGGAGGAAGGGCGGAGAGGGGGGGGGGGGGAGGAAGGGGGAAAGAAAGAGTAGGTGGAGGAGGAGGAGGAGGAGGAGGAGGAGGAAGGAGGAAGAGGAGGAATAGGCAGAAACAGGGGAGGAAACAGGATATTTTGAGGGGGGGGGGGGCAAGATGGTGGGGGGGGGGGGGGGGGGGTAATATCAAATTCTAGTTATTAGTCGCATGACTCAACCCTCTCTTTTCCCATACTCTTTTTTTCTTCTTCCTTCTCTTTTTTCTTCTTTTTCACCTCTTTTCCCCCTCCTTTTTTGATCACTTGAAAAATTATGGGGGGGGGGGGGGGGGGGAACGGTCACCCTGCCCCCCTGTAGCGCCGCCCTTGGGCAGAAGGAGAAAAGAGGTCATAGTGATGGGGGGGGGGAGGGTCTGAGTAGTTGGATGAAGTTGTGAATTCTGGCATCATGATTGAGATTTTTGCTACAAGAAAATTGAATGATCCATCATGTTTGGATTACAATCAATAAATTTAAATGTGAATTTGAAACTGAAATTGAATTCAAATGATGAGAGGA
>CM057152.1:41774530-41867030 GCA_029962745.1 Echinometra lucunter
TTTTCAGCTCAATACGCCATTGAAGAGAAACCCCTCCCCCTCCATTCGAATGTGCATGGTGAAAAAAGAGAAGGAAGGGATATAATAATAATAATAAAGAAGCTTTAGAAACAAACAAAATAATGATGAAATCCTACCGGTATTAATATCAAATCAGTCATCAACCATCGAAGCATTCCCTACGCTCGCTTCTCAACCGGGTATCTACTGAATCATTCAACTTCCAGAATGCTGGTCACACATGGTATCGTGACAGAGCATTTTCTTCCTCTGATCCCGAACTGTGATCTCAACTTGGCCTTTGCCAAACTCTCCACAGTACAATTCCTCATTATCTTAAAAGACAGTATCCAAGAACTAACTTATTCTGTAAATATACATTTGGTTTTTTTTTTATAGCGCATTTTTAACATGCATAACAACAATGAGATTGCCGTATAAAATGCATTATCATTATCTTATCATTATTATTACTTACCATTGACGGAATCATAGGACATCAAACTTATCCACCAGAAAAGCAGCGCTTTTAAAGGTATTTTCATCGTTATCATGAATGATGCCAGTATAAAGGCGATAACAGTCACTAATATAGCCACAGCAATTTGACAGCCAAGAATAATCATATAAAAGAATGTTTACAGTGTGAGCACACCACCATTGCATGCTGCAGCAAGGATGTCGTGTAACCAGGTAACTGGTTTATTGGACTGCTTGATCTGATTATGGATGCAGTTCGCATTTATGCTTCGCCCAGAGTGATTATCATCTTACGCCCTATGCTTACGCCCAATGGTCATTCTGAATCCGCATGCATGGCCGTGGGAGGTGAAGTATAGTGAGGCGTTTATGGACGGTCTAAATTCTGTTCGAATTATTTTGTGGATCGTGATAGCAATATTTTTATATGTTTATGGCGCTCATAATCTACCATGCTCAAGGCCAGGAGTGGTGTCTGGGGGGGGGGGCGGGGGGGGGTGCGCACAGTACCCCACTTTTTTCCGTCATCCCAAATGTGCCCTTTTTACCTATATTAAAAATGCCCATTTCAAAACCTTTTTTTCATAACATGGCAGCTCGATGGGAAAAGCACTCCCTATTTGACCTCTGAGTGTCTCTTTTGATACATCAAAGGCCTCTTTGACTGCCCCATTGATAACGGCCCCTTATTTTCACCTCTGCTAATTCCCCCCTTTTTTATTAGAGTGAGTGTCCCATTTAAATATGATACACGTCCTTTCTACTTCTGATGAGTGCCCATTTCCTTTTCTTGAAAGTGCCCATTTCTCCTTGCTAACGTGAGATAAATGCCCATTTTCATCTCAGATAAGTACCTTTCACCCCAGGCAAGTGCCCATGTATACTTCTGATTAGCCTCCCTTTTCCTTTCTAGGGGTGTATTTTCCCGCTGTTCAATTCAACTCAATTCCATTATTTCGCAAATTAAAATCAAATACAGTATAACAGTAACACAAAATTACAGGATTTTGCTGGGATATTTCTATATGAAGGGTAAAAAAACCTGTAAACATGGATCGTCCATAGACAATAAAAATATACAGTATAATAACAAAAATACAGTGAGACAGCGATTTGAAAACAATCAGATTTTCCTGATTTTGATACCCTTAAGTGGATCCCGTTTTCCCGGCCTGGTGCTTAAAAACAACCCTTTTTTTCTACGTTTTTGTTTACGCAGATGATGTACAGGCCTCAATGAAATATCTCCCCCTGGCAGGCGCGGATCCAGGATTTCATGGGGGGGGGGGCAAATTTGAAATCATGCCAGTCAAATATTGACACGTAATGCAGTGGCGTATCAGGCATTTGGTCTCGTGGGGGGGGGGCAATTCTGAGAATTTTAGGTCCATACAGAGCATTGTCGATAGTAATGGCAACATTTTCTAAACTCCGAAAGATAATGTAGTTTTGCACCTATGGTGTCGAAGGGCTTCTTCTTCCCTTTAATGATAATTGGTACATACTTTGACTTATGTTAAAAGTCGGGGGCGGGCAGAGTAATGACTGAGGCGATCGATATTAATTCCAAATTGGCGAGCGAGCGCGAGCGAACGAAAAAAACGCACTTCTCTTGTAATAATGTTTGGAACATAAGTGAGTTTATTGTTGCAGGCTGGGCAGGGGACAATTGTGCTTAAGGGGATGTTAATTTTATTTGGCGAGCGAGCGTAGCGAGCAAGAGAAAGTAAAAACACACGTCTTTTAATACGCGGGCAGCATAAACTACTTGGGTTTTGATGCTGCCGGTTGGGCAGACCAAAGACGTTTTAATATATAGCTATATAGACAGAAAGCAGCACGCGCGGGAAAGCATTACGTGTTTCAGGTGATGTTTATTTCATGGAGAGCGAGCGGTAGCGAGGCGAGCAAAAAAAACCACCCTTTCCTTATCATGATAATTGGTACATAAACTTTGATTTATGGTTAAAGGTCGGGAGCGGGCACAATAATAAGGCGATGGATATTAATAATCTCTGGAACCTCTAGGAAGAACAGAGCCACAGAGCAACAGAGCCACAGAGCCAGCCATTATCATGATTATATACATGTAATAATGTTTCATTTTTCATTTGATTATTCACTTGTATGATATATTGATTTGTATGTATTTATGTTTGTTTCGATTATATATGGAAAACAAAACCAACCAACCAACCAACCAACCAACCAACCCTAATTCCAAATTGGCGAGCGAGCGTAGCAAGTGACCAAAAAAAAAATAGTCTTTTTTAGACCTAATACTTTTTGCACGTGAACTGGGGGCGTTATTATTGCAGGTCGGGGCGCGCACATTCGTGTTTAATACTTCGATGCTACGCTACCTCGGCAAGCAAAAAAAAAAAAAAAAAAAAAAAAAAAAAAAACACTTCTGTAGACTGTTTTAATGCTAACTGGTACATAAACTGGGTTTTATTATTGCAGGTTATAGGGCCGGATCCAGAATTTTTCAAGAGGAGGGGGGGTTGGTTCGGCTTTTTCAGGTGTCTGTTTTAACCGAAAAAGGGGTCCTCTGCATTTTCCACATGTATTTTACCCCTAAAAGTTGGCTTTAAAGTGGGGGCTGCCGGCCGATTCGCACCCCCGTCCCACGGATCCGCACTTGAGGTATTAGGTCGGGGGGGTGGGAACAATCGTATTCAAGGAGATGTTTGATTATTTTTCCGGGGGGGGGGTGGGGGGGGGGGGGGGGGAGAGCAACAGCCTAGGAGGCAAGGCCCTTATCTTTTTTCTCCTCTTTTCACCCCTTTCTATCCTCTTTCCGTTTCCCTTCCTTCCCTATTTTTTTTTTTTTTGGCGGGGGGTGGGGGGGGGGGGATAGGCAAGACCCTTTCGGCCCCGGCCTCCTTCTTCCCCTTTTTTTTCTTCTGCCCTCCCCCTTTCTCTCTCCTCTTTCCCTTTCCCTTCTTTTCCTTCCCTCTCCTTCATTTTTTTTTGGCGGGGGGGGGGGGGCCAAGGCCCGTTGGGCCCCCCTTGGATCCGCGCCTGCCCCCTGGGTCCCAAGTCTGATTAGATTTTATTGAACTGTATATTTTTTTCTTTTTGATTGTTCGTCTTGTCGACACCTTAATTTGATTTCGATATGAACTTTGTGGTTGGTTGGTCGCCAAATTCATAGAGTGGATATCGTCGTCTGGCTTAGTTTGTCAAACGAGAAACTTTCAACATTTTACCTTTTTTCACTAGTTAAGCACATCACTGATGAAATAAGGTGTTCTAAATTTCTGGCATTACTGGGTTCTAACAGTTACAAAGTAACCTTTCTTGGAATTGAGCGTAAGTAGTGACCGAATTTGCAATATATTCGCGATTTCTCGTTTCATTGTAATTTGTAGACTACCGCAGTAGACCTACCGTACATGACACAGGTCCCACTACGTACAGCCCCGGCCCGTTCCCCGGGGACGCCGCCACGAAGTGGCAGCGTCCTGAGTGGCCAGTGGCTGCTCGATGGAGTTCTTGATCTTGCATACCATCAGCCGTAAAATTAGTAAGAACTTTGTCCTTTGTAATTGATTTTCAATGAATGTATCACATATTTTGCCACTTTGGCCTACTTAAATTTCTAATTCTGTCGATCTGATAATGAGATATTGATTTTAAAAAAATTGTGAAGTCGAAATCTTACTTAGCTATAGTCTAGGCCTAGGATAGCTATCGTGATTTTATCCTGATATTACACGATAGCTATAGATTGCTGACATAGGCCCCTGTGTAGACAGATGTGACCTTGAAATATTATGCCTCCAAATCACACTTTCTCATGCCCGGTTAACCCTGCAAACTACCTTCCAAGTTCGCCAGTGGACCAGTCGATCAAATAAGAACCTTAAATTTATTTTTCAAACTCAAAATATCGACTTTTGATTGATACGGGATCCTACCTTCTTGTTGATTTCGCCGCTTGATTAATTTCCTTTTCAATAGCGCGACCTCCGACATCGTGAGTTCACCTACACCCGCTGGTCTCGGCCACGGGCGCTAGGCGAAGCAGCGTTGCACTTTCGCATGTGTCGGCGAACGCAGAGTGCGTGCAAGAGTGCAACGCTGCTAAGGTTCTTATATCACAGTTTGATCGACTGGTCCACTGGCGAACTTGGAAGGTAGTTTGCAGGGTTAACCGGGCATGAGAAAGTGTGATTTGGAGGCATAATATTTCAAGGTCACATCTGTCTACACAGGGGCCTATGTCAGCAATCTATAGCTACGAAATCTAACAAAGACAGTAATTAGATCTAGATGTTAACATTAGGTCTAACGTTAGATCTAACACGCTAAATGTCACATTTTCCACTTCAGTTTTGAAACAAAAATTGCTTTCATTATTATCAGCTCATATGAATATTCTTCCATTCTCGCCACTGGCCAGTAGACCTCTACATATTCTACCACAGCAGGGCTACTGACGTGTGCGTACAGCGGACTGGACAGTTACTTCGCTAGACCGAAGTGTTTTATCTCTAACATTCGTCGTTAGCCTCTAGAATGGTAGGGTCGGCACTCCTCCTTTTTAGAGACAGAAGCGCCCTGAAGCGTTGTCCCCCTTTATTCATAAATATAAAAATATCATTATACACTACAGAGTAGACCTATACAATGTAGCTTACGGATTTTATGATTGATTCCTTTTAACTCTCCATTTTCAGGTAAATCCAGGGTCCTAACGTTAGGTCCTCTTGGTTGAAAATCTTGCAGCAAGCCAGCAGCCAACCTTTATCTCTGTTCGCCTCCGCGCTTTTCGCAGGGAGATCAGCGAATTTGCGACTCCTCGCATTTCAATCGGCCGTATTCAAACGAGCGACCAAGTACGTTGGGGCATATACGTACGAACGATGATGTTTTTGTTGTTGTTGTTGCGTATTGGTCGCTCGTTTGAATACGGCCGGTTGAAATGCGAGGAGTCGCAAATTCGCTGATCTCCCTGCGAAAATAGCGCAGGCGAACAGAGATAGAGATTGGCTGCTGCAAGATTTTCAACCGAGAGGACCTAACGTTAGGACCCTGGATTTACCTGAAATGGAGAGTTAAAAGGAATCAATCATAAAATCGGTAAACTACATTGTATAGGTTTACTCTGTAGTGCATAATGATATTTTATATTTATGATTAAAGGGGATAAATCGCTGATTTGAGGTAGTTTTCTCGTTGTGCTGCCCAGCACAATGAGATTGCACGCACAACGCTTCAGGGCGCTTCTGTCTCTAAGAAGGAGTGCCAACCCTACCATTATAAGAGGCTAACGACGACTGTTAGAGACAGAACACTTCGGTCTATTACTTCGCCAGCCGTGCTGGAAAAGTACTAAACTAAAGACTAAAGTGAAGATTTAAAAGGCAGGGAAATAAATTTAGGTCATTTTCCCTTTACAGGTAGACCTAGATCTATATTCAGTTGACAATTAAAAACAGTCGTGTAAGTCATATAACTGTCTTAACTAAACAAGTCACAGACAAAGTGTTTTTATGGTGTAGGCCTAGTTTCTGCTGATAAGCTGGGACTTGTGAGACAGATCACCTTTGCTATGTCTCGGCTTCACAGCCTGAACCTTCAATACATAGTGAAGCCAGGTTTTAATGAAAAAGGGTCGTCAACTGAAAGTGAATGACAAACAATTATTGTAGGCCTACTGTATGCTATATCCAGAGTTCTTAGCATCCTTGAATTTTACTCTGCAGCTAGTAGAGTGAGTGAATAAAGAAAAATAAAATTGAAGTTCCATGGGTTAAACATTTAGTTTGTTCGTAATCAATCCCAATAAATAGGCAATATACATAAAAAATCATTATCAGTAAGACTAAAATCTGCCACCACGATCCCTATATGGAGTATCAAAGGCTGTGCAAACCCAATGCACATTCCATGATCTAAAGAATAAAAAAAAAAAGTAATTAAACTTGATCACATGTGATTTGCAAAAAGTCAAAATATTCTCACAGAAAGGGATCACAACTGACTCAGACTGGTAAACAAGATGGAAGTAATTCGGGCAAAATATACGGGAGGTGTAAAGGTCATTTTTGATCATTTGCACTTTCATATTCACATTAATTTAGAAATTTTACCTCTTTTTTTTTTTCACCTGTGAACCCCTTTTGTTATCTTTGCATGATGAAAACAGAATGAAAGGGATTGTTCATTTACTTCCACTTTATATTCAGAGAGACATATGGATGGAAATCCATTTGAAAGTGCTGGGGACAGTCCAATATCAACAACTTTTGGGACGCTTCGGGTCCATGACTAGATGAAAGTCACATTTCAGTACGTTGTGCCTTCAGTCCTCCACAATTAATAATTAGGAGTGGCAAACATACTTTAACCGTTTCCTTCCCCAGCATGTGACAGGATACGCATCCGCCCTCGGGATTTCCACTTGTCTAGCCTGTGTACAAAATACCCCCTATCCCTGAAAAGAGGGAAAAATCACACAATTTTCAATCTGAGCTCAAATCTACATCATAGTTCATCTCTTATGACAAGTCTTTTCTTTTACATTTCCATCCATGGCGATCCTCTCAAATTTTTTACTTCTGGCATTTTACCTCTTGCATTGTTTAATATGGCATTTTTACCTCTGGTGTTTTTACCTTTAGCCTTTTTACCTTTGGCATTTTTACCTCTTGCATTTTTACCTCTGGCATTTTTACCACTGGCATTTTTACCACTGGTATTTTTACCTCTGGCATTTTTACACCAAACTGAAAAGAGATAGTGTGGAGTCATGTAAGGAGAAAGAAAAGAACATGTGAATATTCAAGACTTTGTAATAAGAGAGAGAGAGAGAGAGAGAGAGAGAGAGAGAGAGAAAATAAGAGACTGAGGCAAGGTAAATACATGTGGGTTGACCACTAACAGCAATGTTCTTCTGTTTGAGAACAGAAGAACAGGAATACTATCCTTGGATTCTAACAGAATACAAGCTTGACTGGTAGATGTTGCAAGATCTAAATGATGAATATAGAGTACATGAATGACCTGTGACTATAAAGAGCAATGTGGTGTTTAAGACAGTAACAGCTACCACTCACTAGTATATATTTTTTTAAAAAATGATTTGACTGAAATGAGTCCTTACATCATTACTATTACTAATTGATTGAAGGATCCAATGTGTTTCTGTTCTGCTCTACAGTAAGATGGGTAACTGTCTATCTGGTGGAGAACCTAGGAGGAATGCAGGCAGTGGAGGAGGTGGGGGACAGAGACAGACCAAGATCCGCACACACGTGCTCTTTCCTCTCAGGACATCTGGAGGTGGGGCTAGTCCTAAACCATCACCACAGTCACCCAGGAAACTTTGATAAATTGCTGGAAAATTTGAAGGTGAGGTACTATAGTTTATGATAGATTCTCCTGTGACAGTTGTACCGGGGTCTGTATCCTCTGCAAAACAAATTCCTTACTTCAGACCAAACACTGCCTAAAACCTAACCTGAAACCCAATTTAGCCAATTCCAACCCTAAAGGCTTGTTCACATATTATGCAGTAAACTCCCACATTTTTGTTTGTGTACTAATGAAAGGGATATGAGGGCCCTGCCCCCCCCAAAAAAAAAAAAATGCTGAGACAGTAGGCATCTCTTTTGCCTCTTGGTAGGAAAAAGGTGTGGAACAATCAAGTTCTTATAAAGTTGGACCAGTATATGATGTCATAACTTAGTCTGTGCAATTTTTACCGTAATTTTCTCATTATCATTCTCATTATCATCTCATTATCATAAGTGGTGTGGCAGAAAAGAAAATGATAGAGGTTTTTCCCCTTGGGTTTGCTGAGCGCTGCATGTCTGAATGAGCCTTAACCCTAAGCTATGTCCTTGACAAATAAAGGTTTGAGAAATTGTGGCACTAAATGTCAAACCACTCAGATATTCTGATATTCTGAAAAAAAGACGTGTTTGACAGGAAAGTAGATGATTGGGTTTGATACTACAGACTGGAAGCTTTCCTGGCATTATTCTTTTAAAAAAATAAATGAATAAATGACAAAAAAGACAAAAACTCCTCATTGTGTTAGCTCTAATTTAATCATTTCAGGCATAAAATGTTCCAGAAAGTTTCATGTTTTAAAGTAGTAGAATGATTTTTCAGTAGATTAATGGTGATGGTGATATCAAAGTGGTTCTTGTTAAAACAGAAGAAATGAGAGGAATTTATGGATTTTTATTATTAATTAATTTTTGTCTGTATCATCTATTAAGTCATAACGGCCTCTGACACATAAACTTCTGTGTTACTAGTGTGATTTATGTTGATGCCACTCCATTTAATCCATTAGTTTTTGTGGGGATATCTTTAAGGAAGCAGCTGAGCTGTGTGGCTTTGGCAATGTTTAATGACTGGAACAAGACCTTCTTGTACAACAAAGAAGGGGAGGGATATTTTTCTTATATTTACATGTATGGTCATGCGTCATGAGACAGCCTACTTTTGCGTTACATGTTGATTCTACCTCCAGTAGCGTACTTCTAACTTTGAAAATTGATATCTCCTTAAGAATCAACCCCTGTGATAGCAAAAGTGTATTTTCTCAAAGGAAATTACAAGAAAAATCTAAATATGTACTAAAAAATGGCAAAAAGTGTAAGACCAAAATATTGACATCTTCCCAAAACTATTGAAAAATGTAAGTTCGGTATTGACTTTGTACAGGCAGTGCTAATTTTGACCTAAAATTCCAAGTATTTCAGGTTTTAACACTACCATCGCTTAGCTAAACTCACTTTTCAATCATAAAATAGTAAAGAGGATTATATTGGCTTTAATTTGGTACAGCATTTGAAGTCATATGACAAGTTTTGACAAAAATATCATTTTTCAAAAAAATGCACTGAAATCTGAATTTCTTTTCCCATTCATTTTGTACATGCAGCGCCGCTTCCGGGAGCGCTGCTTCCGGCACCACCCCTAGCCTTCCAAATATAAAAGGCTGTAATTCAAATAATAAATTACCTATAACTTTGAAACTTTGCAGACTTGTAGCATATTAGGACTTCTTTAAGATGATACCAAACTTATTATAGTAGCCTCAATGGTTCTGATAAAAGTCAAGGAATACTTCAGTTTGAAAGCACAAAATGTAACAGCACCATCTTTTTGGGGAGGCGAGTTCATGACACATGACCTTATGTACACAAAGGATTTCATGTTTTTTTTTTTGGGGGGGAGGGAGGGGGCAGTAGTGGGCATGCAAAGCATGCAAATTATATACTGAGCCTGCAAAGCACACTCCTAAGAAGCTTGGACGTTTCTTTGTCATCATTCCCGGTCTGCTCCTGCTCTTCCTACGATTTCTCACCCTTTTTTTTTGCGTTGGGGTGTGGGGGGGGGGGGGCCCATCGCCCCCTGGCTACATGGGTGGCTAGGATACATCTGGATGTAACATTTTATAATGGTTGTGTTTAAGCTAATTGAATGCCCTTTTTCCGTGGCTAAAAAGTCTACACTATTTAAGTTCATTGTCTTAAAAGTAAATTTCTGTTACATCTTGGTTCTCCATGATTCTGAAGAAACTTATGACAGACAAATGTCTACAACTTATAGCTTAAAGCTGATATCAATGACAGTGTCAAATTTTTTCAGCAAAATGTAGATGTCCCAAAGTTATGCTATGCACTGCAGTAGATGAATGCAAAATTGCAAATATTAATTTTGAAACAGATTGCTGGTGCGAATTGCACCTTGATTTCTAACCATTTGCAGCTAGTTGGATCAGTCGGTAAAGCATCTGCCTGTTGAACCAAAAAGATGGTGGGTTTGAGTCCACCCTGGGTGGATGACTGAAGCCTACATTGTGTGTTAATGTGCCCCTCCCCTATTTCATAGACTCAGGCTATGCTATAAGTGGAAAATACTCCATCCCTCGGATAGGATGTTGAATGGAGGCCAAGTGTAGAAGAGAGTCACAACCCTTGCACGTTAAGAACCCACTGCACTATTCGTATAAGAGTAGGGGGAAACCCAGGAAAAGCAATTTTGAATAAGCACCCATTTTATTGATTCGCTCAATAGGCAGTGTTAGTATACATCATGTAAATGAAATCAGTGTTATCTGGATTAAAGACCAAAATACATGTACTGTACACAAATTTTTATCAGTGCATTTTTTTTTCTTCAGAATGGAATAATACATTAATATAAATTCATGCATTCTCAATCAAACAAAACAGATATGGTTGTAAGATGTGCTAGCCAGAATGCTGTTAGAGGGTAGTCAGCATCCTTTCATCAGAGAAAAGAGGAAATTCCATTTGGTAAGTGTCGGTGAGAAGTAGCTCCTGGAAAATAAGGATTGAGAAAGTGACATCACCATGGCAACATGAACGTAACAACTCACGCAAAAAGTCTGCTTTCATCTTGAACTGAGATATTGCTAAACTAATTTACAATGATGGAGTGTTTGAATGATGCTGTATTCAGTCTCCCAATAGCATGAATAAAGATTATATCCGCAGAGATGTCATGGACAGAAAGTACTGTACATAATTTTAATGCGTATTATATCGACTGTTGAACACTGAAATTTGAATTCGAGCAAATAACAGATAATGCAATTGTTGGTATGCATTGGTGTTAGGTACATGTAGTAGCTTCCTAACAGGGTTGTTGATTCTGTCATTGTTTGTGCATCAGATGTTTTTGTTCTATTTTTGCATTAAATATACTTGATTCATATGCTACATGTAACTTCAATTCTGAGAGCAATAAGATCTAGATGTGGATGTGGGGTTAAAGCTGAATGCTGCTTAGCAAATAATAGAATGTATTAAATATTGTCCAGAAATTACTACTAATAAAAATTATGTTTTCCTTCCAATTTACATACACCGCCAGTACATTTTCTTTCAAAGTGATGAATACATTATGACAAGCATATTTCGTTGAAATATCGCCTTTTTTGAACCCATATGCTGGATGCAGTATACGGAGCCTTTTTTTTTTCCCCCTACTTCTTAGTCGGGTCATGGACTCAAGGTTAAAACTATAGCTCCTTGGTGAATTCCATAGTGCACTTGACTTCATCTCAGGGCACAGTAAAAGTTTCAAGATCACCCATGGGCTATAGTTTTGCTGTGCCTCTCAAAGTAGTCAGTATCTGTTTAGTATGTGTATACCGTAAATTTTTAAAAAAAAGAATTGTTTTGCAGTAAACATTATTATTGATAATTCTTCCCCTTTTTTCAATAATCTTTTGCAGATTTTGTATTCTGCTCATTTGATAGACTATTGTAAAATAATAAAACATAATCAAAGTATGAAATGATATGCAAATTATATGTATTCCACAACTTTCTGTATGAAACCCCAAATATATTAGGATTGATAACACCTTATTTTCAAAATAAGACTTAAGTATTTATATTTGAAATTTTGAAGGAATGTTTAATTTTTAACAAGATTCTTGAATTAGCATGATTGCTCATTATTGTTCCCACAGCATGTAAAACGAGGCTTTGGTCCAAAAGTTACACGTACATGTATTGTAGATAATAAGCTTTTTTTCTCACATTTCAGAACTTATCATTTTAACTTCAGTATTATTTGACTTGTACATGTCTGAGAGAGATTTAATGTAATGCAGACCCAACATGTTTGTCTTTATGAGGAGACAAGTTTTTTGTAAAGAGGGAAGTTGTGGAAAATATAGGGGAAACTGGATTAGAGAGCTAACATGTACATTTATCTCTATTCCATGGGAAGTACGAACACAGGACACTGATAAATCAAGCATAATGGTCATAATGTCTTTCAATAATATCCATTTCATTAAGGGTTTTGAACATTTAAAGAAAACCAATGAATATTGTAGGCTGTACAGTGTGTATTGAAATAAAGGTTATCCAAATTTAGGGGATTATTCCAGGGTTATTTGCTTCCACATCTTCCATGTAGCATATTGATGAAGAAGAAAAAAAACCTCCTCTTTCTATTCTTGCCTCATGCTGCTCCATACTTGGATGAGTATATTGTTATTGAAGATGACAGGTATAATTCCATTTTTGTGCAATTTTGGAACATGAGTGAATTGCATGAATTCAATTCTTCAGCCATTTCGCATATGCTCAAGTACATCAAGTACATTGCTGTTTAATATGACAAATTAAATGATTTTAGCTAAGCATTATTGAAAAGATAATGCTCCTCTTGTTAACTTCACCTCATGGTATTGATGTTGGTAGATGTAGTATTGTTCTCCTCAGTGGTTTGGTTTTTGTTTTGGATAGGGCTAGTAGTAGTACCCTGACTTTTTAACATTCGTCCAGGTTTTAAACTGCTAGAGGCTACCTTTCTACAAGTTGTTCCTTGAAATCTCATGAGTTCTCTGCAAACTACCTTCTTTCTGGTGAAAGCTGAGAGTGTGTTCTTCAGTCAGTTGAACCATTTTCTCAACAATCACTGACTGATAACCGGTCACTACCAGATGTGCTATAGAAACCTTTAATTGAGCGTAAGGGAAAAGTTTTGAGTATCAGTTTTGTTTCCATTAACATTGCAAAATTGAAGTTGATCATCCAAAAGTCCTTTTGAAGCGCATAGAGACGTTAGATAATAAAGTGATATGTGCTATACAAGAACGGAATGTTATTATTATTATAATTATTATTATTATTATTATTATTATTATTATTATTGTTATTATCATTATTATCTCATCATCATTATTATTATTATTATTATTATTATTATCATTATTATTATTATTATCAGCAATAAGAAAACACTTTAATAAATGTGGCATCAAGAAAAGAGGTCAGTTCAGTCTTTCATCTACTTACCAACATGCCAAAAATGGAATTCATACCCACTTGCTCTTCAATAACAATGTACATGTATAAATTGAAAGAGGAGAAATGTAAATAAACTTAATTGTTATAGTTTATAATGTGGAAATTTTAATCCTGTGAATGTGGATTACCGTGAAATTGATACACTTTAGTATTTTTTTTGGTTTTCTCTGGGGGAGGGGGGGGGGGGTACATGTAGGGGTGGCATGGTTATAAAGTTGCATTATGAAATTATAATACATGTTCAGCATCTGGCAATATCCCCAATGTGCAGATAAATTCCAACTTTGCTCAAGTGACATTCCATCCCTGCGATCACAATAATATGATCCTAGAATACATCATATATCATTATTGTTTGTGATAATGCATACTGTTAATTCTTTGCTATATTTAGAAAATAAAAATATTTGAATTTGAAAGTTTTGAATGCGTAACACAACATATCACATAAGGAAATGAAGGTTTGAAAGCCCAAAGCCAAAGCATTAATTGCCTTGTCATTGACGACAGTTAATGTGATTATATTAATTTTGTGGTTACAATGTTATGAATTTGCCAAATCGGACCTTCATGAAATACCTGCCCTTATTTGAAGTGTTGTTTCTGTGCTATATTAAGCATGTTTATTCCAAATACTTTGCTTGGGAATAACTGAAATATCCTATCTGCTTAAAATGTGCAGTCATTATTAGCATTGCTTTATTTTAGCTATCATTGAATGTTGATAATGATCCTTAGTTATCCCAAGTACTACAGCATGATGGGGGGGGGGGGGGGGGGCTGATATGGGCATGCACCGAGAAGACTTGTGACATCCATGACAGTAGCTCCGGGTAGCGTTTCATCAACATTTGTTGTCTGACAAGTTGTCAGATCTGACATCTTTCCTTGATTTTGATTGGCTGAGAAGCATCGTTACTATGACAACTGTCGGATAAAACAGACTTTGTCGGATAAAACATCTGACAAGTCCTTTCATGAAACGCTCCCCTAGAAGAACAGTTGTATGAAGTTGACTCCAAGATATTGTTATTAGCCTTTATGCTTCAGCAAAGTTAAATTTATTGTAAATCTAGACGATGAGCCCCATGAGCAGTTACACTTCAGTATATTATCCCTGGCACAATTACCCCTCCAAAAAATATTTTGAAAAAATAGAATAAATAGTAATAATAATTAACCGAAGATGACTACATCATGTACCCATACAGTGTAGAGGCTGAGAGTAATCCCAGTGTCAATTTCCCTAGATAAAGTTGTTGTACAGTCTTAGAAAAATGCGTTAGAACCTTTTTGTCCTGTATTTAGAACCTCCAGAAAAAGGGGTTATATAAATAAAAGGTTCTTCATATTTTCAAGAACCCCAAAAGGTTCCTTGTACAACCAATAATTGTTCTAAAGACCCATTTAGAACCCTTTAGAGAACCTAAGTTATAGGCTAGTAATGGTTCTTTGAAGAACCTTAAAGGTTCCAATTGTGGGACAAGGAAAGAATCTATTCAATACCATTTTTTTAAAGTGTGGGGAAAAATTGTCATACACTATAGGATTATCATTCAAGGTGTAGCATTTCAGGGATCGAATGCTTATTTGAGATGATAAACAAAGAAGTTTTTGACCTTTCTGTTGAACCATTTTACGTGATTGCATACACTCCAATGCTATGTATAAAATTGTGGCATTTTTTCGGTTCATTCTCAATTTGATACTTTCACTTTGATGTACGTGTACATATTGTTATTCCATCTTTCCAACTCAAATGTCTGTTGAGGCATATTTAATTTACAAGACATTCCTTCTTGTGGACACTTATCATGGTTTTATTTTGGGGAAAAATATTATTCATTTTTACCACGATATGGGTGTCTGAAATGCAACGAGAGTTTGATTGCCAACATCTTCAAAAATACTAGCTAAAACTTCAGTTATAATCATTTTTAATGTACATGTACACGTACACCTGTATATCAGGGTGTTTTTTTTTCAAACAAAGATAGCGAGTTGAATAGCATTTGCTTACAAGCTGAAGTGTACATTTTGTGCCAGGTTCTCAAATTAACCTCAATTCTGGTTACAGTTACAGTTTTAGGAAATTAATATTGAATAAATAGTGCGTCCCAGAAAAAAAAAAAAAAAAACAAAACACGAAACCCCAAAACTAATGGTTATTATGACCACACTATGTATTGTGTGACAATAGTAATTCATTTCTATAAATTTTAAGTATTATACTTTCACGTGATACATTGATGACATTAATCCACACACTCTTCACCGAACAACACTGTCTTAAAAAAGGTATTAAAAATCCATTTGTGCCTAATTTGGGTGAAACCGTGAAAACGTTATGACCAAGGGAACGTATGCTTGTGCTTTAAAAGATATGATAGACGGAAATTTTATTGTGTGTTGACATCCATTTAATCAAATTTTCATGAAAAGTGGGTGAGTGCCAATTTCCAGTCACAGTGATGGTAGGGGCGTATGTTTCCCCAGAATTTTCAAAATCAGGGAATATCTCTCGTTAGATTTAAGAAGTGCCCTTCTTGCACTGAAAAGGCTGGCTTCTTGATATAGGGAATTGCCATAATCTTGGCCTTTCTGCCTTTTGAGGCGATGACAAAGGAAAGCATCACTGACAAGGAATTTTTGATGCAAAATATCACTGTCTGCTTCGTTCTTCAAAGAAGTAGCAGTTCTTTGAAATGGAAACCAAATGTTTTTCATAATGATTGTAGGTACCATTCATTATACAGTTGACATCCTTTATTTTATTATAAGTGCATTATCCTTAACTTCATCATTATTAAAGTTTCTCATTCGCTTTTAAACTTCATAATCTCTCCGGGTCACCATGGTCATGTTCAGATGAAATCCCAACTTTTCGCGACTTAACCAAAATTTGGTACAAGTGAATTTTTACATGCCATTTCAAAAACAATGTTGCTCAGTGTAGCGTGTATGGATTAATGCCACTAAGGTATACATTGGAATCATATTCCCAGAAATGTATAGAAAATGAATAACTACACTTAAAAAAAAACAAATCATTTAGAAATGACTAGATGAAAGGGTCAGCTGGGTGCAACTAAAATACTAGTAATTTTTTACTATATTTTAATCATTTGTGACTATTTTCTAGTCGTATTTTGACTAGAATTTAGTTACTTTTATGACTAGATAATATTAGTTGCACCCAGCTGACCAGTCATCTAGTCACTTTAACTTATTTGTTTTTAGAGTGTATTGTCACAGAACCCATGGTTTGGTCACAATTACCCTTTGATTTAGGTTTTCGTGTTTTTTTGTTTTTGTTTTGTTTGTGTGTGTGTGTGTGTTTTTCTGGGACGCTCTGTTCAGTATATATATTCCGATAATAAATAGCTGTCAGAAAGTCAATGTTTTACACTTTTTTCTTAGCCTGAATACATATTTGAAAGGTTGAATAAGTAATATGTTCTTATTTTCCTTTAAACAATACTTGGTTGTATTCTACAGCACATTATTCACGATTTAAATACAAATCAGTTGCAGAAGTAGGCAAATCACTGGTTACGTCAGAAACCTTTCCAATTGTTTTCTTCTTCTTTTTCATCATCTTCTTTTTTCTTCTTGTACTTGTAAAAGGAGATCTATTGAATGAAAATTCATGACTGCTACGAATGAAATATCAGTCTAAACTCGAAAGCGGGTTCATGTTGATTTTACAAAAAAAAAATATTATGAGTTAGATCTTTAATGGAAATGTTTGCCGTGAAATGTAGGAGGGGCAGGTTCACGCTTATTGCGGACTAATGTCATTCAATACGCTTTTCTTGTAAAAATGGGAAATCATGCATTTTACAAATCATGCAATTATAACTTTTTGATTATTGGTTAGATCGATTTGAAATTCACACGAATATATATATGATATAAAGAAGAGCATTCGTACAAAATCTTATCTGGGATGGTTGCTTAATGTTATTTAAACATGTTATCAAAGTTTTGTTGCTTTTTTAGACACCCCATGTTTGCACTATGGATCTTTATGGTGGTTGTGTATTTCATGCAGAAATACAACATTTACATCTGTTGGTAATGGTTATACCTCACATTGATAATACTTCACGGGAAGGTATTGTACGGCGATGCACATATTTCTTCTTCTTTTTATATGGATCTTTACAACTGATTTAACCTTGCCAATAATTGCCTTGACAGTGTTGAACAGTGTGCACGAGAATCATCGTACAAAGTATACTTATACATGTACTTACTTTATATTCGCATAATATGATTTATCAAGAGATTGTTGACTTGTGATTATTTGACAAAATGCATAACTCAGTCTGTATGTATTTTTCTATGTAGTTTGCATTCAGAGTTTAGACTGTAGTTTATTATAATTTTGATCTGTAATTGTTGAATTTGTGTGCATTATAGCGACTTGATATGTGTGTACATACAAATCAAATCGGATCAAATCCATTCAAATTTTATTTTATTGAAATAGAATCCTCATGTTATAGGAGAGATTTTATTCATAGAAAAGCTTGCCTGTTTGTGTTTCACAGAGATATTTTGTTCGTTTGTTGTTCTTTAACACTTGTCTGCATTTATAATTATCTATCTGTTGAATATATTTTATGTATATGGGCGTATGTGTGTGTATTTGTATATCAAAAATTATATTTCATAACCATGTTTAAGTTTTGTCATCTATATCGCAATATAAAATGATAGTTTCTCTGTTAGGCAAATGCCAATAATAATATTGTAAATATTTACAGAAAATGTTAAGCTTTTCAGTCAGCCTACGTATATTTCGTATTCATTGCTTACAACGTTTTGCAAAACATTTGATTTTCTTCTTCTTCTTCTTCTACTACTACTACTACTACTACTACTACTACTACTACTACTACTACTTCTTCTTCTTCTTCTTCTTCTTCTTCTTCTTCTTCTTCTTCTTCTTCTTCTTCTTCTTCTTCTTCTTCTTCTTCTTCTTCTTCTTCTTCTTCTTCTTCTTCTTCATTTCTTAGAACAAAATACCAACGTTCAGTATATAAAATTCAGCTTCGTTATTGTATATTTCAAGAAACTTGAATTCAAAAGCCATCTTCCAGTCCCAGATGTGCTGTCATTTTTATTGCACTGTACATCGTAACATGATATAATTAATGTATTTAGATTGTACTTTGTATTAAGCTTGTTATATTTATTAAAATGATATAAAAACAAATTAAAACGCCACCAAGACATGTTTATATTCGATTCCCCATTGCCCCGTTCCCCGCCCCTTTAAATTCATTGTCGTATGTTGTGTATGTTGACTTGCATTTGTAAAAATGATCCTCCATTGGTTTTTGGAAAAGCCATTTTTAGCAGTGTAGCTTTGACGTCATTTGATGATGTAACATTTGTACATATAGGTGTTGTATCGAAAGAGAAGGAAATTTCGAACAATTCCGCATCATGATAGAGACAAGATCAATTGAAAGATTGTGCTGAGAGAATGAAAATGGGTCAGTTTAACGTACAGTAAAATGAATGTTTACCAAAATAAATAAGTTTTCTTGATGTATTGGTGGTTGTTTCGATTTGGTAGTGAGGTATGTTTGATCAGTTTGCCTTCACTGCAACCACGTTTCTTTTATTTATTTATTTTTTAAATTTCGGCTTCCTTTTGCTTCAAATTGCCGGCTTGGAAGTAGCAAGTTTTTTGAAATATGAAAAAAAAAAAGAAAAAAAGAAGAAGAATGAAACCTTCACTATCAAAATGAGAAATTGATTTATATTTTTCTGATCATGTCTTCGAGTCTTTCCTTACTGTGATTGAGAGCTATTTTGGCAGATGGCAACCACTTCATGTCTTTTGTTTTCTTTTTTTTTTAATCACTCGTATTGTTTGATCAAGTCCATTAAGGCCCTGTGAGCAAAACACGATTGACCCTCTGTACTTTGAACCCACAGAAACTGACGTATGATGATGATAATGCTGTCACCATCGTCTGAATTTATTGACATCAATATACACCTTGATTCTTATCTCTAACACATGCAAACACAAGTCATGTCAATGGTTATTAAGCTATGCACACAGGTCGGCGCCAGCGTATTTTGATAGGGGGGGGGGGGAGATGACCCATAGGTGAATTAATTGACGTTTTAAATGAACGAATAGGGGTATTACATAGTTGCAAGCCACAGGCCTCTCTTTTCGCACCCTCTTCTTTCTTCCTCCCTTTTTCATTTCCCCCTCTTTTTCTTCTTTTTTTAAATCACTTCAAAAATCATAGGGGGGGGGGGGGGGCCTTCGCCCCCTGCCCCCTTGTGGCGCCGCCCCTGTATGCACATACATTCATTTACTTCTTAATTATAACTACAGTATCGCACTATAGAGATAGAGTATGGACTCTGTCTATGATAATATTTTCATATCACACTGATATAGGCATAAGAGTCCGGGGGGGGGGGGGTGGCAGCCCCCCCCCCCCCCCCCCGGATTTTCAAGCTTAATCGGGCAATCATCATTTTTGATTATTCGGGAAGCGACATGTCCTTTATTATTTTGGGCAGTAGGTGCCCGAAGCGTCACATATTCGTGGCGTATATCAAATTTTGTGCACTTTTGAAGCTCGAAAAGTCTCAAACTTCACATGATTTTGGGGCGGAAATTTAAGGGTTTTTATTCGGGCAAAGAGCATTGATACCCTTCGGCAATGTGTCCGTTAATGGCAATTCATAGGCCTAATATTTATTTTGCTTGCATATACCTCTGTTTACATGATTTTGATGCGATAGTATACATGTAGTATACATGTTATTTGCAAAAATGATCATGCACGAATCTCTCGAGACAAGAGTCGCAAGAATTTATATTGGGTAAGTGTAGGGAATACGAGACCACCAGAATAAAAAGTGTCCTGTCTGCCCAGGCTTTGGAAAAAAATATTGTCATAGCGCCATATATCATCACTGATAACATTTCTGCTTACATACAACGTAGACATTGGGTCAACATGTCCATATTCCATGGTGGCCCTGAAGTACGCTCGACAACAGCTCATGTGCGACGTGAATTTCGCATTACAGGTCCTGAACTTCGCATCCGAGGTCATGTAATTCATGACCCGTGGCGCAAACTTTGCATCCCAAGTCGTGAAATTCATGACCCGCGGTGCGAAGGACCCGTGGCGCGAACTGTGCATCCCAGTCCTGAATTTCGCACCGCGGGTCGTGAATTTCACGACTTAGGATGCAAAGTTTGCGCCACGGGTCATGAATTACATGACCTCGGATGCGAAGTTCAGGACCTGTAATGCGAAATTCACGTCGCACATGACCTGTCGTCGAGCGTACTTCAGGGCCACCATGATATTCTCGGAGAAAAGTCACCAAATCTGCAAAGATAGGAATTTGTCATGGTCAAAATTTCCTTAGATATAAATACTGGATTTTCAAAGAACGTTGTCATGGTAGTGGTGTATTATAATAATGAAGAGGTATGCTGTAAAAATGGTGTTAATACATAAAGTGAACCTAAAAAGAGACATCCAATCAATAATGTGTGTAGGTAATACGAGACCACCAATGTCTGAATGTGGCGGCTATCGTCATGCATGATTACTGTGTGTACTGTGCATTGATAAATCATGACAGCTTACTGTCATGGATTTTTATGTTTTGAAAACTGGCAAAAATATCAAATTATATTCAGAATATTGGCAATAAAGAAAATTCCTGCTAAGTCATGTTTTGGTGCAGGTTGAAAACGCCATTGCAGTACTAATAATTGCTTCCTCTGGATGACATGAAAAACATCTCTCAATTAACTGTTTGTTTGTTTTTTAAGGAATTTTTACTAGTATAAGAACAAAAAAAAAATGATATTCAGGCAGTTGCTAATGATGTGTAAAATTTGTATTAGATTCAACAAATTCAAATTTGCATGAAGAAAATGGGCACTTTTTTGCACTGCATTATGGTATTACTCAAGTTTGGTGTGCTGGTTTAAGATGTTTTAATGACATTTTACAGTTGCCTTTCTTTCTGTAACTTTTAAAATTATAATTATAATTATAAGTGCCAATTGTTCAGTACTGATGTACTAAAATCATCAACAACAAAATGCTAAGTGCCGGAGACAAAAGTACCGGCAGCATGATGGTGTGAATGCCATTTAAATGGTAATCAATTTTCTCTCATTATAAATGTTATTTAGTTTTTGGTTAAAATTTCAACAGATTTTGGCTTTGATGAAACCCAAAGCTACTTTAAGAGAAACACTTCTTTATTGGCATTTGTATTTCCAATAAAAATGTATTTTACTCAACAACTCCCTGAGATTTAGGTTGAAAATGAAGCGGTCTCGTATTACCTTCACAGGTAGGCAATAAGAGACCATTTACCTCTGACGTCATTAAGCCTATTATCTAATTAAGTAAACAAATTTTAGTCATTATTATGGTACCTAGATAAACAAGACGAGTTACTGAAAACATTGGTAAAACTTATTCGTGTGTGTCTGTATCCACGTTTATGCTAATTATACAAATGAGCTTAAGGGTCTCGTATTCCCTACAGTTACCCTACTAATATTTACCTCCACTTTTTGGCTGAATACTGCAAACTTCTTCAGGGATATAACCCTTCTGACCTCTCAATTAGATCAAAAACTCAACTCTTGAGATTGCATCACCATTCAACTATGAGTCAGAATCAGGGGGACGACAAATGCATGCAGTTCCTGCTATAAGTTACGAATTGGTGGCGAGATGATATCTATGCCAAGTCGGTACATTATCAGGTATCATATTTTGTTTTTATTTAAATTTCTTGTCCAAAACTTTGGACTTGTGTCCCACTGTTTTCCCCCCTTGTCGGCTAGAAATATTGGGTTCACCTCTAGAGAAGTAAATATCTACCACCAAGTCCCTCTGAAGCACCTAGCTGGATGAAACGTTGCTAAGAAACCTCTTTTTCTTCCCTTGCAGGTACATTATCGGGTCATTATATTCTGTGTAAATACTCGTGAAACTGGTAGCGAAGGCTTGAATATCGCGGAACTTATTGTTTGGATGGTTTATTAACTTATTCTCCCGCCGCTGATGACAGTCTCTTGTCATTCCCTTTGTTCATCCGTTACTTCGCCCCTCCTCTTGCTACATTTTCAGCCCTTCCTTATTTGGCATCATTCCTGGGAAACGTGATGAATTATTTAAAGATCCTAGCCGCTTCCAAAGAGTGAAACGAAAATGGGGGATTGTTATAGGGGTAATCAGCCCATGATAATTGATATTCCTAAGGAATTGGATGGAACAGATAATCGCACTTGGGTTTTGTCACTGGCGTACTGATGGGGGGATGGGGGGGGGGGGCAGTTGCCCCTATTAAAATTCAAACGTGGTTTATTTCTAATTCGATACCAGTGATACAGAAATTTAATGTTACTGCAATGACATGATTTACCGGTTTTTTCCTCACTTTTTTTGTAACTAACACTTTTCTGCCCCAAGGGGTTTTGCTCACTATGCCACTGGTTGTTGTTGTGTTTGTTTGTGTGTGTGTGTGTGTGTGTGTGTGTTGGGGAGGGGGGGGGGCGGGGGTTATACGTCCTTGAGAAAAAATTGTCATTTGGCTGTTGGGATGATTGCCATCGAATAATGATTGTCTGCGGTAGAGTTGATTGTCCTTGGGCTAATTATCCTGGGGGTAATTGTGCTTGGTGATAATTATTATGCGGGGGAGATGATTATTGTCGGGGTCATTGTTCCTGGGAAAATAGTTCTGGTGGTAATTGTCCGTACACGAATTTGTAAGTTTGTCAAAGAAATTGAGCGGACTGCTAAAGAACCTCAAAAGTGGTGGACTTTTCTGAGACTTCAACTCCCTATTGAAACAATTATTAAATCGAAGCGCATCAAAAATTTTGTATAAATAACCTCTCGAGGAAAATTGTTTCAACCGAGTGCTAGAAACTACGAAATTAGGTACTTTATTTGTGCCCTTTTTTGCTCAAACAAACACCATGAAGGCTGAAACGACGCTAACTACGAATCGCGTCTTCTCACAGGTCAGAAGAATGAAAATACACCGCAGATCCACAATTTCTATTTCTAAAAAAGGAAAAAAGAAAAAAAAAAAACCCGAAGCGTCCAAGCTTCAGCATCATGCATGGCATCATGAGCACGGGCAAAGAATATGACTTCCAAAAACAATATTTCTGTTAAAAAAGAAAAGAAACTGCAGCCGACACACACTCACTTTTATATGAATATTTTTGATCAGTTACCACTACATCATTTTACTACTGCCTGACTGCCATGCACCACAAGCAGATGATTTACGGTACCATGATTTACTTAGTGCCTGTATCTTGCCTGTGTCGAAAAACCTATAGCGCCACCTTAGTCTGAACATTAGACGACTGTGTAATGGTCTGAATCGTCTGAATAGCTTGCATATCTTTGCACGATTTGAGAAACAAACCAACAACTTTGATTTGATTCCAAATTAACGTCATATTTGTTCACTTATATATATATATATATATTTATATATAGTAAATAGTGTATGTATAATACGCGCTGTGATTGGTTGAATTTGAATAACGTGACGTCAAAATTTTTGTTATAGTGCATACTTTGATTTTTGCATGCACAATCGTGTATGGAACCGCGCATCAAAAGCACCTTGCGTACCCATCGTTACCATGATTTTTAGCTGCGCGCTAGTGACGTGAGCCGCGCCAGCGCTGGCGAGATACTTGTAGGAAAATGGACTCGAAAAAAGAACTTTCTCTTTAAAGTGTCGTACACTAGATCTTACGTCAAAAGTCTATTTACTATAATAAATAGTGCATGTTTTAATGATGCACCAGTACTGGACTATATGAACTCCACAAATACTAAATCATCCCACGTGCAGGTCTATTTTACCTCGGCCTTCGGCCTCGGTAAAACAAAACTGCACTCGGGATAATTTAGTATTTGTCGTGCACATAATCCAGTATAGTGCATGATAGACCATGCACTATTTATGATGGGGGGACCATAGTTCGCGCACATTTTTAATTTTTTAATGAAAGCAATTTTTGATCCATAATTTCTCAATTTTTACCAAAAATTATTCTGATTTAAATGACACCAAAGGCACAAGCAAAGTTTTAGATTTCATATAGGTGCAAGAAGAACATGCTTTTTAAAGAAGAATTCCAGCGATATCGCGATTGCAAAATTCGATGTCGTATCGCACCGCTCTGGACCTGGAAAAGTGTTACAAAAATAACGAGACCTAACTTCGCGCACGCCAGTTTTCAAGTGGTTAATACAAAATAGAGATCCATAAAAGGTAAGATAATTGCATTACTAAGAAGGCAAAATTCCACCGAATAATTTGATACCACATACAATTTTGATGACATCGTCTCTCGAAAAGAGGAATTCTAGACCCTTGTCGACAAGTCCAGTTTTTGTCAGAACGAACGCAAAACGCTGCCAAATTTGCCGATTTTTCTTTCATAATTTCAAATTCCTTCTCTAATTTCAAAAGGAAAGTAACTTTCAGGGTAATTTTAGGGTGCTCTTCCCATTGGTGCTACAAGTTTTTCACAATTTTTTCAAGTTTTTGAGATATGGCCCTGTGCGCGAAGTTTGGACCTGCGCGAAGTTAGGTCACACTGCCGTATATAATATATATTATCGTCGACATAACAAAGGAGGTTATATTTGATTTGATTTTTATTGTTTACTTCTGCAATTACATCATTCGTATATAATACATTTTCCATAACATAACAAACATAGTATATTGAGAACTTTTTTTTGGCATGAATCATAACTAAATGTACTAAAATTATCATTACAAACAAAACTGATCTCATACCAAATTAGTTAACATTTACAATTTGCAGGAGAAGGATTGTCATCATAAGCAGATTGCTTGAAAAAATGACAACCCCAGGTTAGAACTCATTGATTAATATAATACATTAATACAGCAGAATCGATAAACAGTACATTTCATGAAAAACAGCAGTAATGTAATTTGAGCAATGAAGATGGAGATGATAAGGATGAAGATGATGGTGAAATGGTGAAGATGAAGGCGATGGAGAGGATTAACCATGGTTTAAATCTAAATCTCTTTTGTGAATACGGGCCTTAGATTTTAAAAGCAATTCGGAAGTGGTTCGCAGATACATGTATATGAAGAAAATATGAATCATCTCTAACGTTGTTTCCTGTCATTTTGAGGGTATTTTGATGAGGTAATGATGTTTCCTGTGCCATTGCTACTTTGACGCGCTCTATTAAACGCAAAGAGCGATGAGAAAATTATCTTCTCTACCTTCAACTCATGCATATCTTTTGAAACTAGTACATGTATAAACCACTAATCTGTCAGGTATGTCTCAAGGAGATTTTGGGAGTTTCTGTCATACAGTGGTTTCTTTATAATGTGGGCCAACATCCGTAAATGACTTCAGTGGGCTTTGTGTTTGGCTGACGTACTTGCACAATGTTCATAAGGTGACATAATGTCATGTAGAAGGATCTGGTGACTCCCATGACATCAATACTCATGAACAGAAGGCTGGAATTGAAAGGAAAATATACGTTTCGTTCCACTTCAAATTCAGACGACCAGTAATCAAACAACGGCTGCTATTTTGCTTCGACGAATTTCGGACTAAAGAAAGAAAGAACGTAAAAAATAAATGAAATAAAACATGCGATGATATCTAGGGCACATATTAAGGCACCTGTGTCTGGCAGCCTTGTGTGCATGGGCGCTAATCAAGGGGGAGGGGGGGGGGGGTGGGGCAGGAGGTCACGTCACCCCCACCAAAAAAGAAAAAAAATTAAGGGTGGGGTCACAATAGGGTATAAGTCCCCCCCCCCAAAGTTTGCAGAAAGGGACACCTGAAAAAGCCAATAAGATAGGCCCATGACCCGTAAAAATGATAATTAAAAAAAGGAACCTGCGAAAATTTTGTCAGCGAATTTTTTGGTATGTCCCCCAATAATTTTAAGCTGAGGACCCTTTTCTCTTTATTTTATCATATTTTTGTTTTGATTTTCGCTTTAATATAACAAACAAGCACACGTTTGAAATAGAATGCATATAGCACAATAATCTATTTTAATGTACAATGAAAGAGCAAGTAGGATAAAACTGCCTTGATCAAGGACATAAGTGTCGTGCCGGGGATCGAACCCCCGATCTGCGCGTTCCCTGTCAAGTGCTTTAAACCAATCGAAAGACACCTCTACACCTCTAAGAAAATATGTCCCTCCAAAATTTTTAGCTGAGGAACTTTTTTGTTATGTTTTATTTGAATGCTTATTAGCCACATTTATAGACAGTGTATGAAAATATTAAAAAGATGTTCATCCTGTTGTAGTTGAAAGCACAGCCCCCTTCCACCTCACCCTTCATCTCAACATCTCATATCCAGCCTGGCAGAACACAAACTACTTTCATACGGTAACAAAAGTCAAGATGACAAGGGCCAAAACTAATTCAGTTTGACATTCGCTGTGTCAAATGTAGTCCATCATTTCGGTGTAGCTCTGATGAGAGAAACTTCTGTCTGGAGTGATGATAAACCTGTCAGGGCATACATACTATGGCATCCGCATTCCTCTGCATGCCATCACGGTAACTAGGTCAAAGCCTGACTCAAAATTTTGGCATGAACGTGTTCCCGTGAGGGGGAGGGAAGGGGGGGGGGGGGCTGAACGGGCAGTCAAGATATATTACTGTACACATACGTGACCACGTTTTTTTTTTTTAAACCACCCTAAACAAGTGTAATCCACTGGTTATCACACCCTTTCGAGGTTTTTTTTTGTTTTTGTTTCGAGCTTTCAAAGTTTATCCAAAAGTTGGCCTCCTATTTCTCCTCGAACTATCCCCAAACAAGGTCTCTGTCCATTTCTTTTCGTTTTTAGGAGATTTGTACAATTTAAGGCTAAATACTTTTAACATAGAGTGCGGTTTTCACGGGGCACGCGAACGATTTGCGAAGGATTCGAATGTCGAAAAAAATGGCAAAGTCCAAAATTCGGAGAAGTTTTTCTCCGAATGTGGAGTCGTAAAACATTCTTGCGCAGTTTGTGCAAAGTTCTAACGACGTATGTGCAAATGTCTTGTGTACCGTGGCTGAACTACGGCCAGTCAACATACACGAAGAACACGCGACTTAAATGTGAACAACGCGAATGTTCCAAGAATCACGGGAGAAATAATCGGTCGAACTTCACTTTTTGCGCGCGACATTCGGCAAACTGTCGTGATCTGGTTGGGGATTTACGAAGACTTTGCGAACATCTTGCTCGTCTTGAGTAGGTCCTATGCATATGACGAAGCTTTTAAGACATGTTTGAGAACAAATCACGAGTAAAACGCGACACGGGATGCGGGAAACGTTCGCAAAAAAAAAAAAAACACACACACCAAAAAACACCTTTTTAAAAAAAAAATTCCCGCCGAACTAAAAACGACGCCCACGAGCAATTGACAACGCTTCCGAACCCCCGCGATGGTTTGACGATCTTTTGCATTATAAAATACGACTGTTGGACTTTGCCATTTTTTCGACATTTGCATCCTTCGCAAATCGTTCGCGTGCCCGTGAAAACCGCATAACGTCTCGCGTTATATTAAATGCTTTTAACTTAACGTCTCGCGACAATCATGACAATGGAGCCGTTAACCATTCTTGCGCCGTTCGTGTGGTTTGCACAACGTATGTGCGAATGTCGTGTGTAGCGTTGTAGAACTTTGGCCAGTCGACACACACGAATAACACGCGACTAAAATGCGAACATCACGAATGTTGGACGAATATCGGGCAACATTCGTGCGGACGTTTCGCAACATATGCGTTTTGGGGGCATATTTGTGAGTAACGAACGCCGTGCGACATTCCTGCTACATTCGTACATATGTCGCATGAATTACGACCGGCAATTCCCGGATGACACGTGGGCAGTACATTATATGCCTTGAAATGCATTAAAATGCATTGAAATGTATGGCCCAGAAGTAAGAGACAGAAGATGGACAAGTAAGAAGAAGAGGAAACCTTTGATATAGAAGAGAAAGCTCAGCTGCTTGTTGCTGAAGGGTTTTTAAGGGTGTTTAAACCCGCTAAATATGCTGCAAACATGCGTGAATAGTTCGGGGATACTTCGTGATTTTTGCTATAGTTAATCGTAAAGACGGGTAGGCGAATGAACGGTAGTACGTGAACAGTTTTCGAAAAGGTCAAGAAATAATCGGACGAACTTCGCTAATTTCTCGAGAAATGCGCGTGACAGAATAAAGACAGAATAAAACAGCGTAAAATAAGGAAAGGTAGAAAGACAGGAAGATAGACGAAAACACGAAGAATAAAATAAGGAAAGATAGGAAATAGGATAAAACAAAGAATTACATAAGGAAAGGTAGAAGGGAAGATGGAACGATAAAACAAAGAATAGCATAAGAAGAGATAGAAAATAGGATGAAACAAAGAATAACATAAGGAAAGATAGAAAGACAGGAATATAGAAGGAAACACAAAAAATAACATAAGGAAAGATAGAAAGACAAGAAGATGGAAGGAAAAAACAAAGAATAATATAAGGAAAGAGAAGGGAAGATAGAACGATAAAACAAAAAATAACATAAGAAGAGATAGAAAATAGGATGAAACAAAGAATAACATAAGGGAAGACAGAAAGACAGGAAGATAGCGAAGGAAAAAGGAATAACATAAGGAAAGACATAAAAGAAGATAGAACGATGAAACAAAGAATAACACAAGGAGAGATAGTAGATAGGATAAAACAAAGAACAAGAAAGAGGAAATGATATAGGATGAAAAAACAAATAACCGAAGGAAGCACAAAAAGGTGAGAAAATAGAATGAAAAACAAAAAATAACATACGGAAAGATAGAAGGGAAGATAGAACGATAAAACAAAGAATAACATAAGAAGAGATAGAAAATAGGATGAAACAAAGAATAACATAAGGAAAGATAGAAAGACAGGAAGATAGCAGGAAAAAAACAAAGAATAACATAATGAAAGATAGTAAATAGGATAAATCAAAGAATAAGTAAGAGGAAAATAATGATATAGGATGAAAAATAAAGAATAACATAAGGCAGCATAGAAAGATGAGAAAATAGAAGGAAAAACAAAGAATAACATAAGGAATATTGAAAGAGGAAATGATGGAACAATAAAACAAAGGATACATAACTTAAGATAGAAAGAAGGGGAAGGTTATTTATTATGAAGTCATATAAACGCGTTTAAAAATGGTGTTGCGTTTATAACCCCAGAAACTTTTTGGAGAAACGCCGATCGTAAACGCACCTTTACGATCGGCGTTTAAACGAAAATGAGAAAGGACGCAACCGTGTTTTGAACTAAACGCGTTTCAAAAGCCTGATTTTGGCCTGAAAATGGTAAGCATAAACGCACCCAACATCTAGCAAGTTACTGCCGAATTCCCAAGTGTGCATCATCATCTGATTCAGTCCACAGACGACAGCTAACATCGCTCCAGTACTGCAGTGCACATTATTGGACTCGGACTCGGACTCGGACTCGGACTCGGACTCGGACCCGAACTTGGATAACCAAGGACTTGGACTTCTAAACCTGCCGTTTTGAAGCAGCAATGCCAATTTGAGGATCGCCATATGGTATTATAATAGACCCATACAAATAGTGTAGGAGTTAAAAAAAAAAAAAGGAACAAAGAAAGAATTAACGACTTTGAAAAACTTCGGATATACAAAAAGTGTAATAGTGAATTATTGGATGTAAACTCAGACGGGAAGCTCAAACTGGAGATAATAGCCATTATGTGACATAATCGAGACAGCACTGTTACGTAATATAGGGAGAAATGCCCTCGTTATCTGGGCATAGGTAGAAAGTCGCAAATATCCTGCCTCACGTTTATCAAACTTTCTATTCCATGTGCATGATGTAGCAAGGTGGATAATGCTCGTATGATTTCTAAATGTTTTGAATATCATAGACATAACACATACGAGCATGAAGCATTCGTTACCATGGTTACGCAGTGCGCTACACTGATAATTCACCTTGCTACATGGAATAGAAAGTTGATAAACATAATATAAGCCTGCTTTGGGTTTACTCCTTGCGAATGGCAGTACTTCGCAGTCGAGTGGCTGGAGGTGAGCCCCCCCCCCCCCCACACACACACACAATGTCGGCTAAAAAAACCCCCCAAAACAACTCAATATCTAAATTATAAATTGCTCATCTCATAAGCTTGCAAAACTTAAAAAACCCAAAGGCTTCAGGGGGCTAGCTCTGCCCCCTGAACCCCCACCAGGGGCCCTATAGCCCCCCCCCCCGACTCCGCTGTTTGGGTATCAGCCCCCCCCCCCCCCACCCCACTACAAAAACGTTCCGCGGTCCCTACTTCATAAATCTTAATACCATGATAAGGCAAATTAAGTGAAACTACTAGTAATTCACCTGCTTTCATTACAGAGGAAAAATTGAATTCATTGATAATTGGTTTCAGTATAAAGCTTTTTACATAAACTTTCAAAGTAGCGTGGCATTTTATTAATCTACAATATAAGATGACTAAATGCCACGAAGAGAAGTGATGGTGGTGACCTAATAAATTTTAATCGCCCACAGAGTAACGCAGCAAGAAGGACAAAGATTGTGGTGGCTTTGACCGCTCCAGGTCTAAATAGACCATTGAAATGGGGTCAGTATTGAAGGTCAACCGAACATTCGCTGTGTCTGTCTTCACCCTACTGCAGTGTGAGGAATTTATTAAACAAGCACTTCGTTTGGCGATTGTGCTAACATGTGATCACTTATGGAAGGCGGGGCACCGTGCACTCTGACCGCATAACAATCAAGTTTTTCAGCTATACAATTATTTAGACTTTCGGCTGAAATTGTGTGCTCGTGGGTTAACAAAACACGATCCTGCCCGAAGCAATGTACAAACAGAGTGAACTTGTGCCCCGCTCCAAATGAGCAAGAAGAGACATAATGATATAACAAAAAAACAGGGGATCGACCCCTGAATTTAAGGTTTCACAGCTATATGCTTTCCAGCTTCTTGAAAATTGTAAGTAAGAGCGGTAGGAGAACCGGCAAGTTCAAGCCGTTTTATAGGAACAGTGAGAACGGAAAGGCCCGAGGCAATAAAACGATGGAAAGAGTGCAAGTTGATCGAGTTTAGGACGCTCTCAAGGCTTCAAACATTCTGCAAATATACTGAGACGGAGTAAGTCTAGACAAATGTAAACTCAAGCCAATCCGCCGTCAGTGAGCGATTGTGCGTACAATGAATGTTCATTCCTCTGTCGGCTCGGAAGAGATGGAAACCTATAAGAAATCCTTAGTCGATGCCAGCTTCGATGTGCCTTACCTGAGACACATTATCCCATCTATGTTATTTCTCGAGCCTAACGAGAAAGACTGAGAGAAAGAAAGGAGAGCCAGAGAGCGAGTGAGAAAGAGAGAGAGAGAGAGAGAGAGAGAGAGAGAGAGAGATCATGCTCGCGATATCGAACCCAACCTCAATCCTCCGCAATGTTCGAGTGCACATGTGTAGTTGACATAAATTAGAGAGGGAGAGTGCATTTTGTCTGCTTCGGGACTCACGCACAACAGAAGAACAATAACTCATTGCCAATTCATGTTCGACTTCAAGCATCGTCCTGTATAGTGTCTTCCCGCGTAAAATCTTGTGGCTCGTTAGCCTAATCCGCTTGACATTGCTTGACAAGCATAACGAGCGATTTCCAATATCACTTGATACGAAAACCCTACCCAATCTCGCCGATGTCTTAGGGCATCATCCTGACGATCCATCTCATTTGGGATTCATCGCTAGCCGCGAGTTTGGACGTCGTATGTGACGAGACATACATCTGTTGAACAAAGCTGCTTATTGTGTATCCACTCCAGACTGTGTTAAGTCAACAACATCTACCGTTGACACACCAAATCGTCCCCCTGTTTCCTTTATGAACTTGAATCTGTGTTCCATAGTTCTGCGGGATCAAGCAAAGACTGAGGATTTCATTTATTCTAATTCAATTTTGAAAGGTTACATGACTGTTTAGTTGCACAGTAGTATTGTATCGGTGTTCGTGTAAAATCAAGAGATCGAAAATGACTCTGGATTTGAGCGGGAAATGGAGATCGGAGAAAGTGGAAAACATGGATGAGTTCTTAAAGGTATGTACTATGTACCTATAATAGTTGCGACGCATTTAGGATAGATACTAATACGTAAAAAAATGACACTAATGATCGTTGATTACTCCAAAGCTAGAAATTCAACCAGAGGTTTAATTGTCAATTATGAAGGTGAAGGATGTCGAATTCATTTGGAGCAACTTTTTATTGTATTTTTGCAAAGACTGTCCTTTAAGATAATCCCTGAACTTTTTATAAGATTGTAACTTTTTGGATATAAATCTTCTATTCTAGCGCATGCACTTCAGAATATTGCCAGGATGTGCGTTGAAGATACAAGCAGGGGGGCACAACGTAGTAACAGTTATTGAAAGTAAAGCCATAAGATAAGATGAGATAAGATTTTAATGACTCTATCGACCCCTCTCGGGGTATGAGAGTTCAAACATATGTACAAATATATACATGTAAAATTTAGTCTATATTACATCACTTATAACGTTAGACATGATTACTAAAGAATAATAATAATAATAATAATAAACATAATTATGACAAATAATGATACATACTGTACGTGTATAAATTACTGAATAAGTGGAATTTACAACACATTATGAATCTAAACGTGCAGGACGTTTTACTAACCTGCCACTACGAGTTACTACAACTCCGGCATAATGAAAGACAATTTAGAGAATACAAAAATGGCATAATAAATGTAATCCATGACGTTGTGTTACCATGTGTTACATTTCCGGGCCCAATGGAAAAACAATCGTATTTTGTTAATACGACTGAAAAGGGCTATCCGCCGTTTATATCTAAAATGTATATATTGGTCTGTTATGTTCTTTTTAATTAACAGACAATAACAATAACTCACAAACACGATCTTCACTGTACTAGTCAAACAAGTTATAATCATGACAAAGGCATTAACAGGCCTGCATAACAATCATAATAAAACGGATGAAATTTAAAAATTAATCCTGATGAGGAATATTATGATTACAACATGCAGTTTAATGTCATAAATGATTATTTTTGTTGCTTTTATAAGTGCTTGTTTAAATCAAACATTCTCCTAGGGATTTTTCCTATTCAGTATAGGCATACGATACACTGGAAAGGAAATTTGTGCCTTGTGGGCGTCATAAAAGAAAACTCGGACATGTTCACTCTCTAACATCCAATATCCAACACCTCAGTGCTGTCGCATTCTATTCATAATTTCTGTCCTTTAGATGTATACTGCTTAAATAACGACGGATTCTACATTCTGACATTGGACCTGATTCATTTAACATAATTCAGTATGATTCATCAGTTCATGGAGAAATATATCACTGCATGAGGTTAAGATATCCAATAGGAGTTATTTTCAAGTACCCGTATTAAGCTGCGTAACTGCTGTAAAGGAATCATTAACTCGAAATGAAAGGTGTTAATGGGAATACCATCGATGGAAACATGACGTGTGAAGGGTGGTGACCCGACATAATTTATTCTCCGTCAACAATTGCTCCAGGGAGTAAGGTTTTAGGTTAGGATTTTTAGGGTATTATGGTTTGGTGTAGTGCTTGGTTCAGGCATGGACATTGGTTCAGGGTTACAGTTAAAGGACAAGTCCACAACGAGATGAAAATTATTTCATTAAAAAGAGTAAATATTTTCAAAGAAAACAGTGAAAATTTGATGAAAATTGCATGACAAGTAAAAGTTCAGAAGTTTTGAATTCTGTTATTTGTTCGCGAAACAGTTTTTGAACAGTCGATATTCAGTGTCAGAGTGAGTTGATGCGTGCTATCATATCCTCACAATTTTCCACACATTATGTACACAGAAATGACAAAAAATTATATTTTAGCTATAAAAATGTAAATGTTGTCCTAAATACTCCTTACATACTTACGAAATGGTATTCAGTTTAATATATGTAAACATGAAAGTTTTAGTGAAAAAAATTGGAAGTTTTCTGGGAGCCCCGTTGTATAAAACTTACTAGTAATGGTAACTCTTCCAGCAATGGTAACTACCATGGTAACGCGGCAATCAAATTTAAGGTTTCCATTGAAGTTAATGGCAAAGTTATCAATGGTAAGTTTTATGCAACGGGGCCCTGAAATTTTTGTATTGATCATTATGGAGAATAGTTAGGGTATGACATCATCAACTCATTCGATGAATATTCATATCGACTGTTCAAGAACTGTTTTGCGAAGAAATTGTAACAATTTAAGAATTCATAAATTCCTCATTTTTCATCCGATTTTCATCAAAGTCTCACTGTTTTGTTTGGATTTTTGAATTCTTTTTATTGAACTTCATCCCGTTGTGGACTTACCCTTTAAGTGTTCGATTCGTGTATCCTGTACAAAACTGACGCCAAGCAATATCATTGCCGCAGCATCGGGGTAGGTGTCGGTCAAGTTCCGCAAACTATATATGCATTTTTTTCCCAATATCACCTTTATTAATTTCAAACAAAGGGAAACAAATAAAAAAACAAAACTGTCCAGGTTACATGTTTCTATGGGAACATTGTACAGGACTGTGGATGACTAAAAATATAATCTCGAAATGTTTTGATTGAAAGGCGGCTGGTGTCGGTCTGGTCATCAGGAAACTTATGTGGATGTTCACGCCTGAAATGGAGATCGTTCAAGACGGAGAGGACTTTGTGATCACCACCAAGATGCCGATGATCACGGATCGTGTCGAATTCAAGATCGGAATGGAGTTCACTCACAAACTACCGCCCGACTTCAAGGAAGACCACACCCTGTTGTCTACTTGGGAAGGAGATAAACTTGTCACGAAGTAAGTAAACAATGTAGATCTATAAGGGTTGATTGAAAAAAAAAAATGACCGGTAGTGGGAAACCCTTAAATCCGTTGAGTAGGCCTATATCTTTTAAAAATCTTAGCTGCATGCCCTGCTTGCTATCAGTCTATGTAATATCGTGAACAAACACATCCCTGAAAATTTTACTTTAAAGGCATCGCTATATGATTCACAAAAAGTGAAAATATATAAGTAACCGAAAATGTCAGACTCTTAATTAGCCCATAGACTACAGTGTTAGACCAAAGCATACCCCATGCAGGACGCTTTTGTTAGTTGCGGATATTTCGTCGTGGATATCTTAATGATAATAATCATTTCAAAACATTCATATTCCTTCTGAACATCTATATACAACACAGACATTGAAATTCAATAATCTTTAAATCAGACCTCCACAAAGTTGCTGGATCCCTTTAAATAACGATTACGATGATTCGCTATTTTGAGACATGTACTTCTTCATGACCTACTCAACCACGCGGCCTTTGCCTTTGACTGCGTGTCATACATGCCTGGACAGTTAGAATGTCGACAGCAATTCATCGACATATTATTATATTACTTCGACAAAATCACTATTGAATGAATGAATGAATGAATTAAAATGTTATCGTTATCTCTAGATCTCAGCTTGGGTAGGTTAGGTACATAATCCTTGATATCCTTTCTCTGAAGAACTATTTGTTTATCAGACCTATTCATTTTAGCAAGATAGATTATATATTTTTACATCATCTAATCAGCGTTTTACATCAGCAACAAATGTTTCATTAACGTATCTTTTCCTTGATGCTGGACATAGTTAACTCCTTTTTTATACAGTATTTTGGTTTTGATATTATCAGTCAAAAGTTACAACTGGAATATCCCTTTTCCACTGAAAGGATAATTCGCTATTTGTTATTGGTATATGAAAAGAAAGCAACGACTGAGTATAAGGTAAACTAACTGAGCTTATTTTTTTCAACCACCAGAAAGCGGAAACATTTCTTTTCTTTTTTATAATTAAATATTCATAAACCATAAGCAAACATCAACAAGAAGAATCAAGAGAAAATCAAGCAAATTACAAGAAAAAAAAATCAAAAACAGATACACAAAGTATTATACACTTTTCAGATTTCACACTGGAAAACGTTTTCCGAACAAGGCAGCTAAATTATTGAAATCGAGACAGCAGTTTGAATGATGAAGCACCTCGACAAAACCACTGAGTAGAGTATTCTATCACTGAGCGAATCCACAGAATGTGAGTCAAGGTTCGGACCTTCCTCTCACCTCATGTTACTTCATTGTGCCCTATACCACCTGTATACCTGGACAAATGTATAGCGAAGGGCCAGTCGACAATAAACGTTAGCGACAAAAGAACGATTTAATGTCTTGTGGACTTTTATATCCGATAATTACCTTGCTCAACCCAGTCATTTTGAGATTTTGACTCTGTTCGCGCAGAACAACAAGTGCTTGGAAAATAACCGTGACACATTTTCTGCGAATGGTAGGCATATCTTTCTCTTTTCCCCCCATTATTTTTTAGTCCTCCACAGGCTATTTCATTACTCAAAAATCATCAGGTTTACGTATCAAGACATAATCAGAAATTATTCTCTTTTGACAACATAATATCAAAACATTACCTTAGGCATATGTTGATTCAATTGTATGGTGGCGAGTATGCCCACTAACCATGTGCACCCACACAAGGTCAGAATTTCTATCAATTTCTGCCTCAGATGCATGGCTTTGTTCAGCTCTGCAATGTGGTTTTGCCAGGGGACATAGGAGGCACACAAAAGGGTTACCTATAGAAGTCCTCATGCAAATTCATAGAAACCAAAATTATAGCCTCATAATTATGTTATTCACCCCCATTTGCAGACGAAGAACTTCAAGAAAATAGGACGATGCGATATAGTTTGGTATGTTTGCTTCATGCACGATAAAAGTTTAGATGAAAAACGAGTGTAATGCCTACCATGCTAGTCATTGTACATAGCGTCAGTATCATAACACACGATATGTGGGCATGCAGTTCCACTGAAATATGTTCAATTGCCAAATATCATAAAATTGGAAACAGGTCCATAAATATATTTTTAAAAATTTTTATTGGGTTTTCATGATTTTCTGATAACAAATCACAGATAACTCAAACAAACATCTAAAAAAAGAAAGAAAAAAAGGAAACAAATAAATAAAATAAAGCAGCATTACACATTATTAGTATACATCGGAAACAGTACAGCGTATCTACAATTAATTAAGAAGTAATTAACATGTAATTAAGGCAGTCACTTTGTCTCCTCTACATAGTCCTTCCCTACAGTAAAGGCAAGTGTGTAGTAACAGAGGGATAAAATGGGCCATTTTGCTTACTAAGTATGTACAACTAACAAAAATGAAAATGGTCATAAAAATTTGGCTTTCATAGTTACATGTGGGGTTACAAGAGACATTCGAAGTTCCTTTTCATCCACAAAGAGACACACCAGTTACAGAAATTAATAACGATAAAATTGCTTATAACTTAAATCTGCATTTCCGAAAATGAGTTGGAACTTTATTTTTCTTGGCAATACGATATTCAATATCTTTGTTAGTAGTCATATATGCTTTATAACCGTCAAAAGTTGGTGGTTTATTCTGGAATTTACAAAATTAAATATAACATTTAAGTAAAAGAAACAAATATGTAAGGAATTTATCATCACTATAGCCGAACATCTTTTCAAATTTTGAAACATTCTGTAGATCAGGCTTTTTGGTTTCCTGAATAATAACTTTCATGGTTTCATCCCAAATGAGTTTTACAACAAGACATTAAATAAAAAAGATGTATATAGATTTCCGGGTCACTGTTACAAAATGAACCGCTAGGGGAGTCCTTCCTTTTAATTTTATGCTAGAAATCATTCAAGCCTATTGCTTTAGTATGAAACAACTTGAAATAAAAAAGCGCACCCACGTGTCATTATAGTGGATTTAAAGTTATATACATGAACTTTCTCCCAATTGACCCCATCTATGTTACGAAAATCATTCCAAAAACTATTTGTTTTTCTGGAACACTTGGTTTTAGCAGGATACTAAATGCATATTTTGGGATTTTCTGAGTTTTCAAAAGTGTGGCTCTAATTTCATCAAGAATTTCATGTGGGTTAAGTCAGAGATAACTAACCAATCATTTGGTATATTATTCATTAAAAAATTATATTTCCTCCTGTCCTGAGCAATGATACCATAATCAAGAATAAGCTCTTTAAACAGTTTATTACCAGGGTGAGGAGGGTTAAGTAAATCACTGACATACATAATACCAGGTCCATGAATATTTTTGATACCAAGACAAATTTGATAGGAATTAAAAAAAGCTTATCAATGTTCTTAACTTTGATTGGGATACTTATGGACCGAAGCACATGTATAGGCATAATTTCTTTTAAAACTCACTTAGGAGCAAACTTTGGTGATAATTTTGATCAAACATCCTAGCTTAAGTTCTCGTTATTTCGCACCACAAGCATTTCAGATTTGAATTCTTTATTAATAAAAATTTGAATGAATGGAACAAAAACCTGCGATATGACGTTGGCATAAACCGTTGCATATCTTAAAACCAAGTTACAGCGGACTTGATAAGCAGTAAAAAAAAAAAAAAAAAAAAAAAAAAAAAAAAAAGTGTAATCTCCGCTCACTCCGTTGCGCTTATTTTGTTTATTTATCTAATCATTTATTTATTCATTTATTTTACATAAACACGAATACAAAGAAATAATAAAGAAGTTTGGGATAAGCTATAAGGAAATTATTCTTCCGAGGTTCTTCTTACTCGTCGCTTCACAGACATACACAAACATACATAAACGAGGGCAGTATCAATTCGAATTCCAGTTTGTATTTTCTGCTCATTAGAATTATGTAGAAATAAGACATAGTATACAAATATGAACGGCCGTGAGAGCGTTTGGTTGGAAACTTTGGTACCCGAAGTAACGCGAATGCGACTATTGGTTGCATTCGCGTTTCTGAGTGCAGCATAACCAGACCCTCTCACGGCCGTATATATTTGATTTATATCCGTCATCTTTAGTAAAAGTAAAAGGGCAGAATCTGCACTCTTAAAATCAGAGATTCTACATCTATAGATACTAGTATTCTAGATAACATTAACGCTGTTGCAGTGTTTGCATTGTGCGCGGATAAATTTAACAAAATGATGACATCATCATCATGCTTTGGCGCCTAAAACTATGGTGGCCCTGAAGTACGCTCGACAACAGGTCATGTGCGACGTGAATTTCGCATCACAGGTCCTGAACTTCGCATTCGAGGTCATGAACCCGTGGCGCAAACTTTGCATCCCAAGTCGTGAAATTCACGGCCCGCGGTGCGGAATTCAGGACTGGGATGCAAAGTTCGCGCCATGGGTCCTGAATTTCGCACCGCGGGTCGTGAATTTCACGACTTGGGATGCAAAGTTCGCGCCACGGGTCCTGAATTTCGCACCGCGGGTCGTGAATTTCACGACATGGGACGCAAAGTTTGCGCCACGGGTCATGAATTTCGCATAGCGGGTCGTGAATTTCACGACTTGGGATGCAAAGTTCAGGACCTGGGATGCGAAATTCACGTCGCACATGACCAGTTGTGGAGCATACTTCAGGGCTACCACATAAAACAATAGACGCGCGCAAATTAATGTCGTTACAATCAAGTATGCACTTTTTGTGTGATGTCATGCGCCGTATATAGTATCCGTAAATAGTAGGTCTCGACCATAGGTCTCGACGAATTATTAACGGCTTGTGACGTCAGATGTTACCGTCCATGGCGAATTTGCGCATATTTTGCATGATGCTGGTGGGAATTGTATTTTATCACATAATGCGCATTGGACCAATCAATTGCAAAGATTCTTATCATGACGGTTATAATTCTTTAAAAAAAAAAAGGAAAACAGGGAAATGAAAGTCTCATCGTTGTAAACATGCTATCATATCGATGAATTTTCATTTCATTTATTATTTCTTCGCTTAAAAGAACGTACGTAAACATACAAACATACAAACATATAGGCCTATACAGAGAAATGAACGACTGTACAGTCAGAAATAATCTTCATTATCAACATCAAACAATAAAGATTATTCACAAAAAATATGGTATACAGATATGAAAATAGGGATTTGTGGAAAAGAAGAAAGAAAGAAATAAGTTGAGAAAGAAGAGACAACACATAAGAGGGAATGATCTCTTTAAACAATGGTATGATATGTAAAAATATAAACAAGACATTTGCATCATGCAGAAGAAGCATGAACAGAGTGTACAGACTGACAATACTGTCGTTGTTAACATAATTATGCAGAAACAAGCTCTGATGCTCCAAGATGATTCTGAATCAAGAAGTAACAGATTGTGGAGAGACAAGAAAAGAGAAGAAAGAGTGAGAACTGGATGGATAAGAGGAAGACAATGAAGGAATAGCAGAGAACAGTTATGGTGGCTTTGCAAGTACGTTCGACGACAGGTCATGTTTCAGTTAATTTCGCGCCCAAAATCACCAAATTCGCGACCACAAGTCGCCAAGTTCGTGACCAAAATCGTCAAGTCGCAAAGTTCGCGTCCGAAGTCGTCATATTTGCGGCCAAGTCGGGAAGGCGCGAAAATTGCAAATTTTCACGACTTCGCCGCGAAATTCACCGCGCACATGATCTGTCGTCGAGCGTACTTCAGGGCCCTGTCATAATTACAGTGTAATTATACGACGGTTAGTGTAGGATGTTGACCTCGGAGACAGCTGTAGATCATGTGACGGAGCGACGATTAGGTTTATTTATATGAGTTCTTATTATTGTGAATAGTATTGATGATATCAACAGTAGTAATAATGATTATGATTGAAATATATACATCATCAAATGGCGATATCAGTGATGGCTGATGAAAAGAAAAAAGATGATCAGGATGGGTTAACCGTAATAATAATAATGATAAATAAAAAGCACTATTAACTGTAATAGTGATAAATTAATGATAAGGATACTGCTACTACTGTTACTGCTACTGCTGCTGCTGCTGCTGCTGCTGCTGCTACTGATGATAATAATGTTTATGATATTAAGAGCAATGAAGGCAACTACATAAGAGTTTCCACGACCCCATTTTCAAGGATTGCTCATTTTCAAGGACTGCTCTTTGGTTCCGCAAGCATTTCTCCCCAACACCTCATTGCACCCGGGTTAATTTTGATATTATTCAGATATGTTAAACAAATTTGATTTTAACAGGCAAGTAAAGAATGTCCTTTTCTGTAAACATGAATCACAACAAGAGTGAACACTGTCAATCTAAGAAGTTAAAAGAATGTCAATCGCTGGTTTTATCTTTACTCTGCAATTAATATCGACACGATTCTTTCTCGCACCCCTGCACCATCAATGTACTTAAATGTGCACTTCATTAACCTTGTACGAGCTTGTCTCTCCCCAGTGCTACTTCAGTTTCAATATTTGCCATTTCCTGAGCTATGCCTGCCGTGACGATAAATATTTTATGAGATTATCAGCTTTAAGAAACAAATAAAAGAAAGGAAAGTATACAAGGAGAAACACGATAAGGGACTCCTCAACAAAAATATTGGCGCCCCCGTAAAATAACAAGTTGAGATGCTTGGAGGTATCGCTAGCTGGCTGTTGGTGCTTGTTTCCAATCTTGGTTGGCTATTGCGAATGTCAGTGATGAAGTATGGGTCTGGCCCTAAGACGTTTTAAATGGAGGGGGCATATTTTAGGGAGCGTGGATATAAATTAGAATAAATGACGATGGTTAGGAAGTATGAGGAAATGGTTCTCACAATATAATACATAGAATGATAACACAGTAAAACAAAAAAATGTATACATGAACAAGTAATTAAAAAAATAACCAGTCTTCCACTGGACTTCATCGGTTAAAACAACAATAATAATGATAACAACAACAACAACAACAAAATCAATAACAAAGGAAAATAGTAACGATGGAAAAAAGTAAAAGGTAATATAATAAATAATGAAAACAGTAGATATTAAATGAGCAAATTATGCCTGCAAAAAAGAAAAGGGTAAAATGAAGGTTACACTGAAAAATAAACCAATGGGTTTTCCACTTTTTGAAATACATGAAAATTAGATAAAGAATTAATCAGGTCTTGCATCTATAAATAATAGCTTAGGAAACTTGTTAGCTATACATAAATATACATGCACTGTTAGAACAGTTGTTTAAAAATCATTAGATTGTTACACATAATGAACCTACTAACTTTTGTTTAAAGAAAAAAAAATAATGTGTGTAAAACAATGGGGATTATGATTTTTTGTAAACAACAGTTGGTAGGTTCATATTATGTTAAATAACCTAATGATTAAACACAGCTGTTCTAACAGCATGAACAGTGTGCAACCTATCAAAGTACCTTAATCATTCCCACCCCTTTCCACTTCTTCGAACTGCCTATTATACAAATTGATAACGTTAATGCCATATCCAAGTACAAATCACTTTGTTGCTGTTTATCCATATTATATTTTATGCCTACCTTCCTTATTTCACATATACGTATATTCTTTAAATTGCCAGAGATCCTAGTGCATGTACGCAAAGCTCTATCCCTTTCTAGAGGGCGCACTTGCATGACTGTGTCCGGAGTCCAGAGCCCCTTTATTGTTGTTGTTGTTGGTATAATTATTATTATCATTATTATTATTATTATTATTATCATTATTATTATTATTATTAATATTATAATATTATTATTATTATTATTATTATTATTATTATTATTATTATTATTATTATTATCATTATTATTATTATTGTTATTACTATTATTATTATTATTATTATTATTATTATTATTATTATTATCATTATTATTATTATTATTATTATTATCATTATTATTATTATTGTTATTACTATTATTATTATTATTATTATTATTATTATTATTATTATTATCATTATTATTATTATTATTATTGTTATTATTATTATTATTTAATAAAGGGCTCTGACAGCGTCATTAACCACTGAACTTCAGTATCACCAACAGTTCAGATTATGGGAAGTGGTGGCAGAAAGCATAAATTTGGCACAATAATTTACTGAACAATTTTTCAGTGTAGTACTGTGAAGTGAGCTGAACGAACGGAAGGCTCAAATTTGATGGAAGAATTGATACGAAGACGAAATGTTAGATGAATCATGCTTCTGTGGGTATAGAAATCATCTACATGAATTTATACGTCTTTGAACAGAAACGTTTCATTATTTCAATGTTACTATTGATAGATCATAGATATTCGAAAGAAAATAGTGTAGATATACCGGTATGCTTTGATATGAAAATCCTTTTAAAGGTTAATACAAATAATCTTTAGGTACGTATACGGATGGTGTAAATATAATAGATCTCGACAATATACGACCTGGAAATAATATAAAGAGGATAATTGATTGACTGACTGATTGATTTTTATTCGTCAAAAATATAGCAAAACAGTTCAGGGCCCCGTCTTACAAAGAGTTGCGATTGATTCAAAGCAATCGCAACTTTGAGATTGATCTCAGCCCCTATCTCTTAAATAACACAGTTAAGATCAATCTCAAAGTTGCGATCGATTTGAATCATTCGCAATTCTTTGTAAGACGTGACCCAGGATTAAATAAGCCTATTTCCAGTGGGGTCCTCAAAATACAAAGTTATTAAATTAAAATTACATTGTTTACAGCTTGAGAATTTAAATGAGAAATTTAAAAAAAATCAAGCTTACATAATATTTTTAGATCAAATAAAATATTTACGAAATGAGAAAATATGAATCCACCATAATGAGAAAATATTAATCTTATCATATGATAAGATTCAGTAATTCTATTAACATTGATATTATAATTAAGTGCAGCAGTCATTATTGGATGGTGAAAATCGTAAGACAAATGTGTTCCATGTGTCTTTTTGATGGTTTGCTTATGGGGGCTTTAAACTCCCCCATTCGACTTTTGGAAAAAAAAAATAATGGTATTGTTTAAAGAACAAAAAATTATGCCTATAACTGAGATCCGTCTTCGAGTACTGTACATGTGTTTTAGTGGCAGTTAGTGCTGACTGAGCATGACTAAGGGTTAACGGCGTTATAAGCCATATGGTATATTCAGATCATCGAACACAATAATGAGAGTCACATTAAAAACTCATTCCCATCCTGCCACATAATAAGCTCTTTATTAGATTTCCTATCAGAATTTGGCCGTAGTTCTGTGATCATATTTCTCCTTTGGGTGCGGTTTTGACAGAGTTTATTTTCATTTGTCAACACTCCATCAAAAAAAAAATGCTTTGAAATGTTATTGAAAAAAAAAATGATAAAGCAGAATGGAAGAAAATGCAAAATAATAAAAAGTTACCACAAATATTATGCTATTGATATTATTAGTGTAGGCTAAATATAAAATCCACATGTTTAAGAGGCTGAAGAGAGATGTAATCAACGCAAGGGTGAGACAGGAACAGAAGCATGCACAGAGAGAGAGAGAGAGAATGATATTTTTTCCTTTGTCTCTCCCCCCCCCCCCGAAAAGGGTTGACGCACCCCACTGCATGTAACATGCACGAGATCAATAGGTGAAAGGAGTTCATTCAGTATAAATGGAATTATTTGGAATTCCTTTCTGTTTCGACTTAGTATCAACTCATTACAGTTATATTCTAGAAATGAAAACGCACTCAAATTTTGTATTTGTTTTGTACATATCCACTGAATACTAAGGAGTTTTTTGTTTTGAATGTTTTGTAAATTGCGTTATACCTTTTATGCATTTTTTTTTTTTTTTTTTTTTTTGGGGGGGGGGGTCCATATTCATGTCGTACATAGTTCATCCTTCCAATGATAGTTCATGAAAGAGGGTTTAAATAGTATCTTGTCTCCTCGATATCCGCTACAAAGGCGACTAGCATGACCAGGGAATCGATTTCCTCTTCCTTTTTGGCACAGAATACGTCATATTTCGGCGAACATAAATTCCTTGGTGTGTGATAACGGGTCTGATTTTGGGTCATATCAAACAACAAAAATGGGGTCAGTTACCACAGGCTCATAAATCCTATTCATTCTGACGCTAACATGGCCCGGGAGTGCCATCAACCTTTTAGAATTACCCGAAGGGTTGTTGAGATGAGGTCGGTGACCTTTATGTTAAGACCTTCACCTCATTTTGAGAGTATCAAGATTATTTACCCCCTTTTTAAAATTTTATTTTTGATAGCTCGTTTCCTTTCTACATAATTGAAATACATGAACATGTCATGCTCATAGGGACCGAGGGCAATGTGAAATTTTTTATCATTATTATTTCAGGTCTTGACACACATGAGGTAAACATGCAAACATGCTGATTGCAAGTGATAGACAATGTTTAGGATAAGATCAGCATTTTGATTAGCACGTTCCACTGTTACCCTGCTCCATCCAACACGCAGGACGATTTTCATACTGACGTACAATTTTTTTCCACCTTTCTGTATTTTGTCTCTGTCTACAGAATTTTGTCCCAAGAAGACGGGGTGACGACAACTCGAACACTGGTGGGTGACAAGCTTGTAATGACGCAATCCAAAGGTGACGTCACTGCCACCAGGACATTCTACAAAATGGATAAAAATGATTGACGTACTTTGACATTGATCCCGTCAACGCCCCGTTTCTCAAAGCTTACTACTATTGCAGTTTCTCACCTGAATGCCGTGCCATAAATCCAAAAAGATGGATTGTTTAGAGGACGTATACCACCACCTAAAGCCCGCTGCATAGGACACCTTATTTCGATGCGTTGTAAAATACGCCAATCAAGCCGATGAAGACATCTGACGCATGCGCTAGTAACTAATCACACTCTTTCACTGCTGATTTTGAATTATCTCATACTAGGGTGTAGTTTTCATTATGTTGCGACAAAGACGGCACCAGTTGCTGACGTGGTCTTGCGTTAGCTACTGACGCTTCGTGTGCTACAGGCATTACAGCAAAATTGCAATGAGTTGTAGGTTTGATGACGTAGGATCTTGTAGTATTCTAAAGCTTCATGCAGCTTTCCCGATAGTTAAGTAGCATCAATCGTTTTGTATTGTGAACACTGTTTATGAGCTTGCATACTCATCCTGTAAATAAACACTGGAAATCGGAATCTGAATGAAATGTTTGAGCGATTTTTAAGAATAAGACTAAGCAGAAAAAAGCTACATCTGATAACCTACATGTATATGAAAAGAAATATGGTGAGAAGCATTTGGATTTTTAATTGGATATATAGTTATCTTATTTTAAGACACCGTTCACCATACATGCATGATTTGACAGGTGCAGTAGATCAGACAAGGGGTTGATAAGTTGACCTATCGATTTCTGAGAGGTTTTTTCTTTTAATCTTTAGATGTTCCCAGAAGCTACAAAATTTTCAAATTTACAAATGGTCTCATATTGGCAGGATAAATGGGCGATCTTTAAAATGGCGACCGTCGGCGATGTATCTGCATTACTATATTGGGGCAAAACATGCAGATTATCGGCACTACACGTACCATACAGTCGACGTCATTACAGGGTAAGGGACGGCCCACGACAACCTACGAGTTTATACAATAAAACTTAATACTCAAACCTACAAGAACACCCACAACAAAAGTCAGCCCCACTCCCGCCAACATGGCCAAGGAAGAAATGTCACTTATGGAATTCAGTGGAATTCAAACAAGGACTTCAATAAAACTCACACTGTCTGATAAAAGTTTTAACAGCATCTTCGTAAGGTGTGGAGGTGTGGTAGCCAAGTGGTTTAAACACTCTGCTGGAGATGGGAAGGTCGCGGATTCGAACCGCCGCAGGGCACCAGTGTTTTTAGCAAGTCATTAATCTACTCCCGCCACTCTCCCCAAGGAATTCATTGAACGGCACCGAAATCGATAGCCAAGCCGTACCTATATCATAAAGGTACAGCTTTCTGCCAAAAGGAGCCTAATCCATTTTGGTAAATTGAGAGAAGATGAATTTCTTTGTCCTGAGTTTGTACACATGTCAGTGGAAACTTAAAATTACAAAGAACTGTCTCCTCTATCTTTCTTGATAACTTTGCTCCATTTTTTTCTCATAGCAAGTTACTCTGTTTACTCTGTTTGGATAACACAATGGGTGGTATTCCGATGCTAAGTTAAGCCTGCATGGCTTCACTTAGTCCACACTTTTATGGAGCGCCTGTTACCAACTCATTTACCCTGTACAGATTATGTTAATCCTGTAATGAAAATTTCATGTGTCCAAAAAATTAATTTTGCCATGAAAGGGGAAGAAAATGAGAATACGAGTATGAACTGAATTTCAGTATAGTCTTTGGTAGATTATCTTTGTCGTGAATATTGAGGGAGAAAGATGAAAAATAGCATTCCATAGAAGTGTGAACGAAAAATCTTGTTTAGTCTAGACTTTGTCCCGGCTTAACTTATGAGAATACCACCCATTTGACCTTAATTACTCAACTTTGATAAAAACTGGATATAGCGCCTTTTCGGGAAGCGAGCTCATCATATAGATTGAGCACCTATAGGGAATGGATGTGAGCTATGAAAATTAACAGTATTATTATTAGTATAAAATTATCCTTCAGTCAAGCTGATTACAATCGAAATGTTCAGAAATCGGTAATCATCCAGGAGAACTACTAGACACAGAGAAAACTTGAGAAGTCTACTCACTACCACACATGATGTAATGCCAAAGCTACATGATTGACTGCCAATAACCTGTCTATAGTCGCCTTTTAAAAGATGGCTTTACGAAGAAACGGAGCCAAATTGGTTGATATAGTCATTTGATTATTCGATATCATATCGCTGGCTATGGAATGTGGCAGACCATACATAATTATCAGATCGCCACAATTAAATGTATAGGTCATCATATTACCAAAGACCTTCCATGAATGTGCCAACGTTCTATGCATGTTGTGTTGAGTAAAGTCTTCCTGGGGCTCTAAATTAGAAGAATCGAAACAGTAATAGGGAAGATATAATGTGGAGACATCATCTGAAATGTAGACAAATGAGTACAAATGAAATATCTGTTCATGAATTAAGATTCAGTAAGCAACGTTCTTTTTATTTCCTGAAAACTTGTATTATTGGACCTGTAGGGTTTTATGTGATCCTCATGCAGGGGAAACCACTATATGCTGGGTACAAACTGAAAAAAACAAACAGTTATGTGTCTACCAAACTTTTATAAGGCTAATTTACGTCCTACTTTTGTTTGTTTTTACCGACCACGATCATTTTACAAAATCAACCAAGGTGCATGATTGCCTGATTACCCTCGTGTTGGATACTTTATCGAACATTTCTTTTACTGTGTTGTCCAATGATCAAGGTTACAAAGTTAAAGGTTTGAATAATGAATGATGGTGAAAATGTGTAAGAAATGATTTTTAGTTTTCCGTATGACACCGGAAAGCTCGCTGCTATCGCGACATAATGGCAAAGTTCAAAGTTTATTCAATGAATATCTATGCTGCGATGAGCCTTCACCTATTTCTTTCTCCTGCATCTTGTGGAGTGACGCAAGTTGTAAATCATCATCCCTTTGACTCTAAGTGATAAGGTATTTTATCTATTCACCTGGGTTTTATTTTTCAAGAGTTCATCTACCTGACCTATATGCTCAGTGTTTTCAACTATTCTGATCGTAAAGTGGAGTTTACAGCCTTTAATCACCGGCGGCTCTTGAAACAATAGGAATCGAAATCAGTCCCAAAAAGTAGCAAAATTACAACCAAACTAGACACCAAGTGAAACATTCTACAAAAATGTGGTTTTCGTACGTTTCGTTTTACATTAATTTTGTTTAGTTGGGTTTTTCATGTGTCTGTGGTAAACTGACGTAAAACATGCAACCGCCCAAATCCAATGTTTGTTATTACATTTTATAGTATGAATGTACCTGTATATGAAGAGTTCGGTTCCAAAAGGTACTACATCCATAAGTCCAAGTTCTGAGAAAAACATGAATTTTTATTATCATAGTTAGCAATGTCAGTTTGGAATGATACTTTTGCTGTACTACTGTATGATACAGAAGTAAAACCGCTCTCTAAAAAATCTAAGTCCACAGACTTATTCATAATCAATTTATCATATTATTATTTGACTGGATGTAGTACCTTTTGGAACCGAAACAGGATGCAGTACTTTTTGGAAACGAAATTTCTCAGACTGTACATTTACGGTTGTGCTAAATCTCATGGGAATGTCCCTTTCACGTTAAAAGGTGACAAATTCTGCAATGATTTCATGATTATTTAATCCAGTTAAAAAAATCAAAGTTCATACTAGCTGCCGAGTAAAATTGGAATCGCAGAAGAATTTGAAAAGTTTTGTCATATGAAATAGTTGCATAAATGAAGAGTTTGATTCCAAAGGGTACTACATCCATAAATCCATGTTCTGAGAAAAACATTGTTTTTTGATTATCATATCAATGTCAGTTTGGAATGATGCTTTCGCTGACTGTACTAAAATGATACAATAGTAAAACCACCCTGTACAGAAATCTGATTGAATAGATTTATTTGTAATCAATTAATTATTCTTGTATTTGGATGGATGTAGTACTTTTTGAAACCGAACTGAAATGGATACAGTACCTTTTGGAACCGAACTTATTTTTAAATGCCATTATTTAAAACTTTCCAGTTGGGAATTCAGCTTTTTGTTAGTATTAGTGTATAAAGCTATTGAGAATGAGTACCTTAATGCAAAAAAAAAAAAAAAAAAAAAAAAAAAAAAAAACTTTCCGTAATATAATATGAGTTGGTATAATAAAAGGGTGTCACGTATCTAATAACTAAAAATATATTTCCTGAATTTATAGAATGGAGTTTGTAGAAAAAAAAAGTGTAGAAAAAAAGAGAAATTGCAAGTGCGTGCAAGTGGGTGCGTGCGGGTGAAAAGTTTACGATTCGTATCTCTTTTTCTCGGGTAGAAGATAATCGCTGCACTTCTTTTAAATCATAATCACAAATATTGTTTACAAGAAAGGGTCAAATCCCCAAATGCGTTTCAGCATCTGAATAAAGTAAATCATGTCATATTTTCTGTAAATTACTGAACATGTGTGATCAATATTGCATGCTGCTATAAAGTATCATTCATAATTTATGCTGAATTTCAAATATCTTGAAGTAGAATAGACTTCAAAAATGTTTGAAGTGCGTGAAATCAGTGCTCATGTTTCGATATTGTATGGTATTATCTCATGATTATTTGTATCTGATCATGCTTCCTAAATAAAGCATTCCCATGCAAACAGTTTTGTAATCAGCGTTATTTTGTCATGTTCGTCTGCCTACCTTTAATTCCTCTGCATTTTTAAAATAAAACGCGAGTGAAACATTTGAAAAGTAGTGATGAATGATCATTGGTACCAAGTATATGTGATCTTCATTCTTGACTATTATTCTATTATTCTTTACCGTTCACTATCTTAATCATTTTATGTTTTTACATGCCCGTCACCCAGCAGACTAGTATTTCTCGAAGCTGATAATGCAGGTCTATAGTGAACTCTCAGAAATTTCAGATCGAAAGATAGCCAGACAGACATTGTCTAGACTAGAATTTAGTCGATTCTCAGTTGATACCACACCATTCCGAGTCAAATTAATTCGGAAATCGGAGTCGCTTTGACTCAGAATAGAGTTGACTCCCAGCTGACGCTATTCCAAGTCAAACTTGACTCCGCTGAAATAAGAGTGTGTGCAATTCGTCAATTCATTAAACTTTGCTCTTTACAATCATGAATAACAACAAATGAAGAACTGAAATGCATTCTTTGTTAAACAGAGCAATCAGAGCAAATTATCAATAATCTGTTTTGGAAATAGAGTGCAGGCAGCTGTAAGTGAAAGTCTCCACACATCACAGAAGATAACAAAAAAGAAGTTCAGATATGACTGATGTGTTTGGTTGTTTGGTGTAAGTGAGGTTATCATACTTGTTCAATTTCGCTGGATATTGTCACTCAAAATGTTAAATATTATACATCGATATGTTTGCTACCCAAGGTTAGTAAGTGAGACCCAACGCAATGGGAGTATTTACTGAGCATTATGCAATCATACAACCCCACAGTGAAGCACCTATAAATAAAGTAATTAACATGATAAAAGATCACTTACTGGACCAGTGAGTTATGTGAATGGAATAGTAAACAGAGTAGGGTTACTGGAGCATCGTGTTGACATAGCTCACTTTACAGCACCTCATACAACCCGGTACCTTTATAAGATCACACGTGTTCTGTAGCTGAATAGTTTCTGGTAAACGAGGGATATGATACGATGTAAGTATATTTCTTCATCTGCTTATATAACAAGGAGAGCAGACACGACACTGGCAGAGGATCCCCATGAGCGTTGATTTTCATGAACTTCTGTTTTCCCTTTCTTGCCATCACTGACCGCCTAGATCTCATAATACCAGTAGCAAGCACTATAGGATCCTGTCGAACGTCTTCAGACCTACTTCAGACACATCGAGTTATCACGGTAAGTTTGTGTGCTTTGCTTCATAATTTGTGAATGACAAGTATGCTCCAAGATGCAAAGCTATTGTAATAATTCCAAATTAAAGATGATCATGTATGCATATGGAGGCTTTTTTGTACGACCTTATGTTCCCTCATGGCTACAAAGGGCTGCACGCATAATCACACATATCTCTGAACATTTTTATCACTTCACAAAAAGACAGGTTGAATCAACATGCATATATTTATTGGAAAGGGATGTAATATGTATATTAGAAGGATCCTGGGTTTGAATGGTTGAGAGACTGTCGTAACATCCATTGGCATGTTTGTGAATGGAAGTATTTGAATGACTGGACAATGATAAGCGTACACAATGTATTTCATAAACCACTCTTCTTGTTGACTGTAAAGTACAAAAAACTGCTCTTGGTGTTATGCACTTGGCTCAGCAGTTTGCATAGCTTCTCGTTTCATACACACTTCATTTCAATTCAATTCAATTCACATTTATTAGGTAAATATAAAATCACAATGAATATTAAAAATACAATATATTAAATATGCGCTGGGATTGCTAAGAAAAGTTAAAAACTTGTAAACAAGCAACCCCAAATCATACAGAAATACAATACAATAAAAATAAAAAAGAAATACAAAGAAAATATAATATAAAACAAAACAATTATATAGAAAACAATTTAAATAAGCAAATACTAAATGATGAGAATGATGAAATAGATAAAGATCAATAAAATTGCACCGAGTTAAAATCAATAAGTGACAAGTATAGTTCTTTTCACTTCTGTTTTAAATGCGTTGTAATTTGTTATACCCTTTAAGTGATTATTCAAAGAGTTCCATTTTGGTGGTCCTTGGTATCTGATGATTTATTTAGCAGAAATGAGTTAGTGAATTTAGGTAGATGGTAGTCATCTTTTCATTCAGTATTTAATGAATGGACATTCTGAGTTCAAACGGAAACTGTTAACAAATGTCATTGGTAACATATTATTTCTGAATTTGAACATGAATAACGAAGTATTTTGCAAAAGAATATCTGGAAATTTAAGTAATTTCCAGGAAATGAACAATGGAGAGGTGTGCGCCCTATAGGGTGCGCAGCAGCACAACCTTACAGCACGTTTTTGAAGTACAAAAAGAGGTTTTAACAATTTATCAAAAGTTCTTCCCCACACTAGATTACAATAGGAAATGTAGGAATGGTAGGGATACAGGAGTGAATTATACAATGTGAGCATAGATTTATACGGAAGAACACCCCTTAATTTACTCATGACGCCAATATTAGTTTTTACACTTTATTACACTATTACTCATCCATCAGCTCAAACGAGTACCCGTCTGATTATCATGACTAAAAAGTTCTTCCCCACACTAGATTACAATAGGAAAGGTAGGCATGGTAGGGATACAGGAGTGAATTGTACAATGTGAGCATAGATTTATACGGAAGAACACCCCTTAATTTACTCATGACGCCAATATTAGTTTTTACACTTTATTACACTATTACTCATCCATCAGCTCAAACGAGTACCCGTCTGATTATCATGACTATTGACAGGTTCCCAGACAACCTCTTTTCAAATGACCCCTGAAACCAAACATTTATATTTAGAATTGATCTGTTTTATCCGATAATCACGCTCAACGATTGACATACTCCTTCGCTCCTACAGACGGATATCAGTTTGACACATTCCTGAGTGTTATCTCCTTCATAAACACTGAAAATATTAGGTAAAAAATTTGCCAATCAAAATTGCGTGTCCGACGAATTCGGTCAAACGATACGACGTCGATTAAATTGATAAATCCCATTGGTAATCGAGTTTAAATGCGAAATAATTGTTTAAGGTTGTGTTTGTCAGTGATGTTGGTCATTTCTGAAATCTATCCACAGCACATTTCAGCCCATCGAAGAAACATCCTTCACCAACCATGGCCAAGGTCAACTTCAGCGGCAAATGGAAGCACAGTAAAGATGAGAAGTTTGACGACCTTCTGAAAGTTCTAGGTGTGAACGTGATCAAGCGGAAAGCAATCACCTCCATATCACCTCAGCAAGAGATAACCCAGAATGGAGACCAGTTTGTAGTGACCAATAAATCAGCGGTGAAGACAGAAACGGTGGAGTTCACCGTGGGTCAGGAGTTCAAGTTTAAGAATCCACTGTCGGGTAAAGACGAGATGCTAGTGGCTGAATGGGACGGGGATAAGATTGTCGTTAGGTGAGTTGAAGTATTTCACTTTGATTAACCTCGGTGGTATCGCCGTAGGGGATAAGAGAGCACACACGTTCTTCACCTCCCACACTTAAGTAGAGAGGAGAGCAATACCAGTCTATAGGTTTCCCCGCCCATCTTCGTAAACTTATCATCAGAATCAACGATATTTTCGTTCCTTTTCACGTGAAATTGATTGACAATGTGGAGCAAAATTTAAAAACCCCAAATATTATCGTTCAATTTGATTTTTTAGCATGCGATTTACTATTGTTAGAATACAAAGATGCAGAAAGATAATTCAATTCAATTATCTGTGCAAAACATTCAAATTCTTGTAAACAGCATTCCAATTCGCGCAGCACAAGACGTGGGAATAATCTTGGCATACAATTTCACGAATAGGCATACAGTTTTGATATTTGTTCAGTGTTTTTCATCTAATATGATGATGAGTCATTGTGTGTTTCTGCTTATATGAAAATTATGAATGTAGAAAACAACAGGACTGAGAATCATTAGCATTTAGCAGATAGAAGAAAAATAAAAATAAATATGAAAAGAAACCCCCTCAAAAATATGCAAATGAAGATCACAACAAAATAATTCATGACCATGTTTGACAGGCATTTCATAGGTTTTCCCGCCCATCTTCGTAAACTTAGCATCGGAATCAACGATATTTTCGCTCAATTTCACGTAATGTGGATCAACATTTAAAAAGCAAATATTATCGTTCAATTTGCTTCTTTTAGCATGCGATTTACTATTGTTTAGTACAAAATTGCAGAAGGATCATTCAATTTGATTATGTGTGTAAACAACATTCAAATTCGTGTAAACAGCATTCCAATTCGCACAGGACATGACGTGGGAAGAATCTTGGCATACAATTTCATGAATAGGCATACAGTTTTGACATTTGTGCAGTGTTTTTCATCTTATGGTAATGAGTCAGTGTGTTTTTCTGCTTATGAATGTAGAAAGAACAAGATTGAGATTCATTAGCATTTAGCAGATGGGAAAAAAGAAGAAATATGAAAAGAAACCCCCTCAGAAATATGCAAATAAAGATCACAACAACATAATCCATGACCATGTTTGACAGGCATTTTATACTGAATTGTATGCAATGGTAAAGAATAAGACTACAGAAGAATAAAAGTATAATGACATATAAACAGAAAAAAAATGTGAATGTCAAATATATATTACAGGAAAGAAATACTGAATCAAAGAGAATGAAAATGAAAATGAAAAAGAAATAGAGACCACTTACGTTGTTCCAACTGAATGGCGTAAGTGCGAAATTGATTGCCTAAAGATGAAAATGAAACTGCAATTAAGCAAGGAATTTCTTCTTCCTATCAAACTTGGCGAAATTGAATGACGGCTATTCACTACCAAATTGAATCAAATTACATTGAATATAAATGATAATTTTACTAATTTCAATGTTTAAAAAAGAATTGAACGCAAAAAGTGTTACATTGAAACACTGGAAAACCGGTGGACTATAAATTGCTTAAATTTGAATGCTTGATCATGAAATTGAATGCTGTTTTGACGAATTCGGCCGGGAAAACCTATATTATAAATTGTATGCAAAGATAAAGAATAAGATCACAGAAGAATAAACGAATAATGGCGTAATAAACTTAAAAAAAGAAAGAAATGTGAATTTCAAGTATAATAATGAACGAAAATAAATAAAGAATTAAAGAGAATAAATAAGAAAATGAAAAAGAGATAGACACCACTTACGTGTTGCTCTAATTGAATTGGTATAAGTGCGAAAGTGATTGCCTAAAGATGAAAATGAAATCGCGATTCAGCAAGGAATTTCTTCTTCCTCTCAGACTTGGCGAAAATGAATGACGGTTATTCATTACCAAACTGAATCGAATTACACACTCACACGATGCAAATAGCCGCAAAGTTTTTTAAATGTAGAAGCAAAAGATGAAACTTAAATCAAAATTGACAAGGCTATCCTTGATTTTTTTATTGATTTTTTTTTTGTTTCGTATTTTGTTTGTTTTCTGTTGGTCCAAAGCATTATTCCTTCTGTGCCAATATAATTTAATGAAAATTTAATATAAAGGGTGTTTAAAAATCCCGAAATCAAGAGGACTCTATAATGGAATTATACTTTAGACCAATCAGTTGATTTGCTTTCTTCCATCATATTCTTACAGGAACAAGACGGATTCGGATGGAGTTGTAACAACGAGAGAACTGGTGGAGGAGAATCATATGACGATAACACAACGAAAAGGAGACGTAGAAGCCGTCAGGCATTTCAAGAAAGTATGATAGGGAAGAGATATTTACAAATCAACCAAAGTATTCAAGACATGAAAATGCCTTTAATTATCATTTCATACGCTCCACAATCCTGAGTCGTGTTTATATGGAGTAATGGCATTTTATTAAAAAATAATGTTAAAATGTGCAAATGAAATCATTGCCGTCTTGAGACTCTGTTTTGTGGGGACCTTTCTTTGAAAAATGAATTACTCTTCGCATTAAAATGACAAAAAATGGATGCAAAGTGCATAACCAGGACCTTAGCTATATTTACTTAATCATAATGTTTTAATTAGAAGTCAGCATGGCCAGTGTCATAATGACTATTCGGTTCGAATCAGAGATTATTGCTTTTTGCAAAAAGTCAATAAAAACTGTCTTCAATATACCTACTCACGAGAACTTGAGACATACAAACCCAATTACAATTACAATTAGTTGTGAAAAGACTATTGCATCTTCATCTTTTCTGCGATTAATTGTATCTCATAACGATTTGCTTCTATCTGCTACAAAATGGATGGTATAAGGTAGTGTCAATTGTATGGTAAAGATACAATAATCAAAGGAGATATTATGATTTTGTGGAAATATAATAAATTATAACTCTAATTATGTTTCAAGGCCAAGATTCCATGTATCTGTGGAAACGTGACATCAAGATGGACAGCCATTTTGATCACCTTTTAGAACCTGCTATTATATATGATTTATTTTGAAGTAGATTTTTATGCTTTATAGCCAGTGTTAAAACTCGACATTCCATGGGAATGTATACATGTACTGAAATCATCAGATTATGTTTAACCCATTCGTGACAGAGGGTCCACATTATGCGTTTTGGTTTAATAACTTTTGATGCAAAGCCCTAAAAATCATACCAAATACATGAGCAGAAAGAGCAAAAAATTCTACACTTACTGTGCCCATTTTTGTTGCATCAATATTTGTTGTTTGATGCTGAAATTTTTTTAAAGGAAAATAAGCATTAAAATTCTTAAATTGGCAATGCGATGAAAATGTTAAAATTACTGTTTTCCCCTGCAAATTGGCAACTTTATGACTTCTCATCATACATTCTGTCAATTTATATTTATTTTAGATACATGATGTTTTGTAAGAAAAATGTAGCAATAAAAGAAAAATGTTGGTGTTGCCAATTTGAGGAATAAGAGGTGATCAAATCAGGATTTAAATCATTCCTGTCACGAATGGGTTAACAGTCGTAAATGAAAATCTCCAATTACGTAGTACGTATTCAGTATAATTTCTTATAACTGGTCTCATATAGCTTTAGATTATATGTAATGTTATAAGAATATGAGCATTTAGATCTTATAATTATCATGTATTGGCCAATGATATATTCCTTTGAAACAAATTAATTTATATAAAAATGAACAAAAGAGCCAAAGTGAGCGACAAGAGCAATGGACGAAGGAAAAGAGAGAGAGAGAGAGAGAGAAAGAGAGAGAGCGATTGGGAAATGAAGCGTGTGATGTAGTATTATGTAACTTATGAATGGAATTTAGATTACAAAGTCACAGTCCTGAAAATGTTAGAATGTATATATATTTCGATGCAATAAAGATGATTTTAAAATATAATTTCTGTCATGATGGTCAATGGAACGTTTTATCACTCGAGGTGTAGGTCCCCATTAAAAAAGAAAATTACTTTCTTACGCACTGCATAGCAGATGCATAGATGAAGAAAAACGATATCAGTATTTCAACACAGAAAACAAGCAGATATTTAGGAATTAGTCCTGTGATATGGCCTAAAGAGAGTGATAGTTTACAAGTGATGAAGAAAGTGGAAGAAAAGGACAAACCGGTAAGGTGGCGCGACATTTACTCCTGTCTTAATTTCTCCGAAGACATAGGGTTAGGGTTAGGGTTGTGATGGCGGTTTTTGGTTCAGAATCATGTGAGGATAAGGATTAAGCTTAGTGGTAGATTTGGGGTTATGTTTTATGTTTTACTGAACATGCTGAACGTGCAGATTTTCCATGGGAGCAACTTTCGCCGGAACAAATGTCATGGAACCACAGGTAAAGCTGCTAAAGCGAAGGATGATTATTCTATTGATTTGGAAAGACAAGATGATAGGATACAGAGTGTGCGAAAAGACGGGGAGAGTGAGTAAAAGAGGAGAAAAACAAGGGAATTGTAGAAAAACGGGAACGAGAAGGGTAGGAAAGCTGGTGTTAAGGATGGATGAAAGAGAGAAGAGAGAGAGAGAGAGAGAGAGAGAGAGAGAGAGAGAGAGAGAGAGAGAAAGCGATATGTTGGTTACGTGCCTCTGGTATTAGCCAAAAAAAAAAAAAAAAAAAAAATGTAACCAGCCAAGTTCCAAACAAGACAAAACTTTCATCATTGTTACGTGTTTATTTATAACTTCATGGTACCTTTGCTACTATGAGTCTGGTTCAATCTTTGCTTTTAACTGTACAAAACAATAAGAAGAAAATCAGAATAGGTCACTTTGTGAGAGATCAAAGTCTACTGTTTGTTTAGCTCTTTGTGTACTCGAAGTCTAGGGCTCCGTAGATATTTCTATTCGTGAGTAACCTGGTTGTCTGCGGAGTGTACTGTATTCTATGCATACATTGAATGAGTGATTCAGGTAATGGAGCTGCTTTTACTTCAAAATAAGTTACTGCACTTCAAAATAGTTTAACAAGCCCTGTATGGATGCAACACTCTCTACTATAATAGTCTCTGTTAAATAGAGTAAACTTATTAGGTAGTTATTTAGCTATATCAGTGATATCAGAATCATCATGGCGTCACAGCCTGATGAGTTACCCAACATGACTGGTTACTGGAAGCTGACGAAGAATGATGAGAACTTCGAAAAGTATCTCCAAGGAGCAGGAGTTAACTTCGTCCTGAGGAAGGTCATAAAATCGGCCACCATGTACCAAGACATCGAACAGGATGGGAACAACTTCAAGATCAAGATCATGTAAGTAAAATAAATCAACTACATAATTATATTAGGAAACGGGCCAGTATTAGTACATGCAAATCGTGGTCGCGATATTTTTCAGTGTAAATGGCAGGACAAATATAGGTTCTTAACTCTGGGTTTGTATTTATTTATTACTGTAGAATGTACAGCAGTCGCCAGGAAATATGCCGCATGCCTGGTGTCTAATACAAAATCAACATGCCTTTATCGAAAATAAGGTGACTTGTGTAACGTATTAATAGCCTTTGATAATTACATGTATTACAACATCTATTGTTTGGAGAAAAGTGATGTGGCTATTTTTGCAGTGTACAAAGAGGGAGGTGTCAGAGAAACCTGGGTATTGTTTAATATTCAGCTCAATTTTGGATGGAAACCGTGCATGCTCTATGTCACTGTTGATACAGGTCCATGCAAGTTCATGGAGGTGTTTTTAATTCACACGTGTAGAAAGCTTGTATAACGACAATTTACCAACTGCATTATGCTAGTAAAATGGCAACTCCAAACTTTTTGGCAGGTTATTCATGCTGTTCTAAGCTGAAAATTCAATGTCAGATGGTGAGGCATACTCATTCAAGTCTGATACATGGTTTTATCTTAACATGCACATGATAACCAAGCCACATTTTGCCTGAGGGATTTGCCTATCATTTTACAAGACAGTACTGCTCATTGTCCCCACTCTGATTGTCCCTGCATCCCGCCCTCTCTTGGTCATGACAAGAAAGTACAATCTCTGCCAATGGCAGACATTGAATTTGGGGATTATAGGTCATACTTTTAGATTTCTTGTGATATCTGGGGAGCATTTCATGAAGAGTTTTGTCGGTGATTTTCAGTGAATAATTTGCTTACAGCCAATCAGATGCGAGGATTTTCAGTAGCTTATAACATTTGTCAGTGATTTTGACCGACAAAACTCTTCATGAAATGCTCCCCTGGTGAATTATATCTTGCAGTATGCCGGTTGCTACACAGGAGGTTAACTTCACAGTGGGTGAACCTTTTGAGCTGTATCACAGTTTCCGCAAGGTGACTCTTCACAGGATAGCTAGGCAAGTCTGGCTCCCCCCCCCCCCCAGACTGAATATCGTCACTGAGAAAATAGTGTTCATGATTTTCCCTTCTTGTAGTGTGATTTGGTTTTTCACAAAGCCATCAAAATGTAGGTAGGATTGCTTTTATAACAACGGAAGGATCCATCCACATTTAGGAGAAGTTTTCAAAGGTGTTTGTGTATGGGGGTGGGGCTAAGGAATAACTTTGAGATCAGAAAAAGAGGTTTAAAATGTTACAGAAATTCACATTTTTATTGGTGGACCCGTATGCTTTTTTATAGTCTGGAATGACTAAGAGATAGCAATATGAAATTCTGCATACATGAATATTTTTCTTGCATGTATTTATGTGCGATATGACATACGAATTAAATGAACTGTTTAGAGGTACATTTTCATGTTAATAAATCAGGATTTCATATCTCAAATTCTGTTTATCCATCATCAAGCCGTTGATCAGCATATATTTTTATGTATATGTATCCCTAACACCGATAAAAAGATTTCTCTGTCCATCTTATATCCACCTGTACAACGACGGGGGGGGGGGGGGGGGGGGGGGGGGGGGGTCCATCAGGAGGTTTTCGGTGTCAAATGCATCTCTTTATGCAATATTTGGAAATTACATTTTTCAAGAAAGACTGAAATCACGGTATGATTATAGATCAGGCCATGATTTTGTTAAAGCAATCGATTTCACTATTATTTTCTCCATTCAGCTGGGAAGGAAATGCATTGATATTGAAGTCATCTAAGCCTGGTGACGATGAACCGGAAGAGAAACGTGAGCTTGAGGATGACGTACTGGTTCTTACACTGACCAAAGGAGGCGTCACGACCAAAAGATATTTTGAAAAGTCAGAGAAAAAATGATCATATCTATTCTGCTGGTAAAAAAAAAAAAAAAAAAAAAAACTTGGTGACTTAAATCTCATTACTGTGTGAAATTTTGAACACAATGAAGGATTTGAAAAATCTTGATTAAAGAAATTACCTGTTAAATTCACTTATTCATCTGTATGTTTTTTTAGTGTGCAATTAGTATGCATTTCATGGGAAATACCATCTTTGTATGGGTATATCAAAGTATGTTGAATAAATTTTGTCAACTTCCCACTCTCTCGGAGCCATTCTTTCCATCCAACTCTACCCCATACCCCCAATCTCCACTCTTCTTTCTATCTCAATTTTTAAATCTTCCTTGTTTCTCACCTCTGCAATCCCTCAACCTTCTCTCAGCCATCACCCCCTCCCCACCCCTTCATCTCTAACACCCATCCAATTCTCCATTCTCAATCTATTTGCCTCCTCCCTTACTGAAATCCACCCACATCATTTTTCCAACCTTCTACCTATTCCCTTGAATGTCTATATGTTTCTCTCTAAATAAGTAGTGTAATCTCCCACTCTTTTATTCTATGATATTAGGAAATTCAGAGGGTTTTTTTTTTTAGGAGCAATATACCATTAAACAAAACAAAATCTACTAATAACGATTGACTAAATCTCTTTAAATTTCGGATAGTGTTAATTGCAAATGTTTCTAAAATCTCAGATTAATTCTGGGGCCAACTTTTCCTCCACGTTAGAACCTCCTAGATACAGTATATTCTTTTTAATCATTGTATGGATAAATATGTCTTCCTCCTTCTGTTATTTTTTCTTATCTGTAACATTTTCTTGAGTTGCTTATGTTGCATCTTTCTGTTTGTTGTATATAATGCGATATGTATTCTTATCTTCTTGGTCAAAATATTGTTCAACATAGCCCTCGGGCTACGATACGATATTTTTTCTTAATAAAACATACGATTATGATCTTAATGTCTCCAGGCCACCGTGTGATGAAACCCATCTCTATAAGCAATGCCATACAATGGGTACAACAAAACTGCGTGTTTACTTGGCTGTTGGCGCCCATATCACGAATTTACCAGCAATATCTTCAATGAAAACTTGATATCACAAAGAATTTTTAAAAAAGTAAATTCTTTAATTCGAACTATTTCACTGCTTGATACAATTTATATTTATTCTTTAATCTCTTTAGTGGTAAAGCTCAAATGCCCTTTCACCTGAGCATGCCAGGGCAAATTGCCCGAGATCGAAGCGCCAGTGGTAAGACGTAGATTCCTTGAGAGTGTCAGAAGTAAAATGCCTGAGCTAAAAATTGTAGAGGTAAAACTTCAAGAAGTATTGTTACAAGAGATAATTATTTTAAGATTCTGAATCACGTGAATACCGGTAATTTTTTTTTTCAAATTAAAAGAAGTAATTTCACTTCATTTATTCACCTCTTGTAAAAAGCACATCCAAAAATACAAAAATATACAAAAAGAAATACATCAAAAAATTCAGCATACAACTTCATCGACAACAAAATCATAAAAATGATTCACAAAAGGGAAATAATAACAATTTTTAAAAATACAAATACAAATACACTGTACAAGTAATGATGATATTAAGCAGTTTGAATCAGCTTGTGAGATTTTTTTTCGTTATGCAACAATGGGCACAAGTAAGACAATAAAATAGATACCTCCTTATTGATGACGTCATTGGGCATATGCAATGTAATAGGCCACGGGCTAGCCAGGTTCATATCCCATATATCAACAAAGATCACACCAACATTTTTAAAGATATCCCTAGTAAGCTTTCTCATTTCATCGAAGACAATGTCTCGAGCTGGAAAAAGTGACCACTTGTCTACAGGATGAGGACTCTTGGCAACCACTACGAGGTCTGGACACGTCTGCCTAGCAACCAAAATGGCCTCCCTGATGCCTTTCAGCCAGTCGATGTAAGCCTCCCATTGCCAGACAGAGAAGTGTGCCCAGGGACTGAACACGACCACATTCCTGCAGGTATGTCGGGGTAACTCGAGGATAACATCGACTTCGAATTTGACCGCCGAGAGATTGACGAAGACCGACTTCGGATGGGCAGTGAGAGGGTGGAAGATGAAAGTAAGGTTAAGATTTGCTTCTTCATCACGCCTCCGCAGAGTGAAAACCCTCTGGTGATCCTCCTGGCGTCCTAGTCCTAGAACCTCCGCAATGGCGGCGAACCATTGTCTCGTAGTCGAATCACCAGTGAAGAAGACGTTGACATCCCGAAGACATAAATGTACATTGGTCTTGGTCAAGGGGATTCGAGGACCACATGTCAATGAGAACCAGGTCCTATTCCACCAGTATCCTTCTGTCAAAGGAGAGGGCATTCCTGGCTCACAGGCCGGTAGGCCGGGCGATCCATCAGAAAGTAAGTGTGGTTTTCTTGTGTCACCCACTATAACAAGAACAAAATTAAACTATCATTACTGGAGAAACACCAAACATAATTATTCAGAGCACAATGCAGAATATATTGAAAATGCTTAGACAATGAAATATTTCTTATTATTTGAATCCGGTCACAGTTTTTTTTTTTTTTAAACCATACGACATAAAAAGTACTATGAAAGATCTAGGCCATTCATTTTCCAACTTCTTGATGGACATAAGGCTCACATTCTTTTTGCATTGATGTACCATGTTGATGTCCAAAAATGTTCCTGACAAAAAGGTAATGAACCAGAGGACCCCTTCCTGAAGGTCCTTCAGTACATTCTCCAGCACTGCTAGATATTGCCAGGTATCCATTAACATGATACACATGGGTATAGAAGGAGAAAAACAAATCAGTTATACACAATTCTTCAGGATGTCTATGTGTCATCGAATCCAGGAGAGTGTGTCATAAAGCTGGTCGTAGAGTTACGAATGACTTTACTAACAACTTGAATAACTATGGCAAGCCAAATGAGATTCTCATTTTTTATAAATCGCATCAGCTAAAGGTGAAATATGCAGACATAGATTAACATTACGATTGTTTACAAACATTATTATTGAGAAGTATATAATTTAATCGAGATTATGGGAACTTTTCACACTTTGTTAAAGCTTTGGAAAAAAAAAAAACTTTGGGCATCCCATTTGGCTTGCCATATTCCAGTCATTCATAAAATCGTGTGTCACTTTACGAACAGCTTTATGAAACACACCCCAGGGCCTTTACCGATTTACCACCAGTGTTTCTTCCACATCTAGCAAGCACAACAAATGAAATAATATACAACACTATAATGTGCTTAGAAATTTTTTCAGGGCTATATTCTGTACTGTACAAACTGAAATGTGTAGAGCATTAGAGCAATGTGTTCTTTATGGCAGTTATCTTTCCAGGAAAATTAAAGTGGAAGGTAATGAAAAGTGTCTGAACAACGAGCTATACTCACCCATCACGCCCATATCACCAGTTACAACGATATCACTTGGAACATTCTGGACGGCTGCGTAGTAGTATGGTCTGCCATAAACAAGAAATGTGCCAAGGAAAAAATGATAATGTATTGTTTGAAATATACCCCGAAAACAGAAATTTTGAAGTCGAATTATGTAAAGAAATTACACGAATCAGTTATTCAGTGTACGCTTTTGGTAATTCAAAATAACCTGTGGCTTATGTAATAAGATTCTATTTCCCATGAGTGGGGTTTATCAAAAGCTCCTTCACATGCAATGGCCAGACCAAATGGCATTATACTACAGGAGCACTTAACATGCTTAACCCAATGACTACTGAATTCTCTCATTCCAATAGGCTAAATACAGATCCCACCCGCTTCCAGTCGCCTATAGGTGAAAGAAAACGAAAAGGAAAAAAAATGCATGTCATGAAGCACTTACATTCCTCTAATATGTACAACCTGCCGGATGTGTTTATTAATTCGAATGTGTAGCAATGTATTTTGTCTTTCTGTTTGTATCTCTCATTAATGTTTTCGGATTAGAGGATCCCATTATAGGTTCCGGCGCAGTTGACCCCCTCCAACGCATGAGAAATTTGCTCAATGCACAGAGCCGGATTTTATGATGCAACCCCAGAAAATATCAAGTGGGAGGACCGTCTGACGCCTGACCTGTAGACTCCTAGTGAAAAGTTTTACCAAATTACTAAAGAAATACAGAAACCCGCGCGTATATGGCGTCAATATTGGGCACACACGAATCGTACCCCAAAACTACTGAACAACAACAACAACAACAACAATGTATTTTGACGAACTCCCTAAGATGAAAAATGAACAAATTCTGAAATTTACCATGAACTCTCACACAGATTTATATATCATAAGGCTTGAGAAATGCCAGTGGTTGGCAGAGAAATCAGTAATTTCAGACTGAAATGTTTAGGTCACCTAAATGAGAGCTGAAGTATTCTGGATAGTAATGAAAGTAATGGGTCTTCTAAAGGATTTATTAGCTGGTTGGTAGTATCCTGCTACTGAATTGCAGTCCTAATGATGCTGGTAGTATAGACTGTGCTTAATTGCACTATATACCTGTGCTTTATGAAGAAATTACGTAAGCTGTAAAGGCATAAAATTTACCTTCGATTTTTTTTTGGGGGGGGGGGGGGGGGTGGGACAAAATTAATGATTTTGAGCAAACAGATAATTAACGTGAAAATCTAAGACGCACAATCTTGGCATGGAATATTTTTATATATTTTAAAATCATATTATTGTCTTCTTCATCACCTATGAAAAAATTTCGAGGTTGGGTACGGTTAAACTAAGATAATTTTTGGAAATAGCTTCTTTTTGAGTGAAAAGTTTGATCTGTTTACATCATCTCTGTGTAGCACGGGCTTGGAAAAGAATTGAAAATAAATACATAAATGTGAGTTGATGTCCCATGCATGAAGTCTTCAATCATAATCCCAGCTCACCTATAGAGATACTTCTTCCTCGATGTTGATAAACGTTTCTTGAGGTCTTTCGTGTAGAGTAATGGTGATCCATAAAGGCCAACCAGTGCGTCACATGGGAGGCTCTTCGGTGGATCACAGATGATGAGGGAATAACGAAGGGCGTGGCTAGGTTTTATTATGCATTTGTTCGTCCAAGTTGCGTCAAAACCGAGGAAACACGAGGTCCGTTCTGTGATTTCTCCCTGTTGAAAAATTCCTGACCAGCTGGGAGCTCTCATGCTGTGGCTGAAATAGGATTTATGAAATCAAAGATAAACTTGAATTCTGGTCATACGATAGCAAAGTCAAAGAAACCGTTTGAAGGTAATTTGAAAATGTTAATCGTAGTAAATTTTTAAAAATAGTGTATACCTGCAGGTATTGAAATAATCGCGAAAACAAAATGATGTTGGAATCAGAATATTCGCAGATTTCTCTCAACCCTAAACACCCAGTTTCTCATTCTCCTGCTTTCATCATGTTCATAGACGTACCGGGGGGGGGGGGGGGGCTGGGCGGTTCAAGTTCCCACATTATACGGCGAGGGAACCCGAATATAATTATCTTCTAGTTTTATTCGGTGACAATATAACCAAGAAACAGAATAGTCTCCGGCATGGAGGCATTCGAATGCCCAGAAAATTCGGACAATGAAAAGTCTAAAAATATAACTGTTACATGTTATTAATGTAAATGGCGAAACAAATCGTGGTCTGAAAATATCCCTTTCTCTATTCTAATATATATATATATATATATATTCAAATATTTAAGTTCACTTCCAGACTAATCAGATTTATGATTCTTTTTTTTTTTTTTTTCTGTTTTTATTGGTTTTCATAAAATAACAGTAACAAACAATATAGGCTGACAATAAGTTCAAGGCTAAACACATTAACAAGCTAAATTATCTAAAGTTAACTTAATAATCAGCCACAAACATCCATCCTCACAACATACCACTCACACATACACAGACCCACACACACACACACACGCACGTCTTCCCAATGTTAAAAGCTTGTATAAAGTTTAACTTTCTTCATACTTTCCTATGTTATAAAAGAGGACCCTCATTACTGCATAACAAGTACAAATTACATCAAATAAGTACAATAATTGAAACAGGATAAATTTCCTTAAACTGTATGGTCCATTTCTTAAAATGAGCACTCAGCTTATTCTTTTTTTGAGCTATCTTATATTCTACATTTGTTTTGATTTAACCATTGAGATAAAAGCTTCAAACCTCAGTTCTTTCTCCTGAAATTTGCAAGAGTAAATATAAAATTTCAAATACAAAAATAGAACATTAATACAAGAGTCATGTTTACTTCCCGTATGTACACCAAACAAATAATTGAATTTTGAGAATACTAATTCACGGGAAATGTCAGAATTAGTATATATTTTATCCATCAAATTTTCCCAGAGAGGGACTACTTTATTACAGTTGCAAAATAAATGATCCAATGTTTCAGGTTCTTCTAAGCAAAAATAACAATCGGGGGAATCTCGTTTCCTTATCCGAAACAAAAAGGCATTAACTCCAATAGCATTGTGAAAAATCTTAAAATAAAAACTTCTCAGTTGAGTTTCTATTGTACATCTAAAATTATCCCTGTGTATTATGGACCAGTCTATCTCTTTAGGCTGGCGCCCAAAAAGCTCTTCCCACTTACTCTCCCTCTTAGTATTGGAAGTACAATACTTTTTTTGTAACATATGATATGCATGTTTAGGTTTTTTCTTTTGAATCAATAAATTATTAACAATCTTCCTAAAAATATCTTCATCTGTGTGCACAGCATCATCAAACCAGCTAAGATAGATTCCATTCATGAGAGAATCATATTTTCTACGGTCCCTAATAGGAATGTCAAATTCGATAACCAAATCTTCAAATAATTTTGCATTACCAACACCATCATATAATTGTGAGATGGAATAAATACCTTTCGCATACCATATTGGATAATAAAAATAAGACCTGTGCTTTAACCTCACATTCCTATTCCACCAAATAAATTCTTGTAAATGATATTGGCTGTAACCAAATTCATTAAGCATATTTTGCCTATACAGATACCAAGCTTTGATAGATTCTATCAGTTGACAATTTTTTAACTTAGACAAAACGATGTCTGGGGCATCTGCCCTAAAAAGGGCTAAATTGTCTTCACAAAAATCAGATAAAATATTCAGTTCTATTACTTTCCAAGCACTCTTATAATTGTCATCCAAAAGTCTAGTAACCCAATACATTTTCTGAGCTTGTGCAAATACCAGAGGATTTATCATTCTCAACCCCCCTTCCTCATAGTCATTGCACAAAAAATGCCTCTTGACTCTGTCGTTTCCATTGCTCCAAATGAACTTAAACAGCATGCTATTAAGTCTTTTAAAAAAAGTGTTAGGCAGATTGATACACAGAACACTAAACAAATACAACAACTGGGGAAGTAACAAAGACTTAACAACTGCAATCTTGCCCAAAAGAGATAAATTTCTGTGCTTCCAACAGTTCAAAATTTGCTCAATAATGCCCAATCTGGGGACATAATTCAATTCATAAAGCGCTTTTGTATTTAGAGAAAATACTACTCCTAAAGCTTTAAATGTGTTCTTTCCCCAGGTCAATCCCTGAGCAGTTATTGGGATGAAATCACTACCTTTCAATTTACCAATATGCACAGCTTCCGATTTATTTACATTGATTCGACAGCCAGAAAACTTTGCAAAAAGGGCTAAAGTGTCAAACAAATGTTGAAAGGAGTCTGATTCTCCATTCAAATAGCATATTGTATCGTCTGCAAAGAGACTTATTTTCTTTTCTAAAGGTCCAACAGGAATTCCTTTAATAAGAGGGTTGGATCTAATAGAAATTGCCAAAATCTCAATTGCTAACAAAAATAAAAGAGGAGAAATTGGACAGCCCTGAAATATGCCTCTGTCTATAAAAACAGGGTCTGAAATAAATCCATTATTTAATATCCGGCTATTTCTACTGTTATAAAAGGTCTTTATCCATTTTATGAAATTATTCCCAAAATTAAAATATTCCAAAACTTTAAATAAGTACTTATGTTCTATCCTGTCAAAAGCCTTTTCAAAATCTAATAACACAATTGAGCCGGGATCATTGTTTACATCTGTATATTCAATCAAATCAATAATGGTACGGATGTTTGAGCCTATAAATCGCCCCTTCATAAACCCTTGCTGGTCTACGTGTATCAAAGTGTCCAAACATGGTTTCAAACGACTACTCATGACTTTAGCAAGCAGTTTATAGTCTACGTTCAACAATGAAATGGGGCGATAATTCTTCACCAGCATAGGATCTTTATCCTTTTTCGGAAGAAGTGTTATTAACCCGCACCTCTGCGAATTTGACAACAACCCTACTTGAAACGAATAATTATAAGAATCTAGCAATAAATCTATTATGTCATTGAAAAAAGTTAAATAAAACTCACAGGGAAGACCATCCAATCCCGGACTTTTATCCTTACCCATTGTCTTTAGTGCATTCAATATTTCGTTTTTGGCTATAGGTTTGTTCAAATTTAAAACTGACTCTTCCCCTAACAAAGGAATATCTAAGGGTGCAACAAAATCATTAACAGATTCCATATCATTCTGAGAAACTTCTGAAGAATCCAAATTCTTATAAAAAGTATAAATTTCATGTAAAACTTTTTTAGGATTGACCACAATTGAACCACTATTAGTTTTCAATTGACGAATATTCTTTTTTTCATAGCTACGCTTTTCCAAATTACAGAAATACTTGGAGCTCCTCTCCCCGTACTCTGCCCATTTAATCCTTGATCTAACTATAGAACCAGCTGTTTCCATATCCAGAAGCTTGTTTAACTCGGTTTCCCCTGCCTCTAAGACTCCATACAGCTTCTGCAATTCATCCTTATCAGTACAGACACCAATTTTTTCTTTTAGGGAAGAAATACTTTTCAGTAATTTGGATTTGTTCTTAATCTTTTCTTTTTGTTTTCTGCTGCAGTATTCAATACAGATCCCCACAATGGTACATTTGAAAGCATCCCAGATAGTGAGTGGATTACAATCTGAATCAGCATGCAATTCTTTGAATTCCTTAATTTTATCTTTAATCATGGTACAAAATTCGCTATCATGTTTCAAATATGATGTATTTAACTTCCAATAACCCTTGCCTCTCGGAATTTCATCCAGTACAAGATTTAAATTCACCATACAGTGGTCTGAGCATATACCAGTTACAATATTAGAATCTTTCACACAAGTCAACAAATCACTGGACACAAAAATATAGTCCAATCTAGAGGAAACTAATGGACTTCTCTGGTGCCGTGTGAAAACCTTATCTCGACTGTGGTCTCTTCTCCATACATCAACAAGGCTTAATTCCTCGACATACATGTTAAAACAACTTTTAGCCTGAATATTATGGTGAACAGGACAGGAGCCCTCATAGTCCAAGGGGCCTACTGTGATATTCAAGTCACCTGCTAATACAATCCTTGAGTTACCTACATCATCTACTTTTGCAAACATATTGACAAAAAACTCTGGTAAATCCTTGTATGGACCATATACATTGACCAATATGAGATCCATATCTTTTACACTCATATGAAGGATAAGAAACCTTCCTTCCGGGTCAGAATATGATGATAATAAAGATATTCTCAAAGAAGACTTAAATAAAATAGCTACTCCTCTGCTATTTGTTGTGTAACTACTGAACATAGCCTGCCCACCCCATTGGGGGCGCCATAACATTTCATCACTTTTACTTGAGTGTGTTTCCTGAAGAAAAATTATATCATATTTGGATTCTCGTAAAAAATTAAATACTTTTTTCCTCTTAAAACCATCTTGAAGGCCTCTACAATTAAAAGTGTTAAGGCGTAATGACATTAAAAGCAAGCATACACTGAAACTCTTGATAAACCTTCACATCAAAGTCTTGAAGCAAAAAAACCCTACTACATTGGAAGACCACACTCCACAACAAGCATACACACACACACAAACACGCAAACTCATTCCTACAATTCTTCATAGACAGCGAATTTCCTAGTAAACACAATGGGCATCATCTAAATTTAACTATCTAATATGTAAGCCAAAGTTGATTATTTAAAAAGGTAAAGGATCCACAGAAAATGACTCACTGTGGAGATTATTATTAAATTAAAAAGTAAGTATACATTCTTTACTTTACAAAATTGTTTCTACCCGAAACAGATCATAACTACTACATGTAAGTTATAGTCATATTGAAATAATTATACATATTTACAAAAACAAAGAACAACAAAAAAAAAATCCTCTTAACTGCATTCTTAAAACTTTGCTAAAAAAAGAAAATTGCAGATACAGCAAAGGGCACATAGATAACATTTTAATACAGTGTTTTAAAAGTACATGTACAAAAAACATCATAGCTGAGTGTTCATTAATGACTGAAAACGAGAAAAAACAAAGGCAAAGGTAGGATTATAATAACCCTTGATTAGGTTGATGCATGCACAAAAGTAAAGGTGTGCCAATAGTTCAAATGGATCAAACACTAAACATCAATTCAGTTAATAATAAAAATAAGCTCTAAAAGCCTGTAAACTACAATACAAGTATAGTAGGTCAAATAGCGAAAAAGGCTAAAGTTAAAGTTAAGCATCTCTAGTAACACCAGTAACACTATCACGGATCCGTATGATGGCAGGGTAAACCATGAAGGCATTTTTCCCTTCTTTCTTCAGTTTGATCAACTGTGGTAGTTTCTCTTTTCTCATCAACTGCACTCTACGGCTATAGTCATCGGAGACAAACAGTCTTTCCTCATGACCGTTCTTCTTCTTGTCTTTACTCTTGAAGAACTCAATCAGGGACTTGCGAGCTTTTTCCTTATGCAGGTAGGTGCTAAATCCGACATGAATCGGACGAGGGCGGGGATTCTCCTCCCTGGATAACCTGCCACTCCTATGTGCTCTTTGAATGGCCTCCTTGATTTCAGGACAACCGGCATCCTTCAGCAGGTTGCACACGAATTTTACACAATCACCCCCTTCAGACTTCTCTGGAACATTGAACACCACGATGTTATTACGCCTGCTCCTATTCTCGATGTCATCAACTTTTTCATCAGCTTTTTTCAGGGCGACAGACAACCGGCTCACTTCATCCTTCAGATTGGCAATATCCAGCTCCATATTCTCATGCTTCTCTCGGCACTCCGCATACAGGAAATCTAAACGGCTTTCTAGCCGGGCCTCAAATGCACGAAACCAGGCCGGTGCTTGCTGGCTACCATCCGGATCAAGATGCGCTGCGCCCATGACACTTCTAGCCAGTGTCGCGTTCGGGGCAGCTCCGCTCGGGCTCTCACTAGCGTGTCGATCAGACATAGCGGCGGTTGCATGCAGCGACAAATTTTCAGATGAATTGCTAAAATTGTTGCTTACCGCTAAGTTTGTGGCTTGAGAAACTCCCTGAGTGATCACCTTGGGTTTTTTCTTCTGCGGAGTGGACCCAGAGTTGAATCCAGGACTAGGCTTAGACTTTTTCGGCATTTTTATCCCAGGTGTTTACTGACGAACTCTACACGTACGGCGCCATCTTGAAAACCCCCAGATTTATGATTCTTCTGGTTGGATTAGTTGGATAAGTAAAATATATTTTTGTTGTTTTTTCCTTTTTATTATTTTGTTCTGATCGTGATGTAAGGAATAACTTACAGGTATTCCGTTCTGAGCCACTTGGCTAATTCAGCAGGATGTACCAAGGTGATACGTAGTTTGATCAACCCACTCCAGCCAGCTACAAAGAGTAAGGTGTAAAGACCATTCTCATGGTCTAATATTCGCCCAACAGTAGAGGCTGGGAACAAAGGAGAACATGGCTGAAGATTATGAATGAAAAATAAAATGAATACGAAAAGGAAACAAATCACCCGTTATTTCAAGAGAGGATTCAGTTAATTACCTTTAAAGACATTCAGTCGTGGGTTTTCATGGGGAGTGAATCATAATTTGCTGACACCAGACTTTGTAAAAAGAACTGGAAATACCTTTAATAGAGCTGCATTTCTGGAGCACAGCAAAACAAGCTGTCGCACCATAAACATTCTTCTGCCTGCTTCAAGCATTCTCGGACCAGGAAAAGCGAGATAATGACTTTGCCATATATTGGGCAAAGGGTGGAATATACAGAGCATTACATAAAGTCTGTTGGTCATAAAGCTCATAGTGATGGACAACACCTGTTACTGGGTAGGCACCATGGTGTCAGATTCCCCATGAAAGCCCACGATTGAGCGTCTTTAATCTCTAAAATATTTTTAAAATTTATTTCCATGCAATGAGTTCCTCAAATAATTCCGAATACCATCTAAATAATTCCTTTCACGATTATTAAAATAGCAATGATCAAAACTCAGCATTTGATCTGCTGATCACAATATTTACCCATGATATTGGCATCCTCCATGACAGCAAACCAATAATCTCCTCCCATTATCTTCGCTCGTCCATGGATGTCTCTAGCCTCTAATGTGAAATTCAATACGTCCCCTAGTAGCACAGTAACTAATGTATTGTTGTCTGGAGACCATGGGATGGTGTCGGACCCACGGATGACTGAAACCAGGGATACCGTGGACATCACTGGGTGGGTGGGTCCACAACTTGATGGCCAGGTTCGTATGGCTCCAATGACTGATTGATAGGCCTCTTCATGATGAGAGAATCTCACAAACTTTGTCTGGTGAATCTCCTTTCAAATGATAAAATAACTGCATAGTTGAAGTTTTGAATTTAATTATTTCCCGACTGACAGGAAAACATTTCCCCCTATCTCTTAATCAATATCTTATCTTTATAATTATTCTAAATCTACTGCTATCCAGAAAAACACACTTAAAGTTGACATGGGGCACCTTCCGCTAGGTTGCCGAGGAGGGGTAACTTTACATTTAAAAAAGGACACGTCTTATGAGGATGTCAATGGCGACGTCGCGGCGACGTCTCCGCCAGTGAGATACGGCCTTTAGGGCTATCCTAGACAACCAAGGTGCCTGGAAGAAGATCATTTTTCGTGTACCAGTCTTGAGCCCATAATTTGCTACAAGTACGAATGGACCTGCCATCCAGGAGCGTATATATTAAAAAATGAGTGAGGGGGCACTAACCTAAAAGGCAGGTGCAAAGTAAATGGTTCAGTCTCACATGTGACGTAGTCATACTGTATTTTTCTTTTAATTGATTTATTCCATTTCTTTCTGCGGCCCTCAAACATGGCGATTTAGTGCCATATTCTCGGTAGCACAAATGTTGAAGGCAAAATTCAGTGGCTGCAAGATTATATCCTAGAGTGAAGAAGAACAGCATGAATACATCAGGAAAAATATCCCTCGAAAATAGGAAATTTATTTTACTGTTAATGCTTTTGCAGTTTTCTAGACAATGGCCTCAGTGCAGGAAAATGGTTATCCTCACAATTACATAAGCGTATTGCTGCTTCTGAATAACAAACATAGATAAACCGTTTAATGTAAATGGCTGATTTTACTTACCAGTTTATCTAGGAGAGCTCCCAATCCTGATAGAATTATAAGACAAATGGTACCAAACACTCCATATCTTCGTGCCTTTGTCATGCTTGTCGAACTCATTTTGTTAACTCCTTCAGAGTCTTATACATGATTCTCTATCCGCTTTGTCCGTCTTCCCGAGATGCAAATCGAACAAGTGGAAGTGCCAAATTATCGTTAATCCGTTTAGCGAAAAAGAAAATGATTCTGGTAATCCTTGTACGAAGAAATTATACGAAAAAAAAAAAAATAAGTATCCATTCCACCCATTCATGTTCAGAAGGTAATGTAAAATCTGTGAAATTTTCCAATTGAGTTTCATAAATAGATGGTGAGGTAAAACTGTAATCGAAGTGAAATTTGATTGTCTGAACGGTCGGTGAAGTGATTGACAGAGCGTTATATTTTTGAGAAGGAAATACATTTCTGACACTCAATATAGAGTTAATTGCTAACATGAACATTGGAAAGTCCAGAGGTGGCCAAAAAGATATGAAAGACCGACTCACCCTTCCCCAGGGTGACCAGATTTGGGATTCTGAAATACGGGACTTTTTTAGGCCTTTACTTCAGAGGGCCAGTGGGCATGGCACAATAGAGAAATGAGCATCGGCTTCATTATCGTTCTCTGAAAGTTGACACTAACCACACTACTTACCACAGCGGAATTCCGTCCTCATTATGGAGAAAGGTGATTAAACTAGAGGGTAGTTAGATTGTTGTATTGATTCGTATTTCTACATCTCTTCCAACGGATAAGGAGGTGTTTTTTCCTGTATTCTTAAGAATGACGATGTGTTTGCTGGTTGATTTATGTTGATGATTTTTGTAAGAATGAAAACAACCTAGTAACATCGCATTTGTACTTGCACGTAGGAAAGCTTTGGTGTTATTTGTAGTTTACGCTATAGTACTTGGATTCGGTAAGAGGTGGTATTTTCAACTCAAGGTTGGTTGATAGAAAATAGGCCTTGTCTCAGACACTTTATAGCTTCAAGCTCTATTATTTTAGACTTTTTACGGGTTTAGGCCCACATCAACAGGAGAGGGAGAGGGAGAGGGTGCACCATTCCTAGCTGATTACCTTGTACCTTTGTCATTTAATACATGGCCTCCTCATTGACTGAAAAGATATTTATCAAAACCACTTTGCAGCTCGAAAGCTGAATTGCATCGAATGTACCTTCCTTTTCTAAGGCATTACATTACATAACAAAATGCAATTTGGAATACATTATGACATTTAATCACGATATTTTTTTTTTATAGATAGCAATTCAAATAAAAAATTTTGAAATAAAATGGAGGAACTAAATCGGGAAGGAGAGAAAACGTGAACAGGAAGGAGAGGGCAGATATGGGAGAAAGATAGATAAGGGGTGTGAGGAGAAAATAAAATCAGACCATTAAATGGGGGAAGGGTAGGAGGGGAGGGAAGAGGATGTGTAGGAAATACTATGGGGAGATGATGAAGAGAAAATATCCGAAAAATGGAGAGGGGAGAGAAAGGGAGAACAGGCCGTAGAGACTGCAGGGGCGTTAGCGGGCGGGGGGGGGGGGGGGATGGGGAGATGCATACCCCCACACACATTTTGAGGTGGACTCATTATGTGTACAAAAATATGTACGAATGGGTTAATCACCCCCCCCCCCCCGAGATATGAGGACCTGTCTACACTAATGTTTGAAAGGAATGGTCTTGTGTTATGTCCAGTAAAAGGTTATTTATGAATTCAAGTCAAACAGAGAACAGTTCGAATATAATAATCATATTCATGAAAGACGAAGAGGTATGAAGGGAAAAGAAGGTTGAGAGAGGTTAAGGAAGATAATTTTAAAAAAATACAAAGGAAATGAAACAGACGAGAGGGAAGGAGAAAGCAGCAGAAAGGAAAGGAAACGTGAAAATTCTGAAAGAGATTGTAAATGAATATGAAATATTTCTCACGCTCATATTAAAAGGAAGAGAAATGTATAAAGGTATACACAAACGTATCAAGCGTGTTGGAAATTATACATTCATAAAACACGGGATTACAAATTATCAAACGGATCATGAAAACTTGAAATTTAAGACTGATTATGATATCTATAGTTGCGATTTTAAAAAGAGGTGCCTCTTTTAGAAAAGAGGTACTCCAAGTGATGTTGGAATTAGGTGGTTTTCATATATGTTTCGTCCCCACCTTTATGAAAAATTCTTATTAAAAGATTGTTAAAACTGTTCTCATAATTTGCCCTCAAGATTGCAAGCCATTCAATGGAGCATATATTATAGGGATCTCCAATGAAGCCTAACATCCCAGCTCACGAGTCATTGCTTGATAAAATATTGTACTTTGTATATTTTACGAGTAAAGTACAATTCAGTTCGGGGCTGTGCTGCATGGTGCTTGCCCAGGTAATGAACATTCTAATATCAAAACTTAACGATCGAGCAAAAATCATGAAACCCTTCTGCTTTCGCACACTATATTGATTATTGCACGTTAGTACATTATTTCTCAAATTTTGGCTATATATTCCATTGTTTCAGCCGTATGTTTGAAATACGGGACAAAACGGCGGGGAGGTTCGTACGGGACGCGGGACAAATGGTTCAAATATGGGACTGTCTCTTAGAATCCGGGACGTCTGGTCACCCTGCCCTTCCCGGCTCTCATTTTCTTCCCAAATCGCCTTCCATGCATCTGGGGCGGGGTTCACAAAGAGTTAAGTTGGACTTAAAGTCACACTTGAATTCCTATTTGCGTACTGTGTATTATGCATCACCGTATTCTGGTATTGGTCAAATCATACTCAGGGGACTCGCGCTACTGGGAAGTAAGCTCTGTCAACATGGTCAATGAGATTACGCGTTAAACAATACCGGATGCGCCAATATGACTTTAAAGGAGAATGCAACCCAGACATCAGTGTGCTTCTAGTGAATGAAGAAAAACAAGAAGAATAAACAGTGAAAGTTTGGGGAAAATCGAACAATCTGTTCAAGAGTTATGAACTTTGAAAGTTTAAATTAATCCTTGTTCTAGGACACCTTAAATTGGCAACTTTGCCAGCATCTGTGATGTCATCGTGGACAACTCTCCATTCGTTTTGTACAAAGAATTCAACATTTTCTTTACTTTCAAGAGAAATAAGATTTTTTTAAATTTATTGTTTGAGTATGACATGGCTATATCCATTCTGCAAGCATATGGGAAGAATTATGTTGATTCCTGACTTGAAATTTCATATAAATCAATTTTTTGGAAAAATTATGTACAAAATGAATTGAGAGTTGTCCACGGTGACATCACAGATGCTGGCAAAGTTGCCAACTCAAGGATCCTCATGATAGGGATTTACTGAAACTTTCAAAATTCATAACTCTTGAACAGATTGTCCCATTTTGCTCAAAATTTCACTGTTAACTCTTCTTGGTCATCTTTATCCACTAAGAGCACACTGATGGTCGGGTTGCATTCCCCTTTAAGTCCAACTTATCTCTTTGTGACCCCCCCCCCCCCCCTCCATCTATTTCTCTTTCTGTTCCATCCCTACGCTTGCTCTCTTTTAAAATAATACTGTTCACAATCATGCTCTGCCGGTAACTTTAAAGTTTTTTTTTCAATAGAATTGAAGAAGGTACACTCGAACCGGCTTCTTTTATTATGATCGAATAGAGAACATCATGGTCCCTGTAACTTTTTAAATCTCGCTAAGTATTACTGCTGATATCATGTGTGAAGCTACCGGGGTGCAGGTAGGTAGGTATAGACGAACAATCATTGTGAACGGACAGTTTCAATTCTGGAAGTCATTCGTTTTTAGTATAGAGGCCGGAATATTCACTTTACCTCCCTGGAGTCTAAAACCCTATTTCTGTGAGATCATGTTTCACCTTCCGTTTTTGTAAAACATTCATAATTTGGCATTTCTCTAATTAGAGTTTACACGTTTTGTCCAACAAAAGTTACTATCATGCTTAAGCCTTACTTCAGACAGAATTTTAATAATTTTCTCTGTAGTTAAACAGCCATATTGCTTTACATGCGATAGTGTTATTTATGTATATTAAGATCAGTTTGATTCAATTTGATTTTAAACACTTCAGATAAGATACAAATCGATAGTCCAAATATTTATCGTGTCATTTTTACATTATTAAGCAATTTATATGATTCAGTACAAACATAAAGAAATGAAATTATGAAATACACAAAATCACCAAATTGTATTTGTAAATGTATATTTAATCAATAATAAAAAAAAAAATTGTTATAAACAAAAAATCAGACAAAGTAAATCGCATAGAAGAAAGACTCGAAACTTATTCTTTAAAAATAACTCTATGCACATCTTCATCATATTGCAAAGTCATTACACTAGTTTTGTAATTGAGAATTTTTAGTTATTGAGTAAGTAACCAGAGGCTCTAAGCCCTCACCTAGGGACCTCACAATGAGGATTAATGCCTTACCAAAGGGCACTTTAAGTAGCGGCTCGACTTGGTTTCGAACCGGGTCACCGCATTACGAGACCAGTGCAGAACAGGATATACATGTAAAGAGCAAAAAGTTCAAGGTATGAAGTTGAGTGCTTGTTATTTATTGCACTACGAAAGAAACTGTCTCCTAGCATGCCAAGAAACTGCGAAAGAAAGATTAGTCGCACATAGAGCAAGTGTGTTTAGTGTGTGATCTTGGGATCATCGAATTGATTTAAAATCTAATCACTTTTCCCAAAGGCACATCAACTGCACACAGAAAACAATTCTTGGGACCACATACAGCGGTGGCTTGCATGTTCGACCAGACCACCTCATCTATTTTTCGTCTTTATTTCAAACATTGTCAAATGTGAGGGCTTACAAAAAGCACCTGTCTGACATATTTTCCTAGCTCACATAATAAAGAATGAGAAAGCTCACAAGTGATTCTTTCACCCTTCCCTGAACTCGAACTTTTTCTCCCTCTCCCTTACTTCACCATAATAATATATCAATTTTCTGTACATGAAATTAGACATTTCAGTGGTTAGTCGTTTGCAGTATATGTGAGAATTCGACTCCATCGTTTTTAATAAATGAGTTACAAGTTTAGACTTTGTATTGTACCTCGTCCCTGTTTAAATCTACTCTTACATTCTATGTGGCGGAAAAGTCTAAAATGCTGGTATGCAAAACCCTATATACTCGCTATAAAGTTGTACGCATTATTTTGTAACGACTTGAAAAGGGAATCTGCTTTAACTCCTCAAGAGCGTTCCATGTGTACCAGTGCATTTTGTACAATTAAATTGAACAATCGTAATAATTAGCTTTCTTCCACCATGTGCAGCTATTGTATCAAGTTGAATAACACAGAATTGGCATATCTAACTACCCCTCCACTCCCTTCTTAAGCGGGAGAAGAACTTTAAATGTATTTTCTAGATGATAATGATATATTCATTTCTGTGAAAGACATGTCCGAAGCTGAAACAAGTTGAAATAACGAACATTGTCATGGTGAGATGAATCGTAATGGCATGGAAAAGTGAAATATTCGTCATGTTCACCTTCTGACCAAAGTTCAAGAGTAAAGTAGATAAAAAGTTAATAATTTACATATCATGAAATATTTCATCAACCACTAAATTCAAATTATGTAGCAGAATAATTTTCATTTTAACCAATGCGGCACTGTTGAACCAAAGAAAAGAAAATGCAATTATTTGTCATATGTTTTGTAACAAATAGTTATTACCACAATATCACAAAATAAAAACAATTGCATATTTTCCGAAAACAAACGAAACAAAATCAACGATCGTTATATTTGGGCATAAATTACGATGTATGGCGCAGATACTGCAAAGCTAACGGGTGAGTTATAATACTATCAACGCCAATTCGTGTCTCTTTGCATGTTTTACCCATATTCCTCTTATGGGGTGTTGCAAGAAAGTTGCAATCGATTGCAAGTTGCAACTGATTGTCACTGGCCAATCAAAATCATTGTTGCATGCATGTCTTCCTAAAAGGGCAGACCCTGAGCCAATCAGAATGGTTGTTTCAAAACTAGCAATTATTTGCAATCGATTGCAACTTTCTTGCAACACCCCATTAGACCCGTCTTCAGTATGAACCCTTAACCCATTCGTGACAGGAATTATTTAAAGCCTAATTTGATCAACTTTTATTCTTCAAATTGGCAACACCAACATTTTTTTTTTATTGCTACATTTTTCTTATAAAACGTCATGTATCTGAAATGAATATAAATTGACAGAAATTATGATGAGAAGTCAAAAAGTTGCCAATTTATAGGGGAGAACAGTGATTTTAAACTTTTTATCACATTGCCAATTTAAGGATTTTAATGCTTATTTTCCTTTAAAAGATTTTCAGCATCAAATAACGAAAATTGACGCAACCAAAATGGGCACAGTTTGTGTATTTTTTTTGCTCTTTCTGCTCATGTATTTGGTATGATTTTTAGGGCTTTGCATCAAAAGATATTAGGCCAAACCACAAACTGTGGACCTCTGTCTCGAATGGGTTAACAGAATTAGCAACACTGACCATGATAAATGTCAATGGAGGGAAGGCACACTCTAGGATAGTACTCGTCTGAAAAATTATTTGATCAACAACATTACCACTCTATTATGATGTCACTTATCTAGAGAAAGACAGAAAGAAATCAATACGCATTCATATATATACGTGTACGCTTTTCCAATTTGGCACTTAATTTCAATTTCGAACCCACCTACTTGTACATTGGCAATAACTGTGCAAGCACAATTTTAATACGAGAACAGACATCATCATCATCATCATCATGATTGTTACTATTATTATTATCATTATTATTATTTGGTTTGGCGTCACCTGTGCCTGGGAGGTGAAAAGCGAATCCAGTCTCTCCTCCCGACATCACTAATTGGGGGTGTGCAGGTGAACTACGTACACCGGGGTTTCCCCCTACTCTTATACGAATAGTGCAGTGGAATCTTTAATGTGCAAAGGCGGTGACTCTCCTTTACACGGGACCTCCATTCAACGTCCTATCCGAGGGACGGAGCGTTTTCCACTGTAGCATAGCCTGCGTCTATGAAACAGGGGAGGCGCACGATAACACACAACGTAGGCTACAGTCATCCGCTTGGGTTGGACTCGAACCCACGATCTTTGGTTCGACAGGCAGACGCTTTACCGACTGAGCCAACTCGCTTCCCCATGGCAGGCATGAGAAAGGAAGAGCGATATTTCTTCCTTGATCACATCAGCTGGCATATGCATGTTGATAGATGATGAGGGAAAGGATAGATTCATGTCCCACACATCAATAAAGAAAGCACCCGATCCCTGAAAGACTTGCCACATGGCCTCCTTCATCTGATAAAACATCCAATCTCGAGCTTTCATCTCCCACTGCATATTGACAGGGTGGGGTGTCTTCACTACAAGCTTCACATTACGACACGTTCTCCTGACATGGGAATAGGCATCACGTATGCCTTCCAACCAGTCTATGTAGCTTCCCCACGGATAGTTTGGGAAGTGCGCCCACGGACTGATCACGACAGTTGCATTTTGGCAAGGGGTTTTGGCTAAACTATAGAGGATATCCGCCTCGAATCGCACTACAGAGAAATTCACAAACACACTGGAAGGATGCAGGGAGAGGGGATGAAAGATGAACTCAAGTTTGATATTGCTCCTTGTGTCTTTCCTTTGTAAATGGAAAGACTTGTTTTTAAATTGATTGTCTTCCTTTTTGCTTAATTTCAAGGTTTTGGCAATTTCTGCAAACCATTGTCTTGTTGTCGAGTCTCCTGTAAGATAGATGTTTTGTCCTTCCAGGCATTTCCGTAGGTTTGTTTCAGAGAAGTTAACATGTGGTTGACAGATCAAGGATTGCCAGTGATTGTTATACCAGAACCCATCACAGAGAGTCCGAGGAAGATCTGGTTTACAGGTGGGTGGGGAGAAAAGCTTCGGATCCAGGATTGCCCTTCTATCTATTGTTTCTGGAACGAGACATATGATGGAAAAAAAGAAGCAGTACAAGACGTGAACAGGATAATTCAGAACTTCAAGTTTGCATGCAACCGAGTACAGGTGTACTAATTTGCATGTAACAAAAACAACAAAAAACACACACACACAAAAAAAAAACACTTTTCAATGCAAGGGCTCAAACCCATAGCCTTACTTTTCAGAGAAAAGTTTAAACCACTCGACAACAGGCTCGTGTTTGAAAAATTTGCTTTAAGACTGACATTCTCTTATTTTTAAACATATTTACATACATTCTAGAAAAGATTTATTCCCACCTCAGAACGCCCATTCAGTACCGATGAATCAATCTAGTATTGACTACTTTATACGGGTAATATTGGCATGATTCTACCAGCGGTAGTTTCTTTCCTGAAAATCGATTTATGAAAGTACACTGCAAGCCAATAAAATATGGAAAATTATTAAACAAGTTCAATCTCAAAATTGATATTTTTTCTGTGGATTTCTAAAACTGAAAGTCTTGAGATTGATAGGTATTTCTCTCACCTTTGATGGCTATAGGTCCTCCTGATGCCAGCGGTGCATTAACATGAGCTCTACAATAAATAAAAATGAAAGCAAGTTAACAGAAATAACGAACTATTAGTGGTTATACTCTATAATTTCATTTTAAAGAAGATGGCGTTGTTGTACCCCTTACTATATACAAGTTATGTCACTGTGGTACTGTTTTCGCCCAACAGACAATAAAATTCTGTACGAGAGAATGTCCATTTTATTTCATGAATGTCAATTTATGATTGGTCAAGGTGCTGACATTCTGAGCTTAATTACATGAAAAATAATAATTTTATCGTGATCAGTAGATTCGGTAATCTACATATGTCTCTTCTGAATCAAGTCTACCATTGTCACTCTCGGATCGTCTCTTAGTCTGTTTGATGAAGATTTTTATTTGATGATTATCATTACGTGGATGTAGGCCACAATCAGTCCCGAAGATTAAAAAAAATATTGGTTGGGAAAGTGCTATTTACTTATTAAATAAGTGTGCTTTGTCTTGGGTGAGGACCCGCTCAAACTGGTAACCATATGAAGTTGCTCCAACGACGCCTGATAGAGTATCGCACGGCAAGGATGCGGGTCGATTGCATAGAAGTTGCGTGTGTTGTAGCGCCCTCTTTGGTTGATATGCACAAGTATGGGACGCGTTGCCAAGATAGTTGATCCAACATGGTGACTTTTCTACGACGGTCCCCCTTGTAAAAACACCTTTCCATAGGACCTTCCTCTCAGCATGTCTGTGGAAAGTTTTATTTTTTATTTTTTTTGATAAAGAAAATCATTTTAGAATGACTCGAATGTCTGACATGAATATTATTGCTTCAAAGCAATAGTGAACTGACCCTTATTATGATGTATTTACAACAGCGCCAACTTACGGCTGCTCAAAACCAGAGACTCTTAGAAACCTTATATCCTTTGTGGCTTCTCGTGAATTTCCTTAGTATGAATACAAATACATTTTAACAGATGTTACTCAAAAAAGAAAGCTCTCGTTGATCAGAATAGAGCATGCTGGTAGCAAAAAGGGGACAAAATCAGTAGTTTAGGACTGAGAAGGCGCTATTTCAAAATCCCATGCAAGGGTGCCAGTTCGCTCTGGCTTTGATAATAAAAATATTGCAAGGTTTATTGTTTCTTTTCTTTCTTTCCTTTTCAGCAAGTACTAAATATAAAATGAATGTAAAATGAACGGGATGATTTTGTTAACAGTTCCAGGACAAATACCCCTCAGCCAATTACCCTCCCAGGACAATATCACCCCCCCCCCCTCCCGTCAATTACGCTCCCTGTGATATTTACACCCCGGACAATTATCCCCTCGACATCTAACAGTTGTGCAAAAATACCGCAGCTGCAGCTTACATAATTTATTTATGAGACTGTACTTACCGAAATGTATGCCTTAGGTGATGTATAGCCGCACTTGGATGTACAAGTGTGATTCGAACCCTGGCTTTGCCTGACCAACTCGCCAAGAAATACATGCTATAGGTACCGTTGTGATGGTCTATGACCCTCGCTGCTGTAGCAGCCTGTAATGGGAGCAAGATTAAGACTGCTGAATTGCGTGGAATACTAAAAGTAGTCAGTCTTAGTAGCCGGTTGTCGTATATAGTAAGACGAAGAATCCACTGAATAACCTGATAGTTTCGCTGTTCTCTTTTCATTGCTCACTTTATTTTTCTTCAATTTTACATTATGAAAATTTTTAGGCATGTTAGATACAGCTTTCAATTTATCACCGAGTACATCATCTTGAATAACTTAGGGCTAGCAAAAAAAAAAATTATCGCATACAAAAAATGAAACTAGTTATCGATAATTTGTTTAGATTAGACCCATACTTCTTAAAAGTACTCTTAGAACAACTTATTTGAAAATATCTTATCCCTTTCCAACAAATTGAAGGTTAAAAAAAAAACCAAGTTCATGAATACAAACTGGACTTTAACGCATTTCATTTCAAAGCGACTTTATCTTGCAATTAATGAATTATGAATGGTATGTTGTAGCCTTAAAAGTACCACAGCAACCATAACAGAACGTGGTTGTACCATGGCCACCGTGGTACCATTGCATCTCCTATATAAAAAATATCAGATATCAAAAAACAAAAACAAACACAGTAACCATAATACAACGTGATATGAGATGCATTATGGGGAGAAAGGTGTGATAACATGATCAAAGTGTATAGTTTTTTTTTTTCAATCGGATTCTACGTACCTTTGGAATACAAACAAAATTAACAACATGGCGTGAAATGCAGGGCCCATATTCATGAAACCTTACTAAGCTAGTTGTCAACTAATTACACAGGGAGTTGACAACTAGGCCTATGAAGGTTTCATGAATATTGGCCCTAAACTTTAAGATATTGGAGCGCGTCGTGCACCCACTGGGACCAGGATCCCGGAGGCCATGGTTGTGCACTGACTAATTTTGGAATCGAAATATAAAAAAAATAGGACATTTATATTCCTGACTTCCAAATTAATAAAGCCAAGAACCAAAGTGCATTATTCACACAACGATGTACAAAATCAAGCATGTTAAAAAGGCTTGATACGAAATGTATTTACTGTTATTTTCAGACGATTAAAAATATGTTTGGCTTCAAAGTCAAGAAACAAGGCAGAGAAAAAAAAAACAAACAGAAAAACGAAAAGGCTGCTATAACTTTCGGTCAATGACTATAGAAGGGCATACAAACGCCTACGTACGTACATGCACAAGCTCGTGGTTTTTTAATCGACAAACATCCTCAGTGATAACTCATCTCCATTTACTGATAAACCATCGACTGAAAGACGTAATGAATTATCAGGTGCGGCGCTACGGGGGGGGGGGGGGGGGGGGTGTAGGGGGCAGACGGCTGCCGGTCACCTCTCTATTAATTTTCAAGTGATCAAAACAAAGAGGGGAAAAAAGAGGAAAAAGAGGAAATTTGTTCATTTTGAAATAAACTCGCTTGTGGATCATCTTGCCCCCTATGTAAATACCCTGGCCCCAGCCCCTTTATTACATGCATGATACAGGAACTGCTGAAGAGTGCATGATGCTTTTAGCACTTTGTGAATGTCTACATGGTCTACACATGACTCTCAAATATATCGATGTACTTGCTGCATGTTCGAATATAATTTCTGCCATTTTTTACACTTTATCAAAAATATAAACATTGAAGTAAAACTATCTTTATGATAAAATAACTTTGATATATATATATATATATATATATATATATATATATATATATATAATGTAGATAGTAATAACTTCAAAAAGAGTCGAAGGTATATTAGCTTTTATTGTTCATTAGCTTTTATTGAACAATAAAAGCTAATGTTGGATTTACACATGGCTTACCTTCGACTCTTTTTGAAGTTATTACTGTCTACATTATTAATCATCCAACACGTGGGTATTATTCTCAATATATATGTATGTATGTCATAAGGAAATTACTTTTTTGTTCGTAACGGTTGAATGTATAATGACCTCGGTATATTCATGTTAACCCGTTCACTACTGAATCTCAAATTCCCATAGGTTTGATGCAGGAGCCATCAGGTTTCAGTAGCAAATGGGTTGATATCCATGGTCTCAGAGCAGTACATGGTAGTATTAAAGATAATACCTAGGTTTAACATTAAGTAGGAACTATACCTTAAGTTCTGGACTCTCCAGGACACCAAACCAAAAATCACCTCCGTCCACGATCCGTTTTCCTTCCACATTCCTCGCTTCGATGTGAAAATGTAAAGTATCCCCAACCACTGGAGATTGAGGCGACACTAGCTTATACGTGGTGGAGTTGACTGAAGTCGGTCCTACTGGTAGGGTGTTTGGATCAACAGCAATGAGGGTTTGGTGGTGGACATTATCTTCACTGGGTCCTCGGTCTGAAGGTTCATGATCTTTGTGTCTGCTACCCTTCGCATGCTGAATTTGTATCCATTTTGCTTCCAGTAAAGATACAGGTGATGGTTCAGATGCACATGGCTTGCAGGTGTCCAGATCTACTCGGACTCCTATCTAGTAAAACGATGCAAAGTTTGGAAATAATTTCGAAATTTGGAAATGATATAATGGCAAATGCAGATTCTCATCTGCCTGCCTTACGTTGCGCTCATGTCAGGGATCTTCGAGATTATTCTAACGAAGTGATAATACACTTTCCGCCATTTATGCATCCTTTCAACTCTGTCTTTAGACAGGTCAATGTGGATGAGAGCATGAACAAGATAAATGAAAATATTTTAAAAGAATTGCATTGAAAAACGAATAGAGAATTTATATTATTCTTTTGCCGAAAAGTCCAAAATGTTCGTACGGGGATCAGCTTTACACCTGAACTCCGGGAGCCAAGAAAGTATTATATCTTCGCGGATGTTCCTGTTTGCTTTAAAAAGGGTCTATAATGATGCAATCCTTGCATAGTGTGTAAAATACCATGTAATATAGAAATTCATGTTTGACACATCGGAGATGTTAGACGGATATCCCTGTTACGGTATATCAAAACCACTCCTACTTCAGCATGTTCAGTCCTCGTTTAGGGCGCTTTCCGGTGGTGTAAGCTGATGATGTACAGGGTTCAATGAGACATCCCCTGGGCATTATCGCCAGCATTTTTCTTTAATTTTCTGTACGAATAGATTGCTGATTTTACTAAGATCATCTCATAATAGCTTGGCTTTGTATTCTCCTTATTGTTTCCTTATTTCATTTCATTGTTGTTTTTTTCTTTCATTTTTGTTTTCAGGTTTCTGAAACTTCACGATAGTTGATGAACTAAGCATACCTTAAAACCAATCATAATATAGTCGATCCGTCATCTACTAGCCTATAGTCATGAAGGTGCGTTGTACGGATTCGTTATCATCAACAATATATGGGTATGAAGATTCCGTCCAAAGTTGCTATTTACCCATAGTATTTACACTCATCAACGACTAAATATTTCATATTTGCCCTAGATTTGGGGTTTGATAGAAAACATGTGGGATACGTGACAGAAGCATTCATTCCTCAACCATCATATCCCTCCGTTCATACAAAAGCAAAGAAATTCATGATATCAAACATTGAAAAATAAAGATCAAGACCTATCTATTCAGCAAACAGTAAACATTAGTCGGTTGGACAATTTACAAACCTAGAAAAGTTCTTTCCGTTCAAGTTTTTTTCATTGATTTAGGTTCCTATGTAGTTTATGAATATTTTCAGCTTCGTTGCCCAAACAGCAACCTTGAGCAATTTGCATAATTTGCATAAATCTGTATGCGTATAGGATTTACAGCGCAAAGACAACTTACACAGAACGTTGAAACTGAACTACGTGCCAATTGTGTATGTGCGGTGATACGGAACTTTAATAGCGTTGTCAATCTTGTGAATTCAAGCTTTGATGAAACGAAACGGGGTACACTGATGTGTGATACTTCCATAACTGAAATCGGGGGTTTTGTAGGGATGTAGAATAGAGTTTTAACATGTTTTTGCAATTACAGGTTAGGGTTTAGTACTGAAAATCAAGAAAATGTCAACTTCGTTATCCAAATGATTGAAAAATTGGTCTTACATTCATTAAGAATGGTACTAACAGCGGTATATATTCTTCATTTAGGCCTATCTTTAAAAAAAAAAAAAAGTTTGCTGCAGCCATAAGTTAGTCGGAATTAAGTAGCGTTCACGCACAGAATCACATATTCATGGTTGAAAATATTTGGGCTCTTGCATTTTAACAAAATACAAAGTCTTATAGTTAAATAGATACATATGTACACCATTATGCACTCTATATGACTGCAACAATCATATTTAAAAAAAAAACACATCTTTTTGAAATTAATCCAATTGAATTGGAAACATACTTGTGGTGTTAGGGTGTTCAAATAATGTTGATTTAATCCATACGGCTAACACTACACAAAGAGGTACCCCTAAAGGAACTAAAACAATACAAGAAGGCTGCCAACCTGCTTGCGCACATTAATACCGGTTCATAGGAGCAGGCCTACTCTCATTCTAGGTGCAAAAAAGTACACTCACAGTTGTTTACACATATTAAGTTGATATCAACATGATTTTTAGTACAAAAACGTGATTTCTAATTGTAAAAATAACACTGAAATGATTTCCATGTCCCACAAACCCCTAATTGGAAGTGCATCCATATCTGATTGTGTGTAGGTTGTTTCGTTTCATCAAAGGAAGAATTCACAAGATTGACAACGCTATTAAAGTTCCGTATCACCGCACATACACAATTAGCACGTAGTTCAGTTTGAACGTTCTGTGTAAGTTGTCTTTGCGCTGTAAATCCTATACTCATACAGATTTATGCAAATTATGCAAATTGCTCAAGGTTGCTGTTTGGGCAACCAAGCTGAAAATGTTCATAAACTACATAGGAACCTAAATCAATGAAAAAACTTGAACGGAAAGAACTTTTCTAGGTTTGTAAATTGTCAAACCGACTAAGTAGAGATGGACACCGATCGGTAACATAATGAATTCATGACTCTATCTCTGACTCCATCAAAAGTATCACAATGACATTCCAAACATGCTTCCCCACTTTGATATTCGGTGAAAGATCGCGACGAAAGAGGAGAGTAGAATACAACAGGAAATCCTGTTATAGATGTATTTTATGTGTACATGTATACATACGAACCTGTTAAGTGCACCATCATGGAAAATTTTCCATGACAAACATAGTCGTATGATTGATTGCATAGGAGACGTTCCCGATATACGTCTAGTAATTTAACCATTTATATCATCTTAATTAACAGCACCAATTCCTCATCAAAAGCCCATTTTGTTTTGCCTTTCCTTATCCTGTATTTAACTCTAGTTAACATAGAGAAAATGGTCATATTCAAGGAGGAAATAATTTTCTTGTTGATGATAAAGTATGCGTGTTTGTGTGAAACTAATTTCCTCGGAAAAGTCTCTCTCCATCCTTTTGTAGTTGCTTTTTTACGGCACCTTTCTCCTAATTCGAGTTTCAGATATTGAGGTATCCCAAAGGGAGCCCCCTGTCTACACCTGAGAGACATAGGAAACTTGTTTCCGAGAAAACTTCGAACTACTTCGAGCTTTGTTTTGTCAGGACGGTGTCTGAGAACCGGCAGGATTCGGTAACCTGGCATGATACTACTTTATCATAAAAAAAATAATAATAATAAAATTAAAAAATAATAATAATAATTCATAGTAAAATATATATAGAAAAAAAGAAGAGATGCCAATGGAACTTATCCTTAAAATACCATAGCTATTCAAAAGAAATAATAATAATAATAACAACAGCAAAAATAAAGCTAACTTAGTTGGTGATAATAGTCAAGACTGACTGATCGCCATTCAACACGAATCAACAACAACAACAACAACGAAGTAACTTCTATTCAACTCGTCTTCCGCCTCGTTGAATAGAAGGTCGCTCTTTCACCTCATGCGAAATCTCGTACCATCGCACTTACATGTATGTCTATTCGCTATTTGTATACTGTCCAAGAGAATAAGTTTAGCGTTTCGAGCAAGGGATTTTGTATTTTTCATCATTCAAATTCTTCTCCGTGCAATTCATAATCACATAATACGTGTGTAAGAATCATTCGAACTCATCTACCACTGCCGCAACTGTAAGCTAGCATTCATATTTGCCAGTGGGCAATCATATTCGTAACAAGTTATCATGAGTTATGTTCATTCATATTTCATTCATATTTTTGTTTTTTTTTTAATTAGTTAATCCAACTATTTTGTTTATAATTCCACTGATTTGAATTTCATTTCCTCTTTGAGTCCAGGATGCAGAGGACAGGCTACTGTAGGCTACTAAAAGACTTTAGGAATAAAATGCATTCTACTCATCGCTTAAAGTTACGCAAGTGTTTTATATCCCGTGAATGAAAATAATGTGCCTTTTTACTGTTTGTTAACAGAAGTCATGGATATAAATGCAGTCATTTTCAACACAATAAAACAAAAACATAAGATAAAGACGAAAATGATAGGCGATCTTTCATGACGTTATTTTATCCATCAGTTATCACTGTTACAGTCTTGAATTGAGAATGAGATCATTTTTTAACCTGGGGGTCTTTCCACATGACCCGCGACCGGACCCTGTTCACAAAGACGACAGCAAAGAGAGAATCCATGAACTGCCGCTCATAATTTTCCCTGCATTATACCTTATACTCCAAATGCGGTGTCATACATGAAAGAAGAAGAAACTGCCTTTTACGATAGAGAAATTATCATATGTCAGCTATGTTTATTCGATGATCTGTCATTTTCTCAAGATCGGGAAAGTTGAGCTACTTTCAGGCTTTCTAAAGAAGCACACTGTAATGTTATAAGTGTATTACAGCATGTACAATGGCTCTCGGAAATTAGTTGTAAAAAATGCGTGTAAATAATTATGTCAATGAATAAAAACGCATACATGCGGGTATTATACTCACTCTTTGGAGCCATAGTTGTTGGAATGAGAGCATTAATCCAATACAAAATACAAGTAAGAAAAGGAAGACAGAAAGTATCCTAATAGATCTAGACCGAAAGCCATGGTAGGCAGCCATCTTGTCAGTAAAGTGATATTCGAGAAGCGACATCGACGACAGCGGCTGCGCAGAGAGAGAGGAGCTTCAACGCCCGGACATCGTGCTGAATGCGTATAAACTTTCCAGTGGCAACATTTTAGGCCTTGAGTTTGCCAAATCTCTTGTAATTTACCACTTCCGTGCATTTTTCACCAGTGCTCAAGTAATTCATAATACTGTAATGCTGTCTTCAATTATCGTTTTTCCTTCTTTGACATCCTGCACTTAAATTTATATTCAGTACGTCGGAAGTGTAGTATCAAAAGTTAGAGCAGCAGTATCTTCCTTCTAATCAATATCTTATTTGGTTTGGCGGTGGTGAAGAGTATAGTACGCTTCTTTGTTCGAT